>JAXQQM020064644.1:0-58149 GCA_034641835.2 Pinus albicaulis
GAACAGTTGGGTATTTCGTGGTTTTAAACCACAAAATTTAAATGCAAAATGTAGAACAATGGCTACGGCCATTAACCATTTTTTTTTAAAACTTTGCAGGCTTTTAAGATCAATGTTAAATGCACAGTGGAGTGCACTCAACACAAAATTATGCCCCTGTTGTACTTATTCTTTCTCTGTGCAGGGTAATAGTTGAATTTAAAAATTCAACACTCCCCCTTAAATTCAATTGCTGGGTTTTCTTCCATACCCAAACACTTCCTCAG
Organism: Pinus albicaulis; assembly: GCA_034641835.2. Taxonomy (NCBI): domain Eukaryota; kingdom Viridiplantae; phylum Streptophyta; class Pinopsida; order Pinales; family Pinaceae; genus Pinus; species Pinus albicaulis. The sequence continues at coordinate 267 of JAXQQM020064644.1, forward strand.
ATAATTAAAACTCTTTTTCCCCAATGGCTTTGTTAAAATGTCTGCAAAATGCTCCTCTATTCTGCAATGCTTCAGAACAATTTCACTATTGTTCACTAGCTCTCTAATGTAGTGATACTTGACATCAATGTGTTTCATTCTCTTGTGAAACACTGAATTCTTTGACAATTCTATTGTTGAGCTATTATCACAATGAATTGTTGTGCCTTTTACCTGTTCATAACATAAACTCCTCAGCATTCTCCTCGTCCAAAATGCTTGACATGTTGTCGCTGTAGCTGCCACATACTCTGCCTCTGCTGTAGATAAAGCCACAATTGGCTGTTTCTTAAAAGCCCATGAAATGGCTCATGAACCCATATGAAAAACGTAACAGAGGTGGTTTTCTGGTCATCTATACTTTCAACCCAATCACTGTCAGTATATCCAATCAATTCAAAATTTTCTGAAGTGGTGTATAAAATACGATACCTCTTTGTTCCTTTCACATACCTCATAATTATTTTTGTTGCTTGCCAATGTGTCTCCTTTGGCCTTTCCATAAATCTGGAAATTAAACTCACAGCATGCATAATATGCGGCCTAGTTGCAGTCAAATACATGAGGTTGCCAACTATGCTCCTGTACAAGCTTGGATCAAAATCCTTGATGTTGTCTTCTTTTATTAGTTTCAATCCCATCACTGTAGGAGTAATTGCTGCCTTGCAATCCTGCATATTAAATGTTTCCAAAATTTTATTTACATATTTGGCTTGAGAGATAAAATTTTTATTTTCATTTTTCTCTACTTCTATTCGTAAGAAGTATTTCAATAATACTATATCAGTTATCTCAAATTCATCCTTCATGAATGATTTAAAATTCTCAATGAGGTAAGCATCATTACCTGTAAAGATCACATCATCAACATATAAAACAACAATCAACATCTTACCATATTTATCTTTGATGTATAATGTGGGTTCTCTTTCACATTTCTCAAACCCATTTTCCAGTAGATAGACATATATCCTATTGTACCATGCTCTTGGTGCTTGTTTCAGCCCATAAAGAGCTTTCTTCAATATGCAAACTTTATGTTCTTGGCCTTTTTTCTCATAGCCCAAAGGTTGTTCAACATAAACCTCTTCTATCAATACTCCATTTAGGAATGCTGATTTCACATCCATTTGGTAAACCTTCCACTTGTGTTGTGCTGCTATGGACAACACTGCTCTTACTGTTTCCATTCTTGCAACTGGTGCAAATGTTTCCTCATAATCTCTTCCTTGTTGCTGCTTGTAGCCTTTGACAACAAGTCTGACCTTGTGCCTTTCAATCTTACCTTCAACATTTATTTTGGTCTTGTAGACCCATTTTACTCCAATCACTTCTTTTCCTTTTGGGAGATCAACCAATTCCCATGTCTTATTTTTCTCTATGGCATTTATTTCTTCATCCATAGCATTTATCAATTTCTTATTTTTCATTGCTTTTTCAAAATGAATAGGATCCTCTAAATGACAATACAATAAAAATAAAGCGTTCATACCTTCATTTGCTGCCTCTTGCTCATAAATCTCATTCAAACTTCTGAATCTAGTTCCTCTTTCACTTGTTGAACTTGTGCTTGTAGAAGCGCTCAAATCTGCTCCTTGTGGTATGCTTGGAGAAGCATTGTTATCACTTCTCAAAGGTGTTCTCATACTTGATTGTGGTGTCCCTTGCTTTCCTTGTGTTGGTGGAGTTGGTGCTGCTAATGAGGGATGTATTTCAACCATCTCTTCCTCATTATCATCATGAGACAAACAACTCTTCACATTGATTGTTTTCTCAATGCTTCCATCCCAAGCTTCTTCTTCAATGAGCTACACATCTCTGCTTATAAAAAACTTCTTGGTGGATGGGTTATACAAATTATATGCTTTGGATTCTTCACTGCATCCAATGAATATGCACTTCTCCCCTTTACTGTCCAACTTCTTCGTTAGCTGATCTGGAATCTGTGCATAAGCCACACAACAAAAAACTCTCATGTGGGTGACACCTTGTTTTATGCCACTCCATGCTTCTTGCGGAATTCTGTTCATTATAGCTTTGGTTGGGCATTTATTCAAGATATATGTTGCACAATGTACAACTTTTGTCCAATACTCATTTGGAAAATGTTTTGCCTTCAACATGCTTCTTATCATGTCCATGATGGTCCTATTTTTTCTTTCAACGGCTCCATTTTGTTGCGGTGTATACCTTGCTGTAAATTGCTTGTGTATGTCATTTTCTTTGAAAAAATGCAGAAATTATTTTGAGATATACTCACCTCCTCTATCAGTTCTTAAGACCTTGAGATGTTTCCCACTTTGGTTCTCAACAAGAACCTTAAAGTGGCAAAATTTCTCAAACACTTCACTTTTATATTTCAAGAAATAAACCCAAGTTTTTCTTGTGTAATCATCAATGAAAGTCAGCATATAGTGACTGCTTGATAGTGGTGGTCTTTGCATTGGTCCACACAAATCTGAATGGACAATTTCTAAGGGTGCCTTTGCCCTTATGCTTTTTCCTAATGGAAAATTTTCTCTGTGTTGTTTGCCCAAGATGCAGCCTTCACATAGGCTATCCAGTTTCTCAATCAATGGTAATCCCTTTACCATTCCTTTCCTATGCAACAAATTCATACCTCCACAGTTGAGATATCAAAATCTCAAGTGCCATAACCAATTTTCATCTTTTTCTTCTCTTTGGAATGTATTTTGTGTCACCACTGCCATTTCAGCTCTTTTCTTTAAATATGCTCTCACCTTGAGAGGAACATTCTAATCTTTGTCATCTTCACTTGTGCAATGCATTTCTTGCTTGGTGGTTTATCTAGGATGGTGCATACATCATCTTCAAAGAAAACATTATACCCATTTTGAATGAGATGTCTAATGCTCAAAAGGTTACACTTCATACCAGGCACATAGTATACATCTGATATCGATCTTCCTTATCCTTTCTTTGTCAAAACACTTACTCTGCCTTTTCCCATGACATAGACCTTAATGTCTATCCCCAATGTTACTTGAGACTTTAAATTTTCATCTATCATGGAAAACATGAAAATGTTTCCAGTCATATGGTTGCTACATCCTTAATCTAGAAACCATATATCTTCATTCTTTTCCTCAGCCATATTATATGCTAAAAACAACTTCTCTTGAATAATATTTTCCTTAGTAAAATTAGCACTGGGTCTATTACCCATGTCACTCTGTTTCTTCCTACATTCATTGGCATAATGGCCATACTTCTTATAATAATGACATTGGACTTGAGATTTATTATACCTTTGTCCATGTGCTTGATTTTGTCCACTTTGCTGGCTATTGCCTTGGCCTTGGTTCTGATTTTGATTGCTGCCACTTCCATTTGTATTTTCAGGGCTACTTCTTCCTCCTCTGTTTTGGCTTCTGCCTCTTCTTTTTCCTCTGTAGTTTCCTCTAACTTGACCTCTTCCTCTTCCAAAGGACATTTGGGTCTTGAAGGCATGCTCCAAAGATGAGTTTGTTGTTCTTCCCCATCTTTGTTCATGAGTTATCAATGATGTATGAAGTTCATCAATAGTAAATTTTGAGAGATCCTTTGTCTCTTCAATGGTTGTGACTATCACATCAAACCTTGAGGGTAAGCTCCTCAATAATTTCTCTACTATCATTTCTTCAAGTGTCTCTCCATGAGACCTTATCTGGGTAACCAATCCAATCACATGTGTGAAGAATGAGTCTATGTTATCGGACTTTTTCATACAGAGAGTTTCAAAGTCTCTCCTCAGCAATTGTAGCTTTGTTTTCTTCACCTTTTCCATACCTTGATAGGTAGTCTGGAGGGTATCCCATGCATTCTTGGACTTTTTAGTTGTTGTTATCCTTGTAAATACACTTTCATGCACAAATTTATAGAGATAAAAAAGGGTTTTTGAGTCCTTCTTCCTATTGCTCTTCAACAAATCCTTCTTTGCCTGTGTTAAGGCATTAAATGCATTTTCATCTGTTGGTTCTTCAAAACCATCTTCAAAAAGCTCCCATAAGTCTTGACAGGTAAACAGGGATCTCATTGTGATTGCCCAATAGTCATAGTTCTTCCCATTTAACTGTGGGAGTTGAGTATTTCCAATACTCGTGCTTGTGCTGGCTCCTGCTATGGCTAGCACACTGAACTATGCTCTAGACTTGACTGTGTTTTTAAATAAACTGTCTCTCTTGACTTTTGCTGAGTCTTCACTCTGCTCGTCAAAAGCTGCAACAAGCTCCTTCCTTCAGCTTCTTTGACAATCCTTCAAAGAGCTTGGAGTAGCTCTGATACCATGTTGAAATTTCTGAATATTCCAAAACACACAGAGAGAACAAAATCTCTCCTTATAACACAAAGAACTCATTTAAAAATTTGCTGGACAGAGATGGTTTAAAACAAAATATTTCATTAAGATAAAAATCCTATTACAAAGATAGATTCTTCCACTACAGAGGGATTACAAAAATGGAACTACTTCACACGTAGTGTCCTTCAAATTCCTCTCTGTCACTAAAAAACGCACATACAATGCTCTGCTCTGTTTCTTACCACACTGTGTTTTTGCCTTCGGGCTCTCTTTTTAAAACTTCACACACACAGTGATTTTAACCTTCGGGCTCTTTTCTTTTTTATGGCACAACGTATTAAAAAAAAATTAAATCGAACTATTAAACTATATATATTATAAATTTGAAAAGTTTATAATATATATATGTATTAACTATATATATATATATATCTCAAAAGTCAAAAGACTTTCGCCGCTGTGTTAACAAAACATAAAGGAAATGATACGATAAGGTTTTAAATCTTAATACATTTTCCGCATAAAATAAAATCTTAAACCAATGTTCTTAACCTTCCTCGTGTACTTGAAACTGGAAATTAAATTTCAATGCAAACATTATCGCGTACCAACTGGCCTTAATGATGTCAGGCACCAAATCCGCGTGATAGCTCTCTAATTGTTCGGAGGTGGGACTCACCGGATTTCAAAATAGAACTAAACTCTTTTGCATGAAATTATCGCATACCAAAAGAGTCTCGTGACGTCACCCTCAAATCTGCGCAATAAAATTCGTCGTAGTCTAACTAGCCGGAGGAATCGCCACAGAAAATCATGAAAATTTCGATAAGATTTTCAGAAAATCTTGACAGAGAATTTTTCTAAATCCATGTTATAACTATCCAAAGTTTAATATTTTGGGTAAGTTCTATCGGTGAAAACATCCGGAAAATCCGGCGAGGAATTTTTCTAAATCCATGTTATAACTATCAAAGTTTAATATTTTGGGTAAATTCTATTGGCTATAGGGCTAATGATGTGGCAGAAGTGGGACCTCTTATCGCGTTGAATGCAGGTATAGTGCCTAGGCTCAGAACTACACAATAGTGCATTCATTGGTCCATGTGATGTGGACGTGGATCATGGGCTCCACTACTACATAGCCCATTCAAATAAAAAGTTTGGCGGTAAGTGCAGATGGCGAGAGTAATGAGGGTTGGTGGATTTTAATGCAAACGGTTATGGGTCTAAAAGAAAAAAAAATGCAGAGGATGATGGCGAGAGGGACAGTGAGTGAACCGCTGGGGATTGCGTGGTTTTAAACCACAAAATTTAAATGCAAAACGCAAAACAATGGCTATGGCCATTAATCAATTTTTTTAAAACTTTGCAGGCTTTTAAGATCAATGTTAAATGCACAGTAAATTGCACTCAACACAAAATTTTGCCCCTGCTGTACTTATTCTTTCTCTGTGCAGGGTAGTAGTTGAATTTGAAAATTCAACAGTACGCAGTTACGGTGGTGGCGGTATCCAACATATGAGCAGTCAGAGCGGCGGCAAGTGTGCCTATGGCAATACTATGAGCTATTAGGTGCAATTGCAGAACCCTTCCATGGGAGATAGAACTGATGGCGCAGGAGTTAGTGGAATTGGAAGTGGCGGGGGAGGATATGTGAAGGAGATGATTACCTTCATAGTCACCGATGACTTACAGATCTCTCCCTCATCAACCATCACGAACCTTAACTTGTTGAATAAGCTCGATGCCAAATATTTATCCAATTTGGTGGAGTGAAAAGCGAGTGTCGGTGCTGATGAGGTAAGGAGATACTACACTTGTTGATGGTTTGTGTTCATAATGCTGTGAACGGGAAGATCATAATAATTTTATATTTTATCAGGCATTGGAGCTGCTATGGGCTTAGCTGGTTTCCACCACACCTTTGAACGACGTTTTCAGTGCTGCCATCTCTACTTGAAGGTAATAGTGATTTGAAGTACTTAATTTACCAAAGGACATTTGTTTTTTGGGGCCCATCAAGAGAATACTGATGTCAAGTTATATATATATATATATATATATATATATATATAGTCTAGCAGTGCCGAGGATGTATTTCTAAATTTTGAATATGATTTTTCAAGGTCATTAATCGAAAGAATTTTTGTTGCAAGTATTTGGCACTGTAATTCATAGGTCGTATACAGAAAAAGTTAGTATTAAGTTAAATTTAAATTTCAAGATATGTGATCGGGCATCTATGTAGTATCTATTTTGTAATATCACATCGGATCTGATATAGTTTCTATTTCGATGCTAATCTGCTGTCTAAAAACTATGCTTTTAAAGAAATTTGAAATTTAACTTATTGCGTGAATATACCAAGATGGTAATTTAGTTTTATCACGAAATTTTAGGATGGTTAAATATATATATATATATATATATATATATATATATATATATATTACACTGATTATGGTTTTATTCAGACAAAAAATATTCATTGCAATTTTCTGAACTTTCAAATTCTTTCACTGCAAATGACAATTTTTTAAAAATGAAGCGAAACTAAAAAAACATTGACCAAATCTTCATAATCATTTTTTTTTGTTTATGATGGATGTACGTTTCTAATTCGGTATTTTCAAGCTCGACTCTAAGGCGCTGAAAGCTCATTACTTTTAGCGGGGCTTAACTTGAATAACACGGGGTTGTTATAAGACTCTCACGTTTGGATAGTAAATATTTAATATGATTATTTATTATTATTATTATAAAAATTTGGTTGTTGGTAAAATAAATGTATTTTTAAAACATTATTATCCAGTTATATATATATGTGTGTGTGTGGGGAGATAATATAGTTAAATACGTAAGATACGTAATTTTGATTATTATTTATAAATATTATAAATTAATCTTATAATTATTATTTATACTTAATGTTAGAGAAAACATTTGAAGTTTCTTTAATACTAGTCTCTATAAATTTTTGAGGTCCATGGTTTGTTGTCTTTCCTCCACATAAATTATGTTATATTTAGCGATGAATTTTGGATATCTAAATCTTCATAAATTTAACATTATTTAGATTACTAATTTAGTTATCTTTCAAATTTTTAATAAATTTTAATATTATTTATGAACTTTACATTTTAATAAATTTTAATATTATTTATAAAATGTAATATTTATTTTATATTGATTGTAGAGTCAATTATGTTTTCAATTATAATATTATAAAATTAGCAATTGCAACACATGTTGTAAAAGAAACATTGTAAGGTAGTAGCATTGGGAAGAATATCAATGATGAGAAAAATGTGATATGTTGTGTGATTTACATGAATTTGTAAATTTATTGTAGTTGTGATATTTAATTTTGGTTCAACAGTGACTCATTGGAGTGTAGATTGATTTGCATGATTTGCAAAACTTCAACTGAAACTATTTGATTAGTTTGTAGGTTAATTTTGTGTTCAAAGATTTCCATATTCACTTTAATTTGTATTTCCACAATTCTAATAATAATGAATTGTAAACCCATTGGTTAATTTTGTGTTCTTAGAATTGTAAACCCATTGGTTAATTTTGTGTTCAAGAGTTTCTATATTAACTTTAATTTGTATTTCCACAATTCTAATAATAATGAGTTGTACCATTGGTTAATTTTGTGTTCAAGAGTTTCCATATTCACTTTAATCTGTATTTCCACACTTCTAATAATAATGAGTTGTAAACCCATCGACTTTCTATCTCTTGGTGTTGACGTTGTTTGAAATTTTACATTTATTTGAATCCCATTTAGGTAGTTACCTAAAAGCAAGAGTCTTGAGTGAGCGATGCAAGCTTTGTGCGAGTTTTCTTACCTCTGGAAATGTGAGTTTCTTCTTTATCTTCCATTCATTTCTGAAAGACTTTATGACGAATGGATATTCCATCTTGAAGATAGTTGTTTTTTCCGCTGCATTTGCAATAATAATCGGAAGGCTCTACAAGCCTGCTATCCTTCTTGTTGTGCTTCTTAAAAGAATCATAATATGTGATGCCATATTCTTTCTCATAGCGCTCCTTGTACCAATCAAGCTCTGCCATATGACATTATGTCTCACTTAATGCAATAACTAGCTTAGAAATGTTTGAGATATGCTTGTTTTCATTATTTCCTACTTCTCGTAGGGCAATTCATGCATGATCATTCTGCACAGAGTTAACATCGCCAATTCAAGAACACATTTCAAATATAAATTAGTTTGACTAAATTAAAGAAATACGAATTTAGAAGATGAAAAACAATTCTACATTAAAATCCTAAATCAAATCTTACACAATAAAAAAATACAAAATAGAAAGCTCAAGAGATCAGTTCAGGAAAAATACAAAATTCACATAAAACATTGACAGTTCTTCGTATAGCGATAGCCTTGCAATATTATTGTATTGAGAGAATCTAGAAGATTTATGTTTTAGATTGGGGAGATCATCATGTTAGTGTATGTTTGTACATTGCCCTCTGCATATTTGTTATATCTCACAATAAATCTTTCTATTTTATGAAAGGAACGGAAGGCAACATAGACGATTCGTTCATAGTCATTCAAAATAATAATCTTCGCATTTATTTTCAATAAGTGGCCTCTTGCCGAGCCTTGGAAAGTATTCCACGTGAAGAAAGGAAAGTTGTAATCTCGTGACCAACACTAAACCTACAACAACATTTTTGTCAATTAGCCCCACTCTATTTATAATTGTGTGCTTTTTTATAGAAAGGTGTAAAATACAAAATCAGTATCAAGTACATAATAATTTCAAAACCAGTAAATGACTATATTAACTTTAAACAAGCTAGTAGCAATATGAACATCAACAGGTACTGAAAGGATCATCCAAAGGATAAATATCGAAATCTTAATGTAGATCATAGGCAAGCTGTATCCGTTGTTTATGGCCACCACTAAGATTGACACCTCTTTCTCTTATTTCAGTTAGATCACTAAGGGGGAGATTCTGCAAATCTGTGCATATACCAAATATGAATTCTTGATTTATCGATCTTTTGTTTCTGGCCACCACTCAGATTAACACCTCTTTCTCCTATTTCAGTTAGATCACCAAAGGGGAGATTCTGGAAATATGTGCATCTACCAAATATGGATTCTTGATCTATCTATATTTTGTTGTCTTGATGATGGATCACATAACACTTTGACTGATGTTTTGTTGAACATAATGAATCCCAAAAATACCAACAACTCTACAATTTATTGACATGGAAACCTCAAGTCCATTTACACTACAATCTATTGACATGGAAACCTCAAGTCCATTTACAGTCTTGAAAATATTAAAGTGAATATAATAAAATTTGAAAATAAATTTCGAGTTCTTAAAATGTTGTGCACACTTTAAAAATGTTGCTAAGAGGCTAACAATCGAACGAAAAGGAAGTACATCCTAGTATTTTGCAAACACTATAGCCCATCGATAACCACTACAATGAATTCGTCTCTTTCAGTCAAATGATGGTAAGAGACATCGGGCACATATATCAAGCCAAATTCCTTCTGAAAGAAATCACTAAAAGCTCTAGCCATACCCATAGCCAGCTGAGGCTCATCATGCAAATGCAAAAATTCGATCGTTGCATTGTCAAATCTTCTCATCTTTCCATGAATAATAATGAAGAGGAGGATCACACTTTAATGTACAGATGGCCAATCCATATCCATACAAACACGGTGTTTCCTATTCACTAGTTATAAACTTCAGCTATTCAACTATGCAGGAGAGAAAACAATAAAACTTACTACGAAGACTGAGTTTCAAATCCACAATCAACTACACTGCAGAAAATGAATTTTCTATAACTCTCGTACCTAGAACTTCTGTCGAGACTCCAATTCTTGTTACCTATTACCAAGTCTTGTCCCTAGTCGATAATGGGAGAGAAAGGTGATAAATTATCCCACAAATATACTTCTTTGTTCTAATTTATGTCAATAATTGGAAACATGAAGAGGTGATCGAATTGTATTCATGAAATGGTAAAGACGCAATTTTCAGATCTGTTTTTTCTATGTACTATATTTCTTGCAACATATATTCTTAATCCTTACCTGCTTCACAAAAGCTGCTGCAATAGTTCCACTATAAATGTAATCTATTGAAGGATGCAATCTCAACTCCTTATCCATCACTTTGAAGGCTTTCAGAAATGACTCTTTCAATGTCAAAAATATTTCTAGGCACTTCTCCCTCTCTTCCATATCGCTCTCTCCATTCATTGTCCATGGTATCTGATAGTGATTCTTCATAATTCATACTTCCCACAGTGGTATTGTTATATTAGCCTCTTTGATGTTGCCATCATCCTTAATCTCTGATTCCCATTGACCTCTAAGCCTCTAAGCCCAAATAATAATGACAACACTAAAAGAAAAAGGCAGTGGCACAATGGGAGACCCTAATCAAGACAGAGCTACCCATGTTACCAATAATGCCATTACAGTAGAGCTAATGCATGCCTTTAACCAAGTCAGTAAGGTACATACCTAAGAAGAAGGTATCTTCATTGAAGGCTCAAAAAACAGCACGCGAGATTTCATTATCGTCTTTGATGAACCAACATTGACAATGACCTCTAAGCCTCTAAGCCCAAATAATAATGACAACACTAAAAGAAAAAGGCAGTGGCACAATGGGAGACCCTAATCAAGACAGAGCTACCCATGTTACCAATAATGCCATTACAGTAGAGCTAATGCATGCCTTTAACCAAGTCAGTAAGGTACATACCTAAGAAGAAGGTATCTTCATTGAAGGCTCAAAAAACAGCACGCGAGATTTCATTATCGTCTTTGATGAACCAACATTGACAAGGGGCACTGAAGCGAACCATGGGAAATCATCTCAAAGGTCTACAGAGTGTAAAGGGAAGGACCAAAGGAGAAACCACTTCCTATGTAAGAGAAAAAGCAAGAGTCAAGGTCATTAATAAGTATAAGATCATAATAATAAATGATCTACTAATATTTTACTGATTTTTATATTTTTTCTAGGTCCATATTGAATTCAAATTATAGGTATACTGAATTCAAATTAAGGGTAGTTTATATGCTGGATGGGTTTAGTTTAAATATTGGATTGAAAAATTATCTATCCAATTGTAACATGTTGTCACAAAGATAGTATAAATTTAGAAAATCTTGGACACTAGTTTTTATCCTCACGACAATAAATATCTTATATATTTATAACAAATGTAATTTTGAACCAAACCATATATTGAATGGAAAAAAAAAATCTTGGACACTAGTTTTTATCCTCACGACAATAAATATCTTATATATTTATAACAAATGTAATTTTGAACCAAACCATATATTGAATGGAAAAAAACCTATCTCATTGCAAAATTTTATCACTAGGATTTTATAGATTCCATGGAGCCTAAAACACCCATTGAAATAGTTTTTATTGCCCACAACAATAATAATGTCCCGTATCTTAATTAAAAAAACATATAATTAAATGTCGTATATCTTAACAAAAATAATATATAATTTGGGACAAAACCATCTATATATTGGATGGAAGAATCATTTACCTAATTGCAAAATGATATTGTTTATCTCTGAGTGAAATACATATACATATAATTTGGGATCAACTCATATGTGAGATGGAAAAAAACATCCACTAATAAATGTCTTAACTTAAACATTGTTTAAAACAATTTTTGTCCCTCACAATAATATAATGACTATATTTACTATAGGATTTGACTGCTAAGTTTAGCAAGACATACATACTCTATTCCCCTCTAGTTTTTAACTTGTGACGTCATAGGAGGAAACACACGCTCTTAACCATTAAGACCACTCAAGTACATTCCAAAAAAAAGTTGTACTAATATCAATAGTAAATTCTATTACACAAAACCCTTTAACATCCAAACTTATTTGTCCCTCACAATAACAAAATTACCAAAGATTGCAAAATTCTGTAGGTTGTCTATAGAAGCGTGGCACTCCAAAATTTACTAAAATTTAAACTCTTTTTTAATTTTTAATTTTTATTTTTATATTTGATAGTGAGGGTGTTTGAATTGTGTTTTTTAATAGTTGAAATAATTTCTGCAACATTAAAAAAATAAAAAATCATAAAACTTAACCGCTATAAAACCATAAAAAAAACTAACACATCTGTAAAATCAATCTTTTTAATTCCAAAAATTGTAATAGAAATTTAAAAAATAGTAACACATTATAATGGTTTTAATATGAAGACGAAAACAATTTGGACTGCCATGATTATATAATTCAAAATTTTCTCTTATTAATATATTATGGAGTTGTTTTTTCCATATGTTTTTTATTTTATTTTTCAGAATCTGCAGGTATATTGTGTGTAAATGTTTTTTCGTTGTTATTTCTGTATGCATTATATAGATCCGAAAATTCACATTAACAGAGTTGTACTTTAAATTCAAGAAATATTTTCATAAACATCTCCATCTCATAAGATTCAATTAGGTTGAACACCTTTAAGTAGTTTTGGTAGTCCAATTTATTTCATTTTTTTAACAAAATTTTGAAATGTTTATGAACCAAATGGAAACAAGTCAACCGTAAACACCTATAAGCCCAAACTATTGTAATCTTTGGGAATTGACAAGGCCCTAAAAACAAGGTTGTAACCTATACTAAAAGAAACAAGGTTGTAACCTATACTAAAAGTTGTACTATGATCATTTTTTGAAATAATTTTTTAAGTTATAAATGTCAAGGATAACTCTATGGACATGGCATTTAAGTATTTGATAGTAGTGAATCTATTTTTACCATAAAAAAGTTAAAAAAATTTAAAGACTCTAAGTTTCAGATATTTAAAAAAAAACAAACAGCAAAAAAAAAAAAATTATGGCTTACTCAAATAAGTCTTTTTATTTTTTTTATATATATAATTGATGTGTGAATAAGGGTTATTTTGATTTGGGATGTTATTATAACTTTAAGAGTTAATTTTTTTTTAGATATGTATAATTGGCCTGTCATTAATGGTTAATTTGATTTGGGATATTGTTATAACTTTAAGGGTTAATTTGTTTGGTAATGTTTGAATGTTAAATATATACCATATATACTATATGGGTAAGTTGATTTGATTTGATTTGATTTAGATGCTAGTTTGATTGGTAATGTTTGAATGTTAAATATATACTAGATTCTGATGTTATTCTTGTTATATGAGTTGTCTTGTCATATGAGTTAGATTTGCTTCTATTTTTGGAATAATATTGTCTTTATACTTAGGTAAGCATGATTCTTTTGGTATAGCACTATCATTGAAGTTATTCACTATTTTTGGATAATTTGGGATATATTTTTTCCAAAAACATGTTTTATATTATTATTTTATTAATAAATTTGTAAGATTTTATATTGTTATTTTATTTTTTAATTTTAATAATTATTAATTATTAATTTAAAATTTAATTTAATATTATTATGTTATTAATCAATTTATAATATTTTTTACTGTAATTGTTATTTTTTAATAATTATTAATTTAAAATTAAAAATTTAATTTAACAATTTTTTGTTATGAAAAATATGTATCAATATATAGTTTATTATATTATTATTTTAGTAATAAATAAATAATTTAAATAAATTGCAAAAAAAATGTCAAGAATATAGATATTTTACTGAATAAAATTTATTAATTAATTAATTAATTAATATTAATTTGCTAAATATGTAAGGCACAAGAAAATGTAAATTCAAAATGAAAAACTTGAAAAAAAATCTAATTATTTAGTTTCAATTTTTTTTCATTTAAATTTGATGATGTATTTAAAATGAAGTGTGATTTCTTCTTTTCTAAAATCCATGACAGAATTAGATTTCGTAGATACCATTTAAATTTGCAATAATGAAAAATCACTACTCAGATAAAATCCATAAAATATATATAGATATAGAATAAAATGGCTGGCTAGATTAGACGCTTTAATTACCTCACATGAAAATCCAATAAACCTTACCGTGAGTTTCGGAATGATTGTTTTCATTATTTGTTTATGTACAATGGAAAGGATTCGTTATATAACACCCCTCACAAAAAAAAATTCATATCAATACTGCTTTTGGCACTCCATTATCTAAAACCAAGATTCCTTTGACATCATATTGGAAAATTAAACTTGATACCGGAAAGAAAACGATAACACAGAAAATGTAAGTTCAAAGAAATGGTTAAATAAGGTCTTACACTTACATAAAATGTATGTGTTCGCATCCTCACGTGGAAGACACGTGGAAGTCTAATCTGATCTCTCCAAGATAATCAAATCCGATAATATTTATCCACAAACATAAGGATAGGTCATTAACATTTATTACCAGTTAAGCGTAAATATGGCTATTATAACCCTTGTTACAACACGCCCTGCACGGGCATAATGTACAACTAAAACAGGGACAACAAATAGTTAAAAAAAATTGATCAACCAACTGGGATTTGATTTTCATTTTGGAATTTATTTACATATAGCAGGAGGGGAAGGAAAGGAACTTTTGTAAGGCTAGAAATAGCTGATTGTTATTTTACACAGAATATATTTGTACAACAATGAATTAATCCATCCAAGGAATTACACTTTCTTTGGATAAAAAAACAAATAAAATTCAAATAACAGGAAAAAAATTAGAATTAAATTTCATTACCAATCACAGCTAAATAAACTAGGCTATTTTAATTAATTAGGCAAAAAACAAACATCTGAGAAATCAGGGTAGCTTTCATCAGCAATCAGACTATTTGTTCAATTAAATCTAAATAAGCGCACATAATGAGACATCAGCTAGGAGTCTCTAGGCTATAACACAGGAAATCAGGTTATTTTTATTGATTAACTAAATGTACGGAGCAAATATCTAAACTAAATCAGAACCAACAAGAGAAAACAGTGTGTGAAATTTAACGTAATGTCAATCACAGGCCAATTAAAATGCCTCACCAAATTAAACACGATATATTACATCCGGAAATATAATGAAGGTCTCTCAGCCATCTATATACATCATCATAGACATGAACCTTAAAAACATTTAATCAAAGTGATTGTTTATAGTATCAGAAATCCAATTATGATATTTACAAGCTATTGCAATGAATATCAGAATTGGATCAATATGATCTACCAAAAAAAAAAAAACTAAACATTTTTGCTTCCCATGAAAATCTTATCCTTCAGATATTAAATATCTCAATAAGATCGAACTCCTCACTTATGAAAATTTGAATCAGAATTTTATGAATACACACAATCTGAATAACAACGCCATTCAATTATATTGATAAACTCAGATACACAATTCATTCACTGACTCTCCATGTGCAAATAACTTGATGGGTATGGGGTCTCATAATCAATGTATCTTATTAAAATCCCATCTGTGGTCCAAAGTCCAAACCCCAATGGCGAGGCTTGGCGCAGAAGGGAACGCTTCTGTTCTTCGATCAATCGGTCAGGGTTTGAATCCCGCGACGCTGGGGAAAGTGCTCAGTGATGTGATCCAGTGACTACATATTACATTTACCAGTGGTATCGGTGAACACGCACATACCTTCTGGGATATTCCCCTCCAGCACATTCACATCATACGATTCAATCACTAGCGCTACCTCCTTCTAGTCCACATTACAGATTTCGTGGAGAGTGGAATAATATCAAAACATCCTTAGAAAACCTCTGGCTAGAATTGACATACCCATAATAAATTAATGACCATACTTCTAGATATTCCCAGTTTACACTAGAAAGTGTCGAGAGCAGTCTCTATAGCAGCTACGATGTCTCAAATTATTATTATTATATTATTAAATCTTTTAGTTTATTAATCTGATTATCAACTTACCTATATGCTTCTTTGATGTCCATATGTTACCATGGTATGTTTTAAAATGAATCCTGTGAAAGGTTTCAATGATTTCTGACGTAAACCCTCGCTCCAAGGACTAGGAATTCGGTTTGGTTTTTTTTCGCTAATCATCAGCACACCCATTTCATCTTAAGATGATTAGCCTACTCCTAGCACCTTAAGTAAATTTGATACTTAGATAAGTTTGAATTAATATTAGTTCCTTAGTTAATTTTATGCATACCAATGTTTGGTTAAATGGTTCCATGACCATTAAATACTATTGATGTCTTTACCTATATTTTTAGCTACATTAAACTTTACCTTTGCATTTCCTATGAAAGGTATGGTGGAAATCTTATTAATGTCCCCTAAATAATTCGTATGGTCTTCTCATGCCTAAACCTAGTTCCAAGGGTCAATACGCACTTACTGAAAATATCCCTCCCTCATGGCGTGTCCCACTCCACAATTTCCACTTGTCGAAGGCCATGTGACACCCTCTTGTCTACACGTGGCCTTCACAATCTTTGAAGCTAAGGAGGGATGACTAAGATCATTTGGTGTAGATTTACGTTCCACAAGGGATCATGCAAACCCTAAGGACTTACCTACCTTTCCTTTCCTCATTTTTTACTTGTGCTCACAAGGTGTGGCTACCATGCCCAAGGATGTTGTTCCGCCACTTGCCCAAACTAGAACATCGTTTACAGGATGAAATGGTGGCTCTCTTTGCTCACTATGACGCCCCTCTGCATTCATTCTATGCAACTACAAAGCTGACTGGTGAAGTATGTTGCCACAAAGTGGGTTACTTCCCCATTTTGTTCACACGTAAGTGGATTTGCAATGTTTTCTCAGTCCATGAGTTTAACAATAAAAATATATGGTATTTTCGTTTCTTTCCCTTCCAGAATAGCTCGTAATTTTCTTTATAATTTTTACAGAGAAAACCCAAGACAGGGGTCAACCTTGGCAATCGAAATCTCGAGTGAATCTCTCCTTTTCCATTCGTCATCTCAGGTAAATTTTTGCTTACCTTGTTATTTGTTTGTCCCTCTTTTAATTTTATGTACCCTTCTCACATTGGTATTTAACTTACCGCAAGGGAGGGGACTCTGGTTTTAATGCATGGGAAAATGGGTAATATTTTCATCATTCATATAAATTTAGTGGGTGAATTTGTTGTGTTTGATACATTAAATCTCCTGGCTCTTTCCCTTAATACGTGGGTAATTTCTGTTCTATCTGTTCAATTTGGGGTTTGATTATTCAGAATTCGATATCTTAAAAATATTATTTGCTCTGTTGGGTTTTTGTCTCTTACTGTTCCAGCGTGTTCATGATGATCTGTGTATCATTCTGGGTTCCTTGTTTGAGGTGTTATAAAACCCTGGTTGCCTCTCCTTTTCTCATTGTGTATTGCTTTAGGAATACAAAGCATTCCCCAATCTTTTACGCATAAATTTTGTATTAGATTCTCATTTTATTTTTTTTGGGTTTTAACCGCCCAGGTGGAAACTTATATCAAGCATAAAGGATTGAGGGCGAGGATAAATTATTTCTATCCTAATGTCCTCTGTTCATAGGCAACTTCTATACCTAGTAAAAAATTATGGGTTTTTAATTTTTTTCTGTACATAGTAGATGTGCTTGAGTATTCATTTTCTCACGAGAATAGTTTCTTTCACACACAAGTGGAGCAACTTAGTATTGTGATAGAGTATTCATGTAATTTATCTCTCTGTCCTCACACAGTAAATTTTTTGATGTGATAGAACTTTTTTCCCTTTCGTATAATTCCTAATTCTCGTGTTCTTATTTTGTCAGGTACAACTTTGTTGTTCTGGTTGTGCTTAAATTTTGTTAGTTCCATCGTCTGTCCCTACTTATAGACTGCATCCTTTCTATGGTTGGTAGCACACCTACTCTGCCATGGTTCTTCTTTAGGTAAGAATTTGGGGTTTCAATATTTGGCGATGCTACTGTGGAAAATATAGTTTTTAAATTTGGATGTCAATTCCATAAATGGCCTTTGAGCCTAGCAAATCTTGTAATACATTTTTCCTCTTTATAACACAAATGACTGTGTAAATTTTAAGGAGTCAAATGTTATTTTTTTTTATATGTGGAGAACTTGATATTATTTATTATTTACTTCTTGGTAAAATTTACATTTGCTCATCGTTTACTTTGATTGATGCATTATGCATTTCCTCCTATTGTATCAATTGAATTGATAGTTTTGTCTAATTTTCATACCTCCAGATTTTATACGATTCACTCCTCTTTGATATCGATTTTTTTCTTTATTTTTGAATATTTCATGTTACTGAGATGATAAAAATCTGTTGGTTGAGTTTATTATTGAATGTGAAGTGCATCTTAATTCTACATTGTGTATTATACTTTTACTTCTTCATGATGTTATTGTAGAATAGACAAATTTTCTTATTAGTTCAGGAATGTTAGGAAATAACTACATTTTTTCACTTTCCCTTTGTTGTTTATATAGTACCCTATATAAGGAACTACCAATTCGACTTACTCCTTAGAGACAATTCTAAATAGTACAAATTATGAAATGCTAGATTTGCATTTAGCTTTGTCTCCAAATTCTATATTCTGCTATTAATTCCAATATTAGATCAAAAATAACATTTTGTAAAACAAATAGGATTCGATGTACTCTGCTGATATTTATCCTTAAGGAAGTTTGGCTGAAACTAATATCTTTTGTCTAACCCCCAATCACTACTAGCCATCAAAATATTATTTCTAGGGACTGTAATTATTTTCTAAATAATTACCAACGGTCCCCATCCTTTTGTCAGAAATATTTAATAATTAATACAAATTACACCTCGTATCTATTATAAAATATATCTTATTCTTGCTAGATTAAAGATCTGTTGTACATCTATGAACACATACTGAGTTGATAATATGTTCACAAACTTACTTTTACTAATACTTAAATATATTGTATACAGTATTGAAGGAATTAAGGGAATGAGCCGACCTATCCCTTCAACATCTCGTCACATATAGATTATACTATATAAGTACTACCACAACACAACAACTACTTCATGACCTTGGAAAATATTAAATTCTTGGTTCAATGTTCCATAATTAGTATCCCTATAACCATTCTATACCAATCCACAATTATTTAGTACAACAATAAATCCTTAATCCAAAATGGATTTTTTCCATTAAACTTAAACAAGCTCATACATCTAATCATCATTATAACATAAGAATTTGAATATTGATCTTTCTTCACGTTACATACCAATCTGTAAAGTTGACTTTCCTCCCATCCATGAGCTTCTCCTTAGAACTCTTTCCCGAGAAGAGAAGTATTCTCCCCAGTGTTGACAACCTCTTGTCAAACTAGTTAAGGCACTTTTAAGCCAACTTTCCCTAGCAAGTTTCCATAACAATGTCTCGTTATTCTGGGTTTTTGTTTCCCATAGCCTAGGCTTTTACTTTTGTTTTTTCCACAAAAAATTTGTTTTAAAAATTGTTTTTCCTCAATGTTGTTTTTTTCTTACCTCTTCCCAGTAACTATCCTCTTTAATGAGGAATACTTGGATATTTTCTTCTATCTATTTTTTTTCAATTTTAAATTCTCTCGAAAGAAATGTTTTTGGAAAATCTGGGAAAAAATGAAATTCTATCCTATCCTCATGGATAAGAATTTTAGATCTCTCTATACTCTGTCTTTTCAATATTGGTACAATTTTTCCTTCAATAAATTTTAATATATAAGATTACATTTCTTCCAACAACATAAATTTTTCGTAGTCCACATAGTATTTTTCCTATCTACATAAAAACATAATAGTTGTAAATGAGGGATATTACATAGTCCCCTAAAACAAAAACACTATACTTGGTGTTAGCAGATAACTATTTATTCTTTGAATAATGCTTGGAAGTATTTTTTCATGCTTTCATCTCGCTCCCGTGTAGCCTCCATAGGTTTAAAGTGTTTCCATTGCAATTTCACCTGAGTGACTGTTCTATTCTGTAGCACGGTTTCTTCCCGCCCCAATATACGAAGTGGTTCTAGAAGAAAGCCCCCTTCAATTTCGACTTGTATCAAATTCCAATCAACCACGTGAGAAAGATCATGAACATATTTTTCCTATAACAAAACGCGAAGAACATTATGTACTTTAACATAACTAGGCAAAGCCAATTTATATGCTACTAGACTCACTCGTTCCAAAACCTCAAAGATTCCACAATATCGAGGTGCTAACTTAGCACAATTGCGGATGTGAAGGGTACTCTTGTGAGGTTTTATCCTCAGGTACACATGGTCCCCAATCTTAAATTATTTTTTTGTTCTTTTTTTAACTGCATAATTCTTCTGGCGGCCTTGGACTTCCTTGACGTTCTGTTGAATTTACTGTATTTTTTTGTTCCATTTCATGTAATGCCTCGGGTTGAAGTATCAGTTTGTCCTTTGGTTGACTCCAGCTAAGTGGATTATGATATTTTCTGCCATGTAAACCCTCGAATAGACTCATCTTAATAGAGGTTCTATAGTTGTTGTTATATGAAAATTTTGCTAAATGTAGAAAATCCTCCCACATGGTGGGTCTATCCATTACATACATGTGAAACGTTTCCTCTAATATTTGATTTTTTCTTTTAGTCTGCCCGTCGGTCTGGGGATGATAGGTTGTGCTAAAGTTCAGTTTTTTTCCTATCCCTCCAAGCAAGGTTTTCTAGAAGGTTGATGTGAAATTTCTATCCCTATAAGAGATGATCATATTTTATACCCCATGAAGCTTAAAATTTTCCTTCATAAATACATTGGACACTTGATTTATCCCAAATGAGGATTTCACCGAAATAAAATACATATCATTTTTTAGCGTGTCCACTACTACCATTATGGAGTCATTGTTGGTGCCTCGTTTTATCCCCAATTTCACCATATATCACTCCCATTCTGCCCTCCTTTGTTGCGGAAAGTACTCCTTTACTCACCTACTTATCACTATTATTGTCTTGAAACTTCATTAAAGCCCTACTCGAGGTAAATGCATTACATTAGTGTCTTTTTACTATTTTGTGATTAAAATTTTAGTAGTTTAAGTTGAATCCCTAATGAGTTAACTAACCATCATGGGATTGATGTGGAAGGATGCAACAACATGATCATGACCTCTACAAATGGAAAGTAGACTTGTTAACAAGCCTGCCTTACCATTTTTGTACTCAACTACACGGTTCCTAATATGTACTAACCTACAACGAGACCTCGTAGAATTATTCTACACTTCCTTGCCTTCTAGAGATCAGGCTTCACGATGATGATCTTGACTGAGCCAAGCTGGAGGATGGAGATGCTCCTTATGATCATGATAACGGGACCATGCCAATTATGGAATTTTCTGAAACCATTATTCCAAGTTGAGAATGATCATTACGATCATGTTGATCCTCCAAGTGTTATGTATCAACTTTTGGTTATTTTGTAATTGCCTTGCTGCCTATAAAAAGTCTTAGTCTGTAATAAACTAGATTAGTTGAATTTCTAGTTATGTATGCAAGACATTGAATTACCAAACTATTGTTCAAACTTTTCTCTATAATTGATGTCCAAGTTCAATTAATCAAGCATGGTTACGTTTTTATCCGTTTGTTTCAAGTTTCATATTTCTTGTGAGTTTCTAATTCGAATGTATTAGGATCATTCTCCTATAATAATATCTTTAAGCTTACCCAGGTGTGGCAGGGCCCACCATCATTTGGGAAAAGTTCCTTTGTCGAATTATAGGTATCTAAATTGTGTGTCGACTTGTTATGTTCAATTTCATTCAATCATTTAAAAATTAGATTTAGTTTCTTTAAGTAGCTATGTGGTATATGCTAATTAATTTCATAGTGTTTATAATTATTCTTAGTGTGCATCCAACAATTGATAATGAAGACAAAGAAGTGTTGAATATGCGTAGATGAATTGCCTCATATTATTGTGTGAACCCTTTGCATAGAGTTGTACTCTGCCTCTTGGAAAATAATAGAGTCTTTTTTTGATTTCTGAGTCTAAAACAATTACACACATTAGATTACAATGGAAATTATGAAGTCAATCCTCCTTTGATGCATCAAATTGACCAGACTGTGTTGTAGTTTCGATTTGGAAAATAGTCATACTTTGTGACAGTTTATGTCGGATTCCAAGTTATGAGTTCCTGAAGAATCTATATTTCATCCATGCATTTAGATTAGGAATGATTGTTGTGTGATAACATTCTTTTATAGTGTGCATAAGTGAATTTCGAATGTAGTAACTATAGATTGGTAGTGTGTTTCTAATAGTGTTTCAGTTAGATAGACAAGGTATCGCGGTTGTTTTTTATAATCATGTTTTGAATAGCCGACATTATTTATTCTCAGAATAGTGAATTAGTTGGTAAACAGTTCTTTCATTAAGTAGAGTAACTTAGCTTGAAAAGCATTAGGTGATTAGCTAGTTTTTATGATTTGTTTTAGATAGAATTCAATAGTGAAATAGTTAAATCCTTGTTTTATCATTGCTTGAAGGTATAATTCATATATAGTGTTTGCATTCTATTTAGGGATTGATATGTGTGATTTTTTCTAGGTGAATTAGTCTAGTCAAGTGCTAGAAATAGTTTAATTTCCTTTAGAATAGGGTTAAATTTAATTAAATATAATATAGTAATTAAAAAGCTGTAATGTTCCAATTTTTTCTTCAATAAATTGGAACATTAAATTTTGTCTAAACTCATTTAGGATATGAATAATTGGGTAAGGAGGCCCAAATATAATAAAAACATAAATAAAATCCCTCTAGTATAAAAAGGGATCAGCCATGGAACCATATTTCACACCCTCATGTGTGAAAGGAGATATTTGCAAAGAGGTTTGACCAAGTCAACCAGTGCAGGGTATGAGTTGGAAAGCACTACATGACAATGTAGGAGGGAAGTTTCTAGAGGAAGGGAAGCTTCTAGAGGAAGGGCCCATGAGGAGTCTCCAATTGCTATATAAATGGAGGGGAGGAGAGCTATTGCTATTCAGGCATATGTTTATGATATTGAGTTGGTCATTTCGACTTCTTGAGCATGTTGGTTGTTTAACTAGTCTGTAGCATTGTTTAGTGCACCAAGTGTCTCCGTTCGGAGATCTCACACTCAGCCCCAGGGGACTTAGAGTGCCTACTCGGGTGAGGTTTTCCCATCATTATTTTGGTTCGAGACTGAAGCATCATCCTCCATGACAGTGTTATTGCTGCAACAACATAATACTGTGTTGTAGGGTGTTGTTGTGGAGATCCCACAACACCTCTTCCTTCTCTTGTTTTTCAGAGGGAGAGACTCTCTTTATTTGAAGGATCATATTGGAAGATATTGGAGATTATTTTCAGATCTTGGCATTAGGCCAACACATATTCTTTCCCCTACTGCGTAGTTTGCTCCAATATCTGCATTATTTTCATAGTGCATTTGTTGTGGGGGTTTGCAGATTGATTGGAGGGTGGGATCTCAAGTGTAACGATCAGCCTTCCACTTTAGAGATCCATTGGAGGAGGTCTACTTCATTTTTTTCATCATCTTTAGCCTTCTCTATTGAGTTCCAGATTTAAGTTGCAGCAGCTGCCCAGTAACTCTAGCATTTTGGCTATTTTGTGTATTTCAGCTTACTCATTTATCTCCCCTCATTAGAACTTTGCTCCCCTAATTTATCTGAGCTGATATTGTCATATTCAATCATTTTTAATGCATAGTTGCAGTAGACTGCGTTATTTTCTATATTCCTACTTTTGGTACATATAAATTGCCAGAAACCCTTGCCGGGTGCCCTTTTTCTTGTGTGAAAGAGGTTAAAGCTCTATTTCCCTGCTATTTGATCAATATAAGGTATATATCAGTAATATTCCATAATTTTATGTAGCAACCCTAATGGAAATCACGCTCTCATAGTATTCATAAATTTATGTTTAGCAAAGTCATGGGAAATTAAGGTTTTCTAGACTAGTCAGGAAAGGAGGAACTGTTTAACTTCGCTAGAATGCTTAGTTTGAGCTGAAATTTGGAAAATAGGTCCCTAATGACCAAATATATCAGACCCAACCATCCCCATCCTCTTTTTTCACGCAAATCTCTGATATTAAGCTTTTTAGTGCATAAATTGCTGATTTTCCCCATCCTTTGGATTGTAAGTCTAAATTAAAGTGGCTGACATAGTTCAATATGATGTATTTATGTTCCTCACGCATATTCTAAGCTTATTCCTCATAGCAAGACCATTATACAGTTGATGTCTTGCAGAATCCCTGATTTTGGCTATATGTTCATCTTCTTGTCTCACAGCTCATTGTAAAATGTCGTCTCTTCATGGTATGCTCATATATGCGTTTTCATATTGCTGCAAGTCACTTTTGAGTGGGATTATTCAAGCAGCTCTATAGACAGAGTCTGGAAAGGGCCAGGTAGCCTCCAGATCTCGTCCTCTTTTAGAGGCGGAATATCCGGTAAATGCCCTCCCAGTCCATCTCTGGTTAGAGTTTTCCGTGTTTTACGGATATCCCTGAAACGATATATTATAGTGGTATCAGAGCATAGTTCCGGCTCAGCCTGTGGAGGTGAAAAATATGGGGATCTCACAACAGTGTGACCAGCATTCACCAACCTTCCGTAGGGCAACCAGGATCACAATGCCTACATTCTTACCTCCAGTACCGAGTGAAGAAGGGAGGAAGAATGATGATATACCCTTTGGAGATTATTTCCGCAAATGGAAGTCCATGGGGGAAGACTTCAGAGCAGCTTTTCCTTTCAAAGATTACTGTCAGCTCAGGCAGGATGAAAGTGAATGGAACAATGGGGGATCTAGCACACAGAGTTCAAAGTTGCAGCATACCACTGGGAGGTCACATTTTCCCATGTATGAGGGATCCACTGGTCCCTATGAGTCTAAGCCCAAGAAGATAAGAACATTGACAAAGATGATTTTATTCTCATCTATTTTCAGATCCAGAGGAAATGCATCCACCTTTGAGGAGGTCAAGAAGATTGAAGAAAAGGAAGAGGAAGTACCATGCACTTCCTATTCTCATCAAGAAGAAGATATTGAGAATTGAAGATATTTGGATCATCAGATTCTCATTGATTACCATGTTGAGTATAGATCTCAACCTAGAGCCTTCAGCGAGACTCTTGATTTTTCTCATTTCATCCAGCTGAAGGAAGAGAAGAGGCCATGCAACAGAAAAGAAATCAAAGGCAATAGATTTTTGTTGTCTACCTTTGATGGGTCATCTAATGCAAGAACTTGGGTGAGAAAGTTGGAGGCATTTTTCCTACTACATCCTGTAGCAGGGGAAGAAGCTGTTGAAATCTCAATGCTTCATTTGGAGGGTGAAGCCTATGATTGGTGGTGTAGCCACTTGAGCCATGCAAGGGTGAATACTTTTGTAGAGTTCACTCAAATTTTGATCCAAACCTTTGATGGAGAAAGAACAAAGAAAGAAGAGGTCACATCACCTCTTGAGGAGGCTTGTGATAACGCTGTCCCACTCATGGAGGAGCAACCTTTTGCATCAACAATTGGGGCAGCCAAAAATTTTGAGGAAGGGACTCTTGTAGCCCTACAAGAAGTTCCAAATGCACATCAAGGTATGAAAATATTTCCACATTCCATTGTTGCAGCAAATTCTTTTGATCAATGTGGAGATTTACTTTTGCATGACCAAGAGTCAAATCTCATTGCTACTATAGAGCAGCTTGGTTGCACTGCGCTGTGCAACATGGAAACACTCAGGAAGGAATCAAACCATCATTCTCATGAGCCATTGTTGGATTATACATCACATTGGAGGTTGGGGTTTGAAGCCTTGAAGATTGATGGTAGACATCTTGGAGTAAGAAACCTTTTCTCCCTTCAAGATGACACTTTCTCAATGAGTTCTTCTCAGCTCAAAGAGAAACTTCTACTTTCAGATCCAAGACCTCATTGGTTTTGGAAGACTATGGATGGAAGGGAGGTCTCAAGGAGAGATCTCATTGGATATGCACTTCGACACACCATGGAATGCAATGCTTTTCTTCCCTTCTCACAAGAGCAGATAGAAGATGGAGGACATCTTAGGATGGATAACATCTCTCATGCTTGTGTTGGACATCCCTTGAGCCATACACATCATGATGGGAGGTTTTTTCCTACCACCTATTTGATTCTTGATAGGGTCTCATTGATCCTTGAGAAGCTTACATTTCAAAATCCCATAAAGTGAAAAGACAAGAATTTGATTTGGGAGGATGGTAGCCCTCATGGGAGGAGTACCACGATGAGGAGAAGAAGGAGGAATCCACAGGTGATTGAGTGGGTGTGGTTTATGAGCAAGGAACTAGGAGGCTACTTACAGATCTATGATACCGGGCAGCAGGAGGCTTGGCTGCGCTGGTTACTCTTGAAAGAGTTTGGCCATCACTTGGAAAACACTCTTCCTAAGAGTGGGAGGATGGGGAAAAGATGGCAGGATACTTGCATCATTGAGCAGCATAGAGAATGGATGCATGATGTTGATGTGTCTTCATCACATGAGTTGTATGATGGAAGTATGAGGAGGCAACAAAATACTTTGTTGCTTTGCTTGGGAGAGCAAGGGTAGATTTGTTCTCACACTTTGTATGATGTTGCAAGAGGAGGGGATGGCACTATCTCCTTGGTCTTTGATGATGATTGGGAAGCACTTCCATCTTGGGAAGTATTCCACATTTGTTGCAGCATTATTGGAAGAATCTTTGACAAGGAGCATGTCAAAGAACATAGTTGTGTATTGACAGGAGCTTATTTGCATAAGCTCACAGCGTTGTCACCTTGGAGTAAAGACTTATGGATGAAGTGTGCCCAGCAGAGGTATGGTGGATCCATAACCCATAGGTCCCAGGATCACTTCATATTTGTTGCACTTGATGAACAAAGAGGAGGTAATGATGATAGAGACATCTATGGCATATTCTTCTTGACTTGGGTTTTCAAGCATAAGGAGGATTATCTTTTTGCAGCACATGGTTCATTCTTATTCATAGCATGCCAAAACACTATGAAGGACTCATGTATGGACCCATGTACCATCTTACTTCCATCATATGGTGAGAATCTTGTTTATACATTCATTGATTTGCACACTCTTACCATTCTTATGCAGTGCATTGCTTCACAAGAGGGCAAGCTCGTCAAATTGCTCCATGAATTGTATTGGGCCAATCTACATGATGGAGGCAGCCATCTCTTTTGTGGCCTTGGGAAAATATTTTATCACTACATGTATGTTCATTTGCTGCACTATAGCATGTATCATATAAAGACATGCATGATTAACCATGTAAAAAGAAACATTTTGCCATGTACTCTTATCAAGTAGCAACTTGTAAAACTGCGCTGTCACTACGGGGAAAGTTGTTGGTACCTTCTTGCATCACTTGTAACCTTCAGTGTTTTCTTTATTTTGCTGCTGATCATGTCTTCATTTGCTGATATAGATCAGATTTGTATGGGAGGCTTGATTATGAGGGAGACACATGAGCTGGATGTGTCCTTGAGTGGGAAGAATTCTCACAATTTCTGCACTACATGTTCTAATGGGAGCATGAGAGGAGATATGGCCACCACAGCCAAATGTTTGTTCTCTTTTGAGGTGGGCCATAAGATTGATATTCATCCATTGTACAGCCATGGGCAAGTGCTTGATCATGTATTATTGTTGTTACATTCAACCATTTACTATCCTTTAGTAGATGTGATGAATCATGGATATTGGTTGCCATGTAATTTTATGAAGTTGCAGTCGATGAGACTGCGCTGTATCCTTGTGAGAAATTGTTTGCATCATGTATCATCATGTAAAACCTTCAGCAAACCTCTCATTAGGATGTTCCATGATGACCATGTCCTATTCTTCATGGATGGATTGTTTTGGGCCAGCTTGTTCTTCATTGTTGGAGGAGCCTTCTTTGGAGGATTGTTCTTCACTTTTCCATTGGAGGGCAATAATTTTGCAGCCTAGGATCAACATACACTCTACACTTTTCATGAGTGGAGAGAAGGATAGCATGGGGTAAGCTATGATGCTTTCCAAGTTCAGATTTTCAACCCACCTTCATTACTAGAGCTTGAGGTGGAAGGAGATTTTCAGGAGTTGCCTTGTTGGGAGGTGGCTCATTTTGTTTGGATGATTGCTTGGTGATGGAGGATCCACATGAGGGAGATTTTCCTCATTATATTCCAGACTCCATGCCTTGAGTGGAGATTCTTCAGTTCTATCCTTGCAGTTGCTTGGGGACAAGCAACATTTGGGAGGGGAGGATTGTAATGTTCCAAATTTTTCTTCAATAAATTGGAACATTAAATTTTGTCTAAACTCATTTAGGAGATGAATAATTGGGTAAGGAGGCCCAAAGATAATAAAAACATAAATAAAATCCCTCTAGTATGAAAAGGGATCAGCCATGGAACCATATTTCACACCCTCATGTGTGAAAGGAGATATTTGCAAAGAGGTTTGACCAAGTCAACCAGCGCAGGGTATGAGTTGGAAAGCACTACATGACAACGTAGGAGGGAAGCTTCTAGAGGAAGGGAAGCTTCTAGAGGAAGGGCCCATGAGGAGTCTCCAATTGCTATATAAATGGAGGGGAGGAGAGCTATTGCCATTCATGCATATGTTTATGATATTGAGTTGGTCATCTCGACTTCTTGAGCACGCTGGTTGTTTAACTAGTCTGCAGCACTGTTTAGTGCACCGAGTGTCTTCGTTCGGAGATCTCACCCTCAGCCCCGGGGGACTTTGAGTGCCTTCTCGGGTGAGGTTGTCCCATCATTATTTTGGCTCGAGACCGAAGCATCATCCTCCAGGACAGCGTTATTGCTGCAGCAGCATAATACTGTGTTGTAGGTTGTTGCCGTGGAGACTCCACAACACCTCTTCCATTGCTTGTTTTTCAGAGGGGGAGTCTTTCTTGCCTTTGGAGGATCGGTTTGGAAGCTTGAGAGCTTATTTGCAGATCTTGGCATCAGGCCAACACATATTCTTTCCCCTACTACGCAGTTTGCTCCAATAGTTGCGTTATTTTCATAGTGCATTTGCTGCAGGGTTTTGCAGATTGATTGGAGGGTGGGATCTCAAGTGTAAGGATCAGCCTTCCACTTAGGAGATCCATTGGAGGAGGTCTACTTCAGTTTGTTCATCATCTTCAGCCTTCTCTATTGAGTTCCAGATTTGAGTTGCAGCAGCTGCCCAGCAACTTCGACATTTTGGCTATTTTGTGTATTTCAGCCAATCCCTTGGAGGATTGATGTATTTTTGCTTATAAGGGTTAGATCTTGCTCCCCTCATTTATCTGAGCTGATATTATCATATTCAGTAATGTTTAATGCAGAGTTGCAGTAGACTGCGTCATTTTCTGCAGTCCTACTTTTGGTACATGTAAATTGCCGGAAACCCTTGCCAGGTGTCCTTTTCTTTGTGTAAAAGAGGTTAAACCTCTATTTCTCTGCTATTTGATCAATATAAGCTATATATCAGTCATATTCCATCATTTTCTATAGCAACCCTAGTGGGAATTACGCTCTCATAGTATTCAAAAATTTCTGTTTAGCAAAGTGATGGGAAATCAGGGTTTTCTAGACTAGTCGGGAAAGGAGGAACTGTTTAACTTAGCTAGAATGCTTAGTTTGAGCTGAAATTCGGAGCATAGGTCCCTCATGACCTAAGCTATTAGATCCAATCGTCCCCTCCCCTGTTTTTACGCAAATCTCTGATATTAAGCTTTTTAGTGCATAAATTGCTGATTTTCCCCATCCTTTGGATTGTAAATCTGAATTAAAGTGGCTGCTGTAGTTCAATATGATGTATTTATGTTCCTCACGCCTATTCTAAGCTTATTCATCATAGAAAGACCGTTATACAGTTGATGTCTTGTTGAATCCCTGATTTTAGCTATATGTTCATCTTCTTGTCTCACAGCTCATTGTAAAACGATGTCTCTTCATGGTATGCTCATACATGTGTCTGCATATTGCTGCAAGTCACTTTTGAGTGGGATTCTTCAAGCTGCTCTATAGACAGATTCTAGAAAGGGCCAGGTAGCCTATAGATCTCATCCTCTTTCAGAGGTGAAATATCTGGTAAATTCCCTCCCAGTCCATCTCTGGTTGGATTTTGCCGTGTTTTAGAGATATCCTCGAAATGAGATATTACATAAACTCAGACAATAAGCATAGATTTGATTTGAGTACAATTATTTGGATTTCATAAAATAATTTTCCCTTTCCAGTACATAAGTTTAAGATTGATAACTTAGCAATATGTGTGTAAACAATTAGGTCTGTTAACTCAGAATTGTTTTATCATTTCTTAAGTAGAGTTATTCCTTAGTTTAAATGCTATGATAACTTAAGTGTGTACTATTTTTTATTGATATTTGAGTAAGTGTGATAAGTATAAGTTTACAGTTTTTTTTTATTTGATTATTGATTTTTCCTCAAAAATATTTTTTGCTAATTTAAAATAAGGAGATTGGATTGTAGAAAGATTAGGAAGTAGAACAGTGTGGCTTGAAAAATGCTAGGTAGATAAATATTTTTTTTAAATTCTTTGTTTGTAATTTAAATAGGCCTTATATGACATAAATTGTTCATCATTTCGTACTAAGCGATCATTATTAAGGAAACCTATACACTATGAGAAAACTTGAATCAAAAGAGTAGTACAAATCATGTTTACGAGTCTTGGTTGAAAATTAGATAATAGGAGCTTTAATTCGTCTATTAAAAATCTCAACATTTTGGTGCCATTGCCGGGGAAGTTGGATTTTGATTTAGGTAAAAATCATTATAGAGTTTTCAAGGGTATTTCTAGACTGTCAGAGGTTGGAGAGTGTATGGTAATATGCGAGTGAAGAGCCACGCATCCACTGTTGTGGGGTTGCTCCAAAATATGACCATTTATGCTTATCTTTGAATTTTTTTTTCCTTTCATTTATGGGTAGAAGTAGAAGTAGGCCTAGAGATAGTAAAGGTAGATTTAGAAAATCCCATTAACTAATCCCGGTAATCATTACACAGGAACTAAGCAATAAAAGGGAGCACCCGCGGCAAGGAGATTTTACAAGGAGAACTCCCAATTCAGGAAGAAGTAAGGAAAATATCCATTGAATCCTTCTCTAGTCATATCAGAAACAACTCATCTGCAACCAACATGGCACATAATGGAGGGGAAAATAGAAACAATGAACGAAATCAGGAAGAAAACCATGGAGAGGTGAGAAGGCCCAAGAATGAATCTATTTGGAGGAATTGAAGATGGACCAAGGGAGGAATGGACGAAGAAGAATAAGAAACCACCTTCAAATTTCATATCCTTGATGTAACCAACAATATCAGTATGAGAAGCATAAGGATGTCCTCTATTCCACTCTTCTATGGTAAGTCCTCTGAAGACCCTCATGCCTTTCTCTTTGAGTTTTATATTTTATGTAGGAGTTACAAATATTATGATGACACACATAAAATTAAGTTGTTCCCAACCACCTTGAAAGATGCAGCCCTTATATGGTTCATGAGCCTAGGTGAAAACAACATTTCCTCTTGGGATGATATGAAGTCCGTCTTTCTTAAAAAATACCAAGACTTCTACAAAATTAGGGATGTGAAATATATTATTAGGATGCAAAAACTAGACGATGAAAGCCTAGAAGGATATCTTGAACGTTTCCTATATCATTTTCATAAATCCTGAGGGGCACATCTAGACGAGAAAACTGCTAAAACTGTCTTTTTAAAGGGGCTGAGGGATAAATGCATTGAGACCTTAAACCTTCTAAGTGGTGGGTACACTTATAAAAAACCTTTTGCTGAATTAGTTGAGCTATGTCGTATTTATTCAAGAAGTCAGGCTAAAGTGGGCAAGAAAATTTGTGACAATATCCAAGATGTTGTGTCAAGAAATCATAAAGCTGCAGCCAGTGTTGTCACTAGAGTCGAACTAGGGAACCTATTGGAAAAATTCAAAACATATATTTTAAACACCATTGGTTACCATCTTGACAAAATGAAACTCAAAAAGAAACAAGAGGACGAAAAGGCTGCCTGGCAATATTTTGTCCTAAATGCAGACAAAAGCATATGGAAAGGGAGTGTCTCATTAATGTCATTGGGGTTTCTAGAATTTTTTCTTTAGAACATGAAACCAAGAAGTGTCCATATCTTCCTGGTCTACAGGCTATCTATAAGGGGAATACTGAAGCAAATGACTCTTCACAAGAAAACAATAAACGATTTTTGAGAAGCCCAAATCAAAACATGTTTCTAGATCCTAGCCCCCATGGTTATGGTCAGAGTCAACCTTGGAATTTCTAGCCATCTTACCCCCTTGGGCCAATCCTCAAACACAAAAAACTCCTTGGAATCAGAATTGGCAGGAAAATCCTTATGTAAACACTTTTCAACCTCAAATTCAATTCTATCCTCCATACTGAAACATGCCTAGTACATTTTATAACCCGACTATTCATCCTTATCAACAAGGGTACAATCCAAACTATTATCAACAACCCTCGTTGCCTCCTCCTCCCCTACATCATCTCCTACATGCTCCAACAAACCCATCATCCTCGCAAGCTCCACCACCATTTATCACATCTCATCCTTATTTGTTACCTACATAACCCATAGCTAATCCTAGCCATAATAGACAACCTCAACCTCTGCAAAAGATAGAAGTACAGCCTTTTCCCACTTACGTGATTACTCTTGTCCCAATGAATGAAATTCAATTATGATCTGGGAGAGAAGTTAATATAGGGAAATCATTTTTTATCATTGAATAAGAGGCCCCTCTAGAACAAACTAACAGTCACCAAAATGAAAAACAAAAACAAAAAGAGAAAAATGAACCTCGTTACCCGCATTGATTACTTGTTAAGAACAAAGGAGTCCCAATTGAATATGATTAACAAAACCAAATTAAGGAATGTGTGTATCAAAATCCCATTATTACAAGCCATTAGAGACATTCCTATTTATACTAAAATCTTAATATCTCTGCATTAAGAAACTGGGTAGGAGAGGACATAAAAACCAAAATGTAAAAGTCATGAGTGAAATGTCCACGATGATCTCAGACTTTCCTGTAAAATATAATGACCCACAGAATCCCATTGTAACCATAGAAATCAATGGAGTGCATCTACCAAATACCATTGTATATTTAGGAGTGACCATTAACGCTATGACATATGAAACCATGACATCTTTACAATTATAAGGAATTAAACCTACACCTATCATTTTGGAGTTGGAAAATAAGTCCATTGTTAAACCACTAGGAACCTAAGAAGAAATTGTTGTCACCATTGCTTCATTGTAGTATCCCATCGATTTAATTGTCATTTCTTCTAAAAGCACTAGACCTGGACACTATGTGGTCTTAGTATGCCCTTGGTTAGCAACCGTCGATGCTGTGATAGGGTGCATAAATGGAGAAATGGTCATTTATAATGGGTTACATAATCAAACTCTGTAAATCTTCCCCCCTGCTCAAAATGATGCTGAAGTACCTCTCTGTCTAGAGAGTCCATGTGGAGATGAAAATTGCATGTTTCCTTTGCTATCATTAGACCAATCTAGAGGTCTCCAGGAACAATCTGAAGAACACATCTTGTAGCAATTTTTATCTGATATTTCTTGCATTGATTATCCCATTTCCTTTAAGAGTTATCAACATGTTTTCAGCAAGGAGTTTCAGGATAATTTCCATTCAGCTATACTTGCCTCATTTGTAGCATTGGAAGAATGCAATGAACTCACTACTAAACCAGTTGAAATCATTGAAGGAAAAATTTTATATATCAATACAGAACTAACTACAAAATAGAAGAAACAATTGTTGAGCATGATTCAAGAACAATCTGGGGCCTTCAACCGAGATTATTTGGATATGAAGGGCATACATCCAAACACTTGCATCCATCACATCTACACCAATGAGGATATGAGATCCATTTGGCAGCCATAGAGGCGAATGAACCCTGCTTTAAGGGAAATTTTCAAAGATGAATTACAAAATTTATTGGATGCAGGCTTTATCTATTTGATCTAAGACAGTAGATGGGTGTCACCTTTAGTGGTGGTCCTGAAAAAGAATCGAAAATGGCATATGTGTTTATTACAGGGAGTTGAACAAAGCTAACCTACGAGATTACTTTCCTCTACCATTTATTGATCAGTTACTCGACACACTTTCTGGTAAGAAATAGTCCCGTTTTCTAGATGGATACAATGGATATAATTCGATACAATTAGCTGAGGAAGGTCAAGAAAATAATACTTTCACTTGCTGTTGGGGCACATATGCCTATCGATTCCTTCCCTTTGGCCTTTGCAATGCCCCAACCACGTTTTAGCGAGCCGTTCTATCCATCTTTGCTAACCTCATACATGATTGTGTCGAAGTCTATATGGACGACTTCACTGTATACGAAGATGATTTCCCTCAAGCCCTAGAAAATCTAGAAAATGTATTAATTCGATGTCAGGAAGCTCATGTAGCCCTTAGTAGTGATAAATGTAAAATGATGCAGACTCTGGGTATTTTCTTGGGACACCATGTCTCATTGCAAGGAATAAAAGACGACCCAACTAAGATTGAGGTAATCTCGCACATTCCCATTCCTAATACATAAAAAGCGGTAAGAATATTTTTGGGACACGCAGGTTACTATCGTCGATTTATTAAAAAGTTTACAAGGAATGCAACAACTCTGTCTAAATTATTAACTAAACATGCTATTTTTTTTGGAATGATGTGTGTCAACATGCTTTCCAAGTGTTGAAAGACAGGTTGTCCATTGCTCCCGTATTAAGGCGACCAATTGGACCTTACCCTTTCATATTTGCATGGATGATTCAGATACTGCACTTGGAGTAGCGGTGTCCATGCTATTAGTAAATTTATGCATTACATAACCGATTATGATACCTTTGTTCATGCCAATCATTCTTCCATCACGTTTTTAATGAGAAAAGCTACCACTAACGGTATAATTACTAGATAGTTACTAATTTTGCAAGAATTCAATATAACTGTGATTGATAGGCCTGGTCGAGATAATTTAGCAACTGAATTCATGTCTCAAATGAATATTGTGCAGGATAATGTGCCAACTCTTGTGCTAGATGAATCCTCAGATGAAGAATTATTTTCTATGTCGACTGTTACCTACTGGTTTGCAGATATTTACAACCACATGGTTTCAAGTAATTTTCCCGAAAATCTGTTTGCCAGGGAGAAAAACAACACTGTACAATGAAGTGCCAATTATTCTTGGATTGATGGAGACTTGTTCTATATCGGACCTGATTTTAACATGAGGAGATGCGTGCAGAAATATGACATGACGAATGTGTTGAGAGCCTCCCACAATGAGCCATGTGGAGGGAACTTTGCAGATAAAATAACCATGTACAAAGTTCTCCATACTAGATATTACTGGTTCACGATCTTCAAGGATGCAAAAAGGTTTGTATCTAGTTGTGATGCTTGTCAGAGAATTGGGAGACCAGTTCCTTCTCATGGCATGCCCCTTCAGCCACAAATAGAAATAAAGCCTTTCGAAAAATGGGCATTGGATTTTGTGGGACCTATCTCTCCCATGTGTTAGTGTCAGTCTAGTCATACTGCCATCAGTGATCAAAATTTCTCTTTTGCATTTGCATATTAGGAGTCCCATAATAATCAATTTCACCATTCCGTTAGGTCATGGATTCATTGATGGTAGTAATTTGTTACCAGTTTTCCCTCATGAGGTACTTGCCGATTTTCCTTCCTATGGTCTTCAGTCATTTGTCACTTTCATTCTCAAAATCATATTAGTAGGTCATAGGATGGGTCTCATTAGCCTCTAAGGTCTTGCCATGGTCAAATTAATGAGTCAAGTGTCAAATAAAGATCAGCGAAGTCATGAGGAAGTCAATAAATACAAATTCATAGCACCAGGAAGATCAAAGATATCATTTGTTTGGTTTGATGTAAGCTTCACCTTAAAACCATGTTTTGAGGTGAAGACATGATACTTTGCCTTTCAGCCACAATTCAGAAGCTGTTATCTCCACAAAGGGATGTCTCTGCCTTCAGAGAAGTCTTCCACAATATGTTCAATGCCAAATCATCTTCAAAACAGATCCATCATAAAGAGCCCAGAAAGAGCTTTCCAACGGTATACTACACTCTCAAAACTGGCTTCTGGATTGAATTTTGTGCTTAAGTGAAGTAAAATCCCTCTATTCCCTAAGCCCCACCTATTTCCCATGTTTCCCCTTTAACTTTATGTTCTGAAATCCTTTAAAAACCCCTTTCTTCCCCTTAGATTATAATATCGCATTACAAACCATTTAATCAAATAATGCGGTTATTACCCAACCACTTCCCCTCCATGCCTTACAACTTTATAATAAAAGGCTTCATATTATAAAGTCCCGTCCGCCATAAACCACTTCCCCTTTTCCATATAACCCCACCACTTTAGCGCAAAATCGCAAGACTGCAAGTTTAGAAATTTAGGTGTCTTGTTGATGTGGATAATTGCGATGTGCGATCATCGCAAAATCCCCATCGCAGAATCCCCATCGCACATTCTGTCACAAAGTTCCGATCATAAAACTCCCATTTGTGATGTGCGATCATCGCAGAATCCCCATCGCAGAATCCCCGTCGCACATTCCATCGCAAATTTCCCATCGCAAAACTCCCGTTTGCGATGTGCGATCATCGAAAATTCCCATCGCAAATTCCAATATTGCGATTGCGATTTTATCCCCGGTCCCACCATAATACTCCCACCCAATTCACATGTAAAAAGGCCCAGCCCTTTGTAAATCCGAAACTTTGATGATATTTATATTACAAAGGCCTTCCTCCCCATCGCATCGCATATCTGTAATATGTCACTCCGCCATGCCCCCGCTCCATTTTCCATCGCAATTAATATGCCGGTCCCGCCTCATCTCCCTAACTCCCTATTCATTGTTTCCCTTCACATAAGGCATCATTCCAGTTTATTCCAGTTTTACTGCAACAAAATCTTATTAAAAGTCAGTTATTCAAAAGAAATCATGGAAATCTACGTTACAATATTTCGCCTTCTCAACGACGGATATGTGACTCTTCCTTCATGGAGAGATTATTGGCTCTTGGTGTTCCATCTTCAGTTGAGATTTCCCCCTTTTCTATCATTCTACATTCCCACAAAATCTGTCTATTTATTGTAATTGGAAATCATTTGTAAAGAGCTGAGTTCTGGGAAATAGTGTGGCAGAAACATCTCTGTGCTACATTGTACAGTTTGGCAGGGAATTAAATAAAGGGATGCAGCTCTGATTTGTGGGATTCATGTGGTCTGAGTTTAGCATATGTCTCTCCTTTGTGTTTCATATGTACTTCGTTATGTTTTACCATTCATTCATAAACATTTCTAGTTGAATGTTTCCAAGATAGAAAGGTAGAATCCATTCTTATATGCTCTGCCTTGGGGAATCATTCACACTTTGTGTATTTTCTTCTATTTGAAAAGGATTCATTTATTATGCCCTTTTCAGATTTCTCAACAGTCTTTCCACTCCATTCTATTTAAATTTGATTGCTAAATCTCCTGCCTATCTTGCCCCATGAAATACCCTGTATACTGATTTAATTCCTCATCTCACGCTGTCCTTTTGTCCCATACATCCCTGAAATTTCAGTCATTTATTAAAATCCCTCTTCCCATTTATATACCTAGCCTAAAATCAGTTCATTATTGTGTTATTGAATATCTATTCTACGGAGAGAGCTCTCTCCTGTCCTTGTAGGGCTAGCTACAAGGCTGAGCGTGGTTTAGTTGTTACCCTGATTTGCCTTTTTCAGCCTGAGGTTCAGATTGGGTGCTAACATCTCTGGCAACCATACTGGGGAATTACAAACTTTTTGCATAAAAGATAAATCACCCCAGTGATATCTTCCACGGTAAAGAATGAAAAATTTTATATCTGAATGTTGATGGTGAATAACAATCAGATGCATACAAAGGCTGAAAACATTCACCTGGCGACTCCATTCACTGAAAAATCCAGAAATCAAATCCTTCATGGTGACTCCACTGCAGGAAGATCATTAGCTTTAAGATCTTTGTTTTAAGATGGAAAGTATCGCAAGAAGATATGCTCCCATGAGCCGAGATCACATTCCAGGTTTCCCAAATAAAATGCCTAAGGTGGATTGGCTTTAGAATTTGCCTATGTTCAAAAATGTGGAAGGTGATGATGCTGCTCTTCATCTGGTAAAATTCCACATCCATGTGCATAAGTTAAAAATTGATTTTCTTGAAGATTGCTTGATGAAGATGTTCATGGCTACTCTAGAAGATGAAGCTCGATCTTGGTATGAAAGTTTGCCACCTGGTTGTATTCATTCCTTAAAGGATTTTCATATCATATTCTTCGAAAGATATAAAGAATCTTGTCCATCCTTAATACTAGTGCAGAATTGTTGTAAACACGTTAATAATTTTATTGAAGATCTTGAGAATTTTTATGGAGATGACGAATTCATGGATGAAGAAATCATGGAAGCCCTGTATGAAAACCTGTTTCAGCAGTATAAAGATGATCAGGAAAATTTGCAGCAGGATCAAGATTTTAGTACGGTGGAAGATGAAGGAGTTTTGCATCTTGACAGTCAATAGGAATTACATGAAATGGATCAGCAATATGAGGAAAAGTTGTACACTCCTTCACTTGAAATTAATCAAGACAATCACTGTTTGAGCAATAGAAAACAAAAAGTTTTATCCCCTCTGTCTAAAGACGAGATAGAACAACTCTTGAACGGTCATGTTCCAACTCAAGTTAAAGCAGATCTGCGATGTGCACATGGTCAAGAAGGTGATGGTGGAATTTCTTCTTCTTCTGAAAAGGATGACAGTCCTGTAAGCAGCTTTATAGATCAGCAGGTTGAAGATGTCCATATGGCTGAAAGTGATGAAAGAAATGGTATCGTTTCAGATCTGTCTATAGAAAAAGACAGCATGATGGGAAGTCAAGTTTAAATTTCAGAATGTGATGAAGTTAAGTCACCCATTTCAAATTCAGATTCGGATTGTGATGACCAATAATACCTTGTGCTGAATCTCACGAAGGAGAACTCTGCTGCTGAAAACAGCTGGAATAAAGTAGAAAGAGTTATGAATCCAAGTGTTCTCATGTCATCAGAACAAAGCCTGCATAAAGCGGTATTCCAGTCAGTTCATGAACAACAAGATGAGGTCTTCGCTCTAGTAAGTGAAAAGGTTTCTCTGGATGAATTTATGGTAGATGATAGAAATGATAGTGTTGGGTTTCAAGAATCATCTGAAATTTCTTTTCTTATGATTGATGAATGTAATGAGAATCTGGCTGTCATATCATATGAAGATGACCTACCATATATTCAGAATTCAGAAGATCAGACCATTCGGGATTCTCTTTTAGATTCTTCCTCATATGTCTCATGTTTTGAAGTGTTCTTTGAAGAGGGAATCTGCTCATCCACTTGTTCAGAATTATTTGAGGACCAGGAACATACTTTTACTCATGTACATTATGGAGCAAGAGAAAAAGACAATTTTTTTCTTCATCGGGAGGTAAATCCTCATGTTTTTCAAGATCCTCTGGAAAATCTGTTGCAGTCAGCAGTGAAGGTGATTATTACAGTGTTCAGTGATGAAGAAGATCATGGTCGATTATATTTTTGGATGCCCAGTTACAAGTATCTACTGTTGACCAGAAGATCTGATCAGGAGAATCAGTCAAGAAGGCATCTTCTTGATTGGTTACATTGGCATTTTGATATAGCCTGATGGCACATTGTTCTTCAAGAAACATAGGTGGTTATCATCAATATTTGAAACTTCAAGTCTTGGTTATATACTGCCATCAAGCTTTAAATGTTAAGTTTTTTCTAGGTTAGCTTCGCCTCACTTTTGAGTCAGTTTGTTGGGTCAAGTTTCATTCAGTATTCAGTTTGGTTTTTAGCTATTGACTCCATGCCCAATGGATAAGGCTACTTGGTCTACGGTGTTCTTGGCACCTCCAAAGGAGCTACCATCCCCATTGGAGCCAATGTTAGTGTCAGTCTAGTCATACTGCCATCAGTGATCAAAATTTCTCTTTGCATTTGCATATTAGGAGTCCCATAATAATCAATTTCACCATTCCGCTAAGTCATGGATTCATTGATGGTAGTAATCCTTCATCGGTTTTCCCTCATGTAAAACTTGCTGATTTTCCTCCCTATGGTCTTTAGTCATTAGTCACTTTCATTCTCAAAATCATGTCAGTAGGTCATAGGATGGGTCTCATTAGTTTCTAGGGTCTCACCATGGTCAAAACAATGGGTCAAGGTGTCAATAAATATCAGCAAGGTCGTGAGGAAGTCAATAAATACAAATTCATAGCACCAAGAAGATCAAAGATATCATTTGTTTGGTTTGATGTAAGCTTCACCTCAAAACTATGTTTTGAGGTGAAGACATGATACTTTGCCTTTCAGCCACAATTCAGAAGCTGTTATCTCCACAAAGTGATGTCTCTGACTTCAGAGAAGTTTTCTGCAGTATGTTCAGCGCCAAATCATCTTCAAAGCAGATCCATCAGAAAGAGCCCGGAAAGAGCTTTCCAACGGTATACTACACTCTCAAAACTGACTTCTGGATTGAATTTTGTGCTTAAGTGAAGTAAAAGCTCTCTATTCCCTAAGCCCCACCTATTTCCCATGTTTCCCCTTTAACTTTATGTTCAAATCCCTTTAAAAACCCCTTTCTTCCCCCTTTCAATTATAATATCACATTATAAACCATTTAATAAAATATGCGATTTATTTACCAACCACTTCCCCTCCATGCCTTACGACTTTATAATAAAAGGCTTCATATTATAAAGTCTCGTCCGCCATAAACCACTTCCCCTTTTCCATATAACCCCACCACTTTAGCGCAAAATTGCAAGACCGCAAGTTTAGAAATTTAGGTGTCTTGTTGATGTGGATAATTGCGATGTGCGATCATCGCAGAATCCCCATCGCAGAATCCCCGTCGCACATTCCATCGCAAAGTTCCCATCGCAAAACTCCCGTTTGCGATGTGCGATCATCGCAAAATCCCCATCGCAAAATCCCTATCGCACATTCCATCGCAAAGTTCTGATCGCAAAACTCCCGTTTGCGATGTGCGATCATACGAGGACCGTCCAATCTAATTCCAATATTG
Source organism: Pinus albicaulis (assembly GCA_034641835.2). Lineage (NCBI taxonomy): Eukaryota > Viridiplantae > Streptophyta > Pinopsida > Pinales > Pinaceae > Pinus > Pinus albicaulis. The sequence continues at coordinate 41,852 of JAXQQM020064644.1, forward strand.
CGATTGCGATTTTATCCCCGGTCCCACCATAATACTCCCACCCAATTCACATGTAAAAAGGCAAGCCTTGCAAATCCAGAAACTTTGGTTATATTTATATTACAAAGGCCTTCCTCCCCATCGCATCGCATATCTATAATATGTCCTCTAGCCATGCCCCCGCTCCATTTGCCATCGTGATTAAGATGTTGGTCCCGCCTCATCTCCCTACCTCCTTATTCACTTGTTCCCTTCACATAAGGCATCATTCCGGTTTATTCCAGTTTTCTGCAACGACATCTTATTAAAAGTCGGTTATTCAAAAGAAATAATGGAAATCTACGTTAGAATGTTTTGCCTTCTCACTGGCCAGATGTAACGCAGCTCTTCCTTCATGGAGAGATTATTGGCTCTTGGTGTTCCATCTTCAGTTGAGATTTCCCCCTTTTCTATCATTCTACATTCCCACAAAATCTGTCTATTTATTGTAATTGGAAATCATTTGTAAAGGAGCTGAGTTCTAGGGAATAGTGTGGCAGAAACATCTCTACGCTACATTGTACAGTTTGGCAGGGAATTAATAAAGTGATGCAGCTCTAATTTGTGGGATTCATGTGGTATGAGTTTAGCATATGTCTCTCCTTTGTGTTTCATATGTACTTCGTTATGTTTTACCATTCATTCATAAACATTTCTAGTTGAATGTTTTCAAGATAGAAAGGTAGAATCCATTTTTATATGCTCTACCTTGGGGAATCATTCACACTCTGTGTATTTTCTTCTGTCTGAAAAGGATTCATTTATTATGCCCTTTTCAGCTTTCTCAACAGTCTTTCCACTCCATTCTATTTAAATTTGATTGCTAAATCACCTGCCTATCTTGCCCCATGAAATACCCTGTATACTGATTTAATTCCTCGGCTCATGCTGTCCTTTTGTCCCATACATCCCTGAAATTTCAGTCATTTATTAAAATCCCTCTTCCCATTTATATACCTAGCCTAAAAATCAATTCATTATTGTGTTATTGAATATCTATTCTACGAAGAGAGCCCTCTCCTATCCTTGTACGGCTAGCTACAAGGCTGAGCGTGGTTTAGTTGTTACCCTGATTTGCCTTTTTCAGCCTGAGGTTCAGATTGGGTGCTAACAACCTGAAATCAAGTTATCCATAAGAGTCAACCATCAAAGACTTGCAGTTCCCTATATTATCAAGGGTAGTTCCATTCAACTTGTTTTCAAACAAATCTAACTACTCCAGCTCCACACCTTGTCCAATACCTTCAGGGATTTTACGTATGAGATTGTTAGTATCCAAGTAGATATTTGGAAGCTTTTTCAAATTACCAATGCCTTGACGTATGCTACCACCTAACATGTTGGAACCTAGATGTAAGAAATTCAAGTTACTCAGCTCTGTAATGACTTTTGGTATGCCACTGATAAGAATATTTGAACTTAGATGTAGGAAGGTCAATTGAGTAAATTATGTAATGGATTCTTCTGGTATGCATCTAGTGAAATTGTCTCCACCCAAATTTACCTTGTTCAACTGGGTTCAATTAGCAATTCCTTGGCGTATGCCACCTGTTAAACATTTGTCAAATTAAATGTTTTCCAGAATACTTAAACTACCAATACCCTGATGTATGATGCCATTTAATTTTTAACCTATTTGTACCAAGATTTAAACAGGTTAACTAATTCAATCTGGTAATGGATTCAGGAATGACACCCGAGAACTTTTTTATTCCCAGAACTAGGGAGCTCAGCTGACTAAAATTTGCAATGGCTTTAGGTATATCACTGCTCATATTATTCACAATTAGACTTAAGGTCAACAGGGGAAGCTGAAATATACATTTCGGGATGGAGCCGTGAATATTGGTGGCTCCTAAGTCCAACTATTCAAGATTGCTGCAATTTCCTATTTCTAATGGGATCACACCTGAAATATTACTAGGACCATAAATAGATATTTTACCAATGTTTCTCAAGCTTCCCATGTCAGGTGGTACACTTCCTGGCCATATTTTTTCCCCCAAAAATAAAATCTGCAGTGAAGAGGGGTTTCCCAGAAATGGAATAATAAAATTCTTGAATTTGTTTGTTTGTAGATACAAGCATTCTAATTCCTGCAGAAACCCAAATTTAGAAGGAATTCTTCCACTCAAATTGTTGTGAGACAAATGAAATATACCACAGCTGAGTACAATTTCGAAGAGTTGGAGGGATCTGACGACTTAGTGAGTTTCCTTCAAAGTATAGATAAGATAGATTTCTGAGCATACGCAAAATTGAAGGGATTGGTCCAGTAAGACTATTGTATCCAATGGAAAAATCTTGGAGAAACATGCATTTGTTGAGGGAAAAAGCACTATGGCCAGATAGAGAGTTGTTTTCAATGTGAATATAGGCTATATTTCTAAGCAGACCCGAAATAGAAGGGATCGGGAAGGTGAAATTGTTGTTTCCAATGATCAAGTATTGGAGAGAGATGTAGTTTCTTAGAGAAATTGGAATACTCAGTAAGATTATTTTCCGCCAAGTGGAGATGTTCCAAATTGACTGGACAACCGAATTCTATTGGTATATTCCTTGTCAAGTTTACGGAAAGTCGGAGCCACTAAAGATGTGTACAATTAGACAATGATATTTCCATAGGACCTGAGAGCATATTATAATTAAGGAATAGTATTCCAAGAGCTTTTAGATAACCCAACTCTGGTGGAATTTTTCCTGACAGATAATTACCAAAAAGATTGAAAGTATGTAATAATGAAAGGCTACCAAGATATGGTGAAAGACTACCTTGTAATCCCAAATCAGCAAGTGTTATGGCCACCACTTTGTTAATTCCCTTTCTGCACTGGATCCCATTCCAGGAGCAGACATTGTGTGAGTTGTGTGGTGTCCAGTTGAGGATGGATCCAAATGGACTAGATATGACTACATTTCTCAAGGACCAAAGCACCTGCATTTCCTTTCTATAATGAAGTGCATCAAAGTGCTTACATGTCCTTTTTGTCATGAAGTGAATCCATGGGTGACGACGATGCAGTTTCCTCATAGAAAACAAGAGAGAATGTCTGAAAATCACCGGCACAGGCCCTTCATTCATAATGCAATCAACAACATTTTTTACATATTTATATTTGAGACTGAGAAATTTAATATAACCAACATCAACTAGATTAAGTCCAATCTTGTCAATCAATGCCTGCAGGAAACTAGAGAACATTTAGAGACAGATCTGTGCACTCACTTAGGAGGGGGGATTTCTTCGAATGTCGTCCTTTAAAATTATGGGAATAAATTTCCCCTTGCTTCTATTTTGAGTAATGGAAGCTTGAAATCTTTCAATAACAACTATGAACCTCTACCCTTTTTTAGGGATGTGCCCAACTCTAACAGAGAATATTTCCTCATCAAAAAATTGAGCCTATGTTCTATTGTTTTTTAATTTCTCCGACCCCTACAAAAATGCGAGAGAGAAGAAAATTAAACACCAGAACCTGCTGGAACTTGTGGATTTCATCATTTCAGGTAGTTACAGGCCTAATGAAACAACAATGGAGGAGATTGCTAAGATGGTTTTTTCCAATTTGTTCAGGACTCTGACATCAAGACCTACACCAGCAACGCCTTCTATTGAAGGCCTTGATCTAGAAGAGGAGGTGACAACCTTGGAGCCTACCTGGTCACATCTGCAGTTTGTCTATGATTTTCTCCTCAGGTTCGTAGAATCTCTTGAGACTAATGCAAAAGTGGCCAAGAGATATATTGATCATTCATTTGTTTTGAGGTTAATGGATCTCTTTGATTTTGAGGACACAAGAGAGAGAGAACATCTGAAAACAAATTTTCACTATATTTATGGAAAATTCATGGTGCACAGGCCCTTCATTCGCAAGGAAATCAACAACATTTTTTACAAATTTATATTCAAGACTGAGAAATTTAATATCACCAACTTCAACTAGATTAAGTTCAGTCTTGTTAATCAATTCCTGCAGGAACCTAGAGAACATTTAGAGACATATTTTTGCACTCATGGTTCATAGACCATAATGGCTAAGGGGAAATTTCCCAAACAACATAAAAAAATCATCAATCAATTTATAGGTGTAACTACTAATCCATACTTTCAAAACATAAGCAAGAAATTCATTGGCAAGAGTATCCTTAAATCCTCCATGTTTAGCCTTGCAAGTAGGGGTACGATAAGCTATGCAAAAGTGACAATCATATAGAGAAAAAACAGGTGCTGATAAGCTAATCAACAAGAATAAATAATGATCTCAATCAGCCACATAAAATCTAAAGAGTTGGAAGATATTTCCTAAAAAACCATGGATTAAGCTGGAAAAAAATGGGAACTTATTCAACAATGACAACATCATCACCAAACTCAGCAACTCTTTCTTAGAAATCATTGTCTCCAGCAACACATATTGAACCATGATCAAAAGAAAACATAGATCAATGTTAAAAATATTCTCTTGATAGAAGAGCCATGTGTTAAATCTACTCAACACAGTCTCGACTCTCTTCTAATGTAAAGCAGATGAAATAAATTTTTAATATTTATGTTTATGGTAAAACCAAATTAACAACTACCCAAAACAAGGTTACAACAAAACCAGTTAAGGGGTTTCAATTGTTAGGAAAAACCTTGACTCGAGAATGATACTCTATAGCTACTGGTTTCAGCCCATGGTATTATGCCAATTGTATTTGGATGGAAATAATCCTATAAATAGCCTTATTAGTTTCCATTGTAATGTGCCAAGGGTTTACTAGCTTGGCCAGGGTTTCATGGAATTTTGTTTGCCAAGTTTTTCCCTAGAGTTGGGGATTTCCTAGGGTATTTCTTATGGTTTTTAGTGTGTGTGATTGATTCTATATTGTGTTAATGATTATGTTTATTTACCTTTCCATTTATACATGATATCAATTAAGTTGAATCTGACATAAGCGTCCATTAACCCCCATATAATAGAACCTCAATCATTCCCAATCCATCAACACATTCAAACATATAGCATCAAATTTCTCATTTGAAAACAGTATCAACTACCACAACCATTCAACATAAAGCTATGAAAAATAGTTTTTCACCCAAAAACTCCATAAAACACAACACTTATAGCTCCTACCCCAACTCCCACCCAGAATAAATTCAAAAACGAAAACAAAAATTGGAATGGTCAATATGTAAGCATACTGTAGAGAGTTCAACATATATATTTTATTTCAAAGAATTCTCAGTAAGCATCCATTTGTATGGATTACTTTAACTTTGATTCTAGTATTAAAATTCCCTCTTGGCTTTGATACAATAGATATTTGTGCTGGTTGGGGCTACCCAAACTTCAGGGTACGCATAGAGTCGAGTTTTTTCCTTTCACTCCCCTCCTTTTGAGTAATTTTGTGGAATTATTTTGGGTAGTGCCAAACATGGTCCATTAGACTAGACTCATAGATAATCCTAAAACTTCACTGTAATACTTAATAATTCACAGAAAAACATAGCCTCAAATTGCACCCAATAACCAAAACAAAAATAAAAGGAGATGAAGGATCCAGATCCATTTTGAAAAAACAAAACATCTTGTATGATGTTTGGTTATACTGTAATTTCTAAAACCTATGTGGCATTACCCATCAAAGTTCAAAGAAAAATAATCCTGTAATTAAATTTAAAAATAAAGAGACCTCTTCATATTTTGGTTGCGAATATGATGGCCTGCAACCTTGGCTCTCATCCATAATCATCGAAAAATATGGCCCTGATGTTTGCTACATCCCCGAGACTCTCTTAGATAGTTGAACTGCCAATACCTCGGTTAAGATTGAAATGGTTTCGTCTATTATTAATATTCAGGTTGTCATATGTTATGATGTCCTCGAGGTCTGTGAATTTTCCATCTATGAATTTTTCATCATTATCCTTTATGTGCTTTAGTATAATTTTCCATTTAATCATAATTTTCTTAGAAACCTCAGCTTCATGATGCCAATCCTCTTAGTTCAACTCCATTCATTTTCAATCCCCTACATTCTCTGGTTGTTCTCTCCACCTTTTATAAACTTAGGCCACCTCACATGATACAGTCTCTTCTTGGCAGATGTATCATGGAAGTGATGCCACTATGGCTTGGTGAGCTAACAAGTTTGAAGGAACTGTACATTTAACATGACTAGAGGTGCCAATATTCCCATACATCCACACATGTCGCACATTCTCTTATTTTCTTTCAACATGGAGTGGTCTAAATTCTCACTTAAATTTTCGTTAGTCCCATATGATCTCCTTAGTTACCTATCTGCTTCCTCATTTTATTGTACCATCTTGTTACATAGGAAAACCTTATTAGAGGAATATTTGCAACAAGAAACCTAATTTCCTTTGAGAGATCTTGAATACTCGAATATCTGATACCCCATTTTTTTAAAACCCCCTATCTTGGAGAGTAGAGTCTCTTTCAATATTGAGTGTATCATTGCCTTATTCAGTTATTAAGTTAGTCCCTGAAATGGAGCCTCAGATTCAAATTTTGTTTGATATGCCAATGGAGAAATAAAAAATGATATTATCATTGTGATGCATTATTACCCCATCATTCCTAGATTTTCCTGCTTGGACCTTAGCTGCCCCATCAAGATTTAGTATTAACCAACTCTGAGGAGGTACCTCTCTAGGAAAGGGGTTTATTTTTGTGGCAAATTGTATCAAGTTGTGGGTGCATGTCTATATGTGCTCTCGTTTTGACTATTTTGATTTTTTTTTTTTTTTTTTTGACAAAATTTGTTGTTTTTCTATGTACTTTGTTTTTACTTGATTTCTACTATGCCTGATTTTCACTAAATTGGGAAGATCTGTGACACTAGAAAATATGATTGAATGGTAATTTAATCTGCTTCACATTCTATGGATTATTAATTATCTTTTGGTATGTAGTTATAGCATTTGAAGAGAATCTTTTGCTTGTCCCTTTGGAGAGGAAAAGTTCTGATCTACATATGCTAAGTCTTTAAAATTATGTAATTGATAATGTGCGTACTTGAAGAGGAAAATAAAAAGTGTAGAAAGTGAATAAAAATTGTAGCCATTATGTGTGTACTTATATCATTGTTTCATAGTTCCATGAATTATGAAAAATCTACAAATAGTTGTTTGCTCTTCAGACAAGCATTCTCATGATTTTTCCTTCTTAAGTAGCCCGTCATAAACACCTCTGTAAAATAATACTATATTGCATGACATGTTTCATTTGAAGTTTAAATCTTAGTTGCATTATGAGGAGACATTGTTGGGCCCCTGGCCAAGTTTTCCAGTCACTTTCTTTGACAGTATCTTCTCAAAATATATAAAATTGTTTAGAGACTACATCAAAATCTAGAGCATATTAGATTGGTTTCATGTAGAATATTCATAATTGTGCTTCTATTTGTATCAAACAAAGTGCTCTGTTGTTCGTTCATTTCAAATATTCGGTAGATATTTGAAGCATAGTAAATTTTTTGAACACTGAATGATTTTTGGAGAAAATTTCATTTGGATATATTTTTGTGCGTCAACAATAGCATGCAAATTTACTGATAAAATTGTGATTATTCAAGCACTTAAGTTTCAAGATATGTAGAGCCCTTGTAATTCTAGCACTCATTTCAAGGAATAATTTTTGCATGTGTTTGATAACTATTCAAGTATATTAACTTGGACTGGATTGTGTCTTGCATGAGTTACACGGCTTTTTTCTTACTTTTTTTCCCTTAAATAGATGAACATACTTTTATATAGGTTTGGTGATTACAGGCTCCGCTATGGTTTATTGTTGAGAAAATATATTTTATTTGAATTTTGGCACGGTTGATGATTGTTTAGAATCACGACTTCTAGAAGTTGAGACCATGTTGTGGATCTATCTCAACTTCTAGTGGAATTTAGACAAGGAGTGTTTTGATTGGACTGAAGGAGATTAACATGAAGTAAGGATTTAATAGTGTAGATGGTCTGAAAAAAATCAATTATATTTCTATATTCTCGAGATTTCATCCAACAATGATTCTAACAATTGGGAACGACTCAGAATCCATATCTAAAATGCTAAAGTTTGCAATCTTACCCATTGAAAAAGTGTTGGTGATGTGTTTCCTTGGGTTTTTCATGGCTACAAAGTATGTCAACATTTTAACTCCCAGCAATTGCAAGATTTTCAATGGGTAATCTTCCCCTTTATCTTTTTCTACTCATTGCATGTTGTAGTGTGTTCATTTTTAGGGGGGAAAACAAAAAAATTATATCACAATTACACATAATTACATTGGTTCCTAAGAGAGGGTTCTACCAAGACCTTTATTCTGTACTGTCACTGGTTTAACTATCAAAGAGAAATTTCTAAAAGTCTCTAACCATTTGAACACAAACCATTGGTTCCTTGAGGGTGTAGATGGATTCGCAAAGTCTAATTAGACACCTGAGCTATGTCACGGGGTTAAAACCCAAGGGGGTAGGGTGGGTGCATCCCCATAAGGTGGCTCTAGCATGCTGGAAAGGGCCATGAAAATTTTTTTTTCTTTTAACTTTTACCAGCCATGCCAAGATCTGATCCTTAGGTGCCTTTTCTTCAAGAATTCATGGATGAAACGTACAAATTCATTACAAATGGCCCTTTCTTCATCTACCATCACCCTGACCAATGCGTTAACACCAAAGTTCTATTCAAAGCTTCGTCTTGTTTAATTTCTTGGGGTATCGTTGAGTGACATGTATAGCTACAAGCCGCTTTGTGTCTAGTAGGAGTCCTAAAAACCCCTGAAAGTGGTCCCCACTATGAACTATGTTTCAAATTATATCAATGACTGCAGTATACATATTTTAGATGTCTTTTGGTGTTCTTTTTGTTGGGAAAAATACTGAGAGGGGGGGGGGGGGGTGAACCGCATTTAGTGTAGACAATAAAACTTTTTTACTTTCCTTGTTAAAACTCATATTTCACTTGTGCATCGATGAACGATGATATACGCGGATATTCTTCATACAACTCACGTATACTCAGAGATGCAATTAAATCTTTACTTGATCAATGCAACATTCATTCTTTAGATGTTTAGTTAACAGTAAACATGTGCAGAAATAACAGAATAAACCATCACACAAAAGCATCACACATGAACACCAGGATTTAAGGTGGAAACCCAAGTCGGGAGAAAACCACCACTGCCGTCATCTCAGTCTTCAATATTTATTATATAAAGAAAACATGTTACAATCATGTACTGGTGCAAACTCATACCAGCACGCAGGCACCCACCTACAGAAGGTTGCAACCTTCCCTCATTTACCAGCCTCTCCTGGAAGGGAGCTAAAACCCCCTGGACTTGTTTACCAGCCTCACCTGGAAGGGAGCTACTACCCCCTGATGTTAACACCAGCCTCTACTGGCAGAAAGCTTCTTCTTTTACACTGAAGGCTTCAACCCTCAGATCCACTGTAGACCACGTTTCATCAATTTTCAAACTGGATCAAACAGCTTCAACACAACCCTTTACTTATCAACAACTTTACTTTGCCTAATGCTTCAAACAGAACAGTGAAACCACTGTAACCAGAATATCAGAGATAACCCAGACTTCAGAATAGATATGCAGAGACACATTCAACCTTGAGCAACCATAAATTCAGAAACCATACGCACTTTTATTGAATCAGACACGCGTATACACACGCTTTATATGAGGTGAACCCGCGTATACATCTGTGCACTCTTCAAAGAAACCCTAACTGGACATACGCGCTTTTCTTTTAAGAGGATCCGCGTATACACGTGCTTTTAGTGAATTGAACCTGCGTATATATTTACAAAAGATAAGCTTTGCAGAACAAAACATAATTATGGACTTACTCAAATTTCTTCAACTTTCTTCAACAGATTTGCGCCAGGTCTTCATCACTTTATTTCAGATCATTCTTGAGATTCACCATTTTCAGATCTAGAGATTTTGAACCTTCATCATATTCATAGGTGCATCATAGATTCAGATCTATCGATTAAGAACAGATTTCAACCACACAAATAAACTTCAGAGTGAAATATTCATTAAAGCACCGACACATGCACACCCTTTGCACAATGAATTTCTTCTCCTTATATAGATTTAGCCTTTGTCAATACCATGAGTCAAAACCACATCACATCCCATGGTATTCCTGGACGGGATCAAATAGACAATCCAGCGCTCAATACAATGGGTCAATACCATGGTAGTAACCCCTGGTTTTACCAATTTAGAGCGCAAATGGCCATACGCGACTTGGAACGTTATTTCCCACGTGCATACGCGACTTCACTTAAAAAAACCCGCGTATGCCTTGTGACACACACTTTTCATCATTGTTCTGGCACACATTGGAATTTCTTTCATCATCACTTCTGAGCTGCTCTGTAGACACATCAGATTTACATCAGTAACAAGTCAATCAAGTTAAGAACAACTTCATCATGTAGGTTGCCATCATTTTCATCAAGTGGGTTGCCATCAAGGACAACACATTGCCAACAATCTCCCCCTTTGGACTTGATGGCAACCACGATGGTGTTTGATCACTACAACAGATAGATATGATATTATTCCCTTATTCAACCACCATGTCACTCTCCTCCTTTGAAATCAAGGGCAAAGGGTAGACCACCACAAGGTTTTTCTCCTCATGTCAAAATAAGAGCGTTGTAGATCTGATGTGCGTTGAAGTTACCATGCTCCCCCTGAAGTATTTTATAATGAAATACATGACACAATGACCTTCCTATCAAAGACTCATACTTACATCAAAGATCCAACCAAGTGGATTTACATAGGAGACTCAAATACCCAATCCAAGTGGGTTTACACATTTGACAAGTCCTTACATGACTGAATATTACAATTTTACATCATAGGTCTCATCATGACCTTTTCATCAAATTACAAATATGACTTTTGATAATCAATACTAAAAATACTTTAAGATACATCATATTTCAAAACCATCATAATGCCAACAATGCATTATACTCAGCAAGGCTAATGCTCCCGCTGAAACTGTGCATCCAATGCATCCTTTTCATGTGACCAAAGCTCCCCCTTTGCTTGTACATCCTGAACACTTTCAACAACAAATCATCGAGGCATCTTCATCCAATAACAAAGAATGAAACAGAAATATAAGAACTAGAACACCACCAAAGACACCAAACATCATCAGAGATACTAATCAGCACTGCAGCTGTGCTGAAAAATGCTGACCCGAAACAAAAATTGTCAACAACCAACCATACGTGGTTTTCTGTGTATAAACTTGCGTATATACGCGACTGTCTTTCAAGAAACCCACGTATCCAATTTAATCTTCTTAAATTAATCATATCTGATCTTATGAGAGGCAGATACAACACCCAGCTTCTGTCTGAGATATTCAAATGCTTCCCTAGGCAGAGGTTTGGTAAATATATCAGCAACTTGTTCTTTGGAGGGAACATACTCCAACTTCACCTTTTGTTGAAGCACTTGTTCACGTAAGAAGTGATACTTGATAGGAATGTGCTTGGTCTTCGAATGCATAACAGGATTCTTTGAGATACTGATGGCACTTGTATTATCACACATAATGGAGATAGGAGGTGTACATTTGATTTGAAAATCTTGTAAGGTTTGCATAATCCAAAGGAGTTGAGTGCAACAAGATGCGACAGCCACATATTCTGCTTCTACTGTAGATAATGCAATAGAATTTTTCTTCTTGCTGAACCAAGATATTAACCGAGGCCCCATATAGAATGCACCACCACTAGTGCTTTTCTGATCATCAACATTTCCAGCCCAATCTGCATCCGTGTAAGCATGAAGAGTAAGATCAGCATTATTTGGATACCATAGTCCAAAGTCTTGAGTTCCTTGTAGATATTTGAATATTCTTTTGACAGCTTGAAGATGAGACTCTTTTGGATTAGCTTGGAATCGGCTTCTTAATAATCCTAACCGCATGCATGCTGTCCGTTCAGTCTCAGTGAGATATTTTTTATAGCCCCAAATCAATAAGAGTCAGATTCATTCGTTGACTGTGGGAGTAACCCATCATGAACGAGATCATATCCGGTTACCATTTTGGCAAATTATTAAAGTTTGCATTTTTCCGTCCATACTTTTTTTTAATTTGTTGAAGATATTTTTCTTTGTGACAAGAATACACTATTTGTATTTTGATGGCACTTGTAAACAATAAAAGAATGTTAACTCCTAAGTAAAGACATTTAAATTTTACATGACTTGCCAAATTTCCTACCTATGATTCTCTATTGGTCCAAAATGATATCATCAACATATACAATCACAATCAATAGTTTATCATCTTCAATTTTTGTGTATAAGTTGCTATCAGCAGACCCCTTTGAAAATCCTTGTTGATGAAGATATTTGTCAAGACGATAATACCATGCCCTTGGAGCTTGTTTGAGACCATATAGAGCCTTTTTAAGTCTACAAACAAGTTTTTCATTATTTCCCAAAATGAATCCTTCTGGTTGTTCTATATAAACTTCTTCTTCTAGATCACCATTGAGAAAAGCAGATTTAACATCCATTTGATAAACTTTAATTTGTTGGAAGCTTGAAAAAGCAAGAAACATTCTTATGGCTTCAAGTCTAGCTACAAGAGCAAACGTTTCTTCAAAGTCTATACCTTCTTGTTGAGCATACCCCTTGCAAACAAGTCTAGCTTTATTTCTTATAACATCCCCATTCTCATTTAACTTGTTTTTGAATATCCATTTAGTTCCAATGACATTTTTGTCATGAGGTCTTGGTACTAATTCCTAAGTGTGATTCTTTTCAATTTGATCAAGCTCTTCATTCATGGCTTGAATCCAACATTCATCTTTGCTAGCTTGATTGACATTGTGTGGTTCAAATGTGGATAAGAATTCCAGATAGCTAGAAGATCCCACAAGAGTCCTCCTTTTTTGTACACCTGATTCCTTGTCTCCCAAAATTTGAGATTCAAGATGATTCTTTTGAACATATCTGGATGGAGCCTTTTCAGATAAATCATCCTCAAGTTCTTCATTGGATCCACTATCTATATCATTTGTATTTGATGTAGAAGAACAAAATTCACCATCATCTTCATCTATTATTTGTTTTTCTTCTTTAGGGGCTGTAGGAGACTCATCAATAACAACATCAATACATTCAACAATATTTCTTGCTTCTTTGGTTGTAATATCTAGAAGGTTTCGCTTGTGTAGATGAGTGAAATCTTTGAAGGTTCCTTCATCTGCTCTGGATTCAAACTTGCCAAGTTTTTCATCATTATTTTTGATAAAACATTTGCTTCCAAAAACTCTAAAATGCTTCACAGTGGGAGGATTACCATACCAGAGTTCAGATGGAGTTTTATCACTATTTACTCGAACATGTGCCTTGTTAAGAATATTTACCGCTGTATGTGCTGCTTCTCCCCAAAAAGTGTTAGGTGTTCCGGAATCATCAAGCATAGCTCTAGCCATTTGTTGAACTATTCTATTCATTCTTTTCGCTACGCCATTTTGTTGTGGAGTGCCAGCTACAGAAAACTGTCTTTTTATGCCATGTTGTTCACAAAATTCAAGAAATTCATTTGATGTATATTCTCCTCCTCGATCAGATCTAAGACACTTGATTTTCAGATCTAAATTTATCAAATCTTCGTAGCTGAAGATCAAACATTCAATGTCACCTGTGTTTGAGCGTACCGATCCAACACATTCTAGAGAAATCATCAATAAATAAAATATAGTATTCTTCACCACGTGGTGACTTTTTCCTCATAGGTCCACATATGTCAGTATGAATGAGTTCAAGAGGCCTACTTGATGATCCTTCCTTGGCATTAAATTGCACTCTGGTCTGTTTACCGAATTGACAAGATTTGCATATGATGCTCTCTGGTAGAGTAATATTGGGAAGACCACAAACAGCTTTGAGTCTACTTGATTTGTTGATTTGATAGAAGCTCAGATGCCCTAGCCTTTTATGCCATAGCCAATTTTCTGAAGATTTTCTCAAGTAACATTGATTTTTGCAGTTCTTCAATACATACAGGTTGCTTGGAGTTCTTTTTCCTTTTATAATTGTTTTACCTGTATCAAGATCACGTACCACACATTCTTTTGAACTAAAGACAACCTCAGTTCCTTGATCACACATTTAAATTACACTTAACAGGTTATGTCTTAATCCATCCACATACATGACATTGTTAGCTTTCACCTTTTCTTTTAGAAAAACAGACCCTTTTCCCTTAATGACAGCAGGTGTATCATTTCCAAATGTAACATTCTTTTCCTTTTCTAGGGCATTATATGCATGAAGCTTGTTTGTGTCACCTGTCATATGTTTTGAAAATCCGCTATCGATATACCATTGATTTTCTTCACCTTCTGCAAATAAATCTATGCCACAATTTTCAACCTGTTTTTCCTTCTTTTTCCATACCTTGGAGCTTGAAGGAACATGTTCTTTTGGTTGGATTTTTCTCCTGCATTCAGATTCTTTATGGCCAAAGTTATTGTAATAAGCACACTCAAATTCATTTTGAAGAGGAGAAAAGTTGTTATAGGTGTTCTTATTTGGTTCAATATCCATCCTTTTCTTTCTTGCTTCTCTTGTCATGATGGTTTTATATGCAACACATTGGATAGCTTTATGACCAAAATTGTGACATGAGAAACACTGACCATTGAAGTAGAAATTTCTGCGATCATGAAATATTCTATTTGAATTTACCTGTGGGTTGTAGCTTCTTTGAAAGATATCCCTGTTAGTGTTCCTTGAATTGAGATGATCCTGCTTTACCTGTAAAGAATCTTTATTTCCTTGCTGAGTTGCTGAATGTAGTAAACCAGTTGTAGCTGCTTTTAGATAACTTGGTGCTGAACCCTGAGAAGATTCTCCGGTATATCCAAGACCTATCTTTATAAGAGGAGACCGTTGAACCTTGATGATCTCATCTAAGGTTTTATATCCTTTAGCAAATCTAAGATTCAAAGTCTTTACTTTCTCCAATTCTTTTCTTAAACTTACCACTTCACATTCTTCTTTCTCCCTATGTTTCTTTTCTTCTTCAATCTGATTTTTCAGCGTCTCTATGATTATTTTTCTTTCTTCTAAGCATACTTTGAGTTGATTGTTTTCATCAAGAAAATCATTTTCCTCTAGAGCATCCATAAAAGTATCCTGTTCTTATTTAGATTCCTCTTCAAAGGCCATAAGAAGTTTAAAATCTTGTTCACATTGTTCCTCACTATCAGATAGCCCATCATTGTCTTCATGAGTATAGTAACTTTTCTTCGTGCTAGATTGGTTCTTATTCCTTCTTGCTACTTCCTTCCCTTTAGCAGGTGTTTCTTTATGAGGACACTTAGCATCATAATGACCAACTCTTCCACACTCAAAACATTTGAAAGTAAGCTTACCTCTGAACCGTCCTATGCCTAGTTGGAGTTTCTTGACAAAATTTGCCTCATCTTCTTCTAAGATATATCCTGAACCTTCTGCTTTTTGCACTTCTTTCCCTTTTGTAGAAGCTTTGAAGACTGCCTCCTTGACTTCAGATGGTCCTCCTCTTCTCATTTCATATGCAGTTAGTATGCCATGAAGTTGCACCATAGTAAGATTTTGAAGATCCTGTTTTTCTTCAAGAGCAGAAACTTTTGACTCAAACTTTGCCGTTAGCGATCTTAAAATTTTCTCAACCAATGTAGATTCGGTTATTGTTTCTCCCATATTTCTCATATGGTTTACAACATCATCAACACGTAAAAAGAAACCGGCAATATTCTCATCACTATGCATTCTTAAATTTTCATATTCAATTCTGAGAGATTGAAGTTTTGCACTTTTTACCTTTGCATCACCTTCATAAATAAGAATAATTTTGTCCCATATTTCCTTTGTTGTATTCAACTGCATGACTTTGACAAATTCTGCTTCAGTTAGACTTCCTGTTATAGCATTGACTGATTTTGCATTTGATTCATAATTCTTTCTTTCATTTGGATCTGTTGGTGTAGTAGCTAGATATTGATATCCTTGTTCAACAATGGCCCATACATCTACTCCCATAGACTGAATATAGGCTCTCATCCTCATTTTCCAGAAGATTAAATTGCTTCCGTTGAAGAGTGGAGGCTTGATAGATGCTCTTCCCTCTTGATTTCTCATCTTGCTTGATCTTCCTTCTAGCGGTTAAGCCTTTTCAGAAGGACCCGCTCTGATACCAATTGTTGGGAAAAATA
>JAXQQM020069684.1:0-113998 GCA_034641835.2 Pinus albicaulis
TTGCGCCGAGAGGCGCATCTACAGCCCCATATGACCCCAATGTCAGGTATGTCACGTCCTCAATGTTGGCTTACCTTAATGTCGGCTTAAATTTTAATTGTCGGCTGAAATTTTAAATTAAAAATAAAAATAAAAAATAAGTGTCAGCTTAACAAATAAGTTTTAATAATCATATAAATAAACAAAAAAATATTAAAACAACATGGCTCGGATCTGCAATTTCGTATATATGGCTCGGATCTATGGATAATTAGAGTATGGGATAGATCAATACAAAGACCTCTCACAATGATGAAATTCCCTCGCTCGCACTATGATATGGCTCTCGCTTTAAGCATAAAATGATTCGTTATATGGCTCGCCTAATCTTTGAAGTGATCTAAACTTCGGCTCATGGTGATGGCTTTCATTTAATAATGATAGTTCATATGGATAATTACAGAATTTTGTATGATCTCGCTTTGCTCTGAACAGTGGCATTGAATCGCGTACTCTATAGTGATTTGGAATCGCATATTCTACATGATGGCATGGAATCTATATTTCTCTGCATCGCACTATTCCAACAATGGTTTGTGGCATGTAACAGTTCATATTGACCTGCACAATGTTATTACATTAAATTAAACACGGTTCCATAACATATGGTTCGTATACTATTACATTGCCTTCCATATGTTATGCTATGGTCTGAAAGTGGCATCACAAACACAGTGAATGGCATACATTATATATACACAAAGACTTGCAGTTTATATTTAGGATCGTGCTATATCTTTGTGACTCATTGACAATTTTTAGTATGGACGACGTGGATTGAGAGAATGAGTCAAGCTATCATGGTCCCATTTCAAGTTCCATGTATATTTGTGAATTATCTACTGTAATTACATCAGAAAATTATATTATATATTCGTGAATTATCTACTGCAATTGCAATCATATTATAAATATAAATTATATTATAAGAGCCTTGAAACATAAATGTCAGTCGAAAATACTTGGAATATGAAGGCCGAAGTTGTGTACTGAGCATGGATATTACTTGCAAGTTTCCAGCGAACGGATGGCAATATTTACTATTTAATATTTAATAAATATTTAAATATGTGGTTTGGATATTTACTATTTCTAATGAAAAAAAAGATTAAAATTAATTTTAGTGTAGATGCTGATTTCTAATTATATTTTACTACTTCCACTAAATAAATAAAGCTTATTTTTATATTTACTCCATAAAACTCTTTATATTTACAATAAGTCAAAAAACAAGTTTTATTTAGGTGAAGCCTATATGCCAAATACCATGGGCCAAATTATTATTAATACCATGGGCTAAATACCATATTTATAAAAGAGCTATGGTAAATAAATAAATAAATATAAAAGAGGTATAAAGAGGCATGATAAATATATAAAAACATATCAAATATCATTATAAATAAACATCTAATTATATACCAAGTTTATGGGCCAAATACCATTGTAAATAAAAGAGGTATGGTAAATAAATAAAACCTATTTTTTTTATATTTACTCTATAAATCTCTTTATATTTACCAACACTCAAAAAATAGGTTTTATTTAGGTGAATCCTATAGGTCAAATACTATGGGCCAAATTATTATTAATATCATGCCAAAAAACCATTATTATCCCTAATATTAATATCAAAATATTAATAATATTATTATTATTATTAAATCTAATATTCACATTAATATTATTATATTTAATAACTTTGGATTAATACAATATTAAATTTTCTATATTATTATATACATTAATGTATCATGATATATATTAACTCTAGATATATATGGAAGGGAAGAACAAAGACATAGAGTGATGGAGGTGGAGAGGTAGAGGGAGTGAGAAGGGAGAGATGGGATAAAATCAAGGAGAGGGGAGAGGAGGAATGAAGAGAGAGAGGGAGAGGAGTGAGAGAGGTAGAAAAGGGTACGCGAGGAAGAGGGAGACATAAATATGGAGGGGGGGAGAGGAGGAGAGAGGGATGGAGATAGTGAGAGGATTGGAGGGAAGAGAGAGAGAGAGAGTTATGGGGGAAGAGAGAGGATTAGAGGGAAAAGAGAGAGATGGGGGAAGAGAGAGGGAGGTAGGAGAGGAAGGGAGAGAGAGGAAGGAAGAGAGGGAGGGATAGAGAGATGGAGTTGAAGGGAAGAATAAATACATAGAGAGCGAGAAGTGGAGAGAGAGGGGGAGTGAAAAGGGAGAAATAGAGAGAGCATGTGTATGTTTTGGGGTGAGATAAAGAGAAAAAGGAGAGATGGAGGGAATGGGGGGAGAAGGAGAGAGGGAGGGATATATTGACAGAGTTGGAGGGTGAAGAGAGGAAGAGAGAGGGAAAGAGAGAGATATAGACATGGCAGAGAAAGGGAGAAAAGGGAAGGAAGAAAGAGAGGATGTGAGATAGTGGACAGAGGGAGGGAAAGAGAGATGGAGTTGGAGGGGGGGGAGAGGGAAGACTATTTATTTCACTAGATGCATTGATTTCATTGTGGATGGTGATTTCTAATCCCATTTGATTTCTTGCACTAGATGCATTGATTTTAGTGTAGATGTTGAGAGAGAGAGAGAGAGAGAGAGAGCAAGAAAGAGGATTGGAGAGAGAGGAAGGAAAAGAGAGAGGACTTGAGAGTGATGGGGAAAGAGAGAGAATTGGAGGGAATATATATATATATATATATATATATATATATAGATAGAGAGAGAGAGAGAGAGAGAGATGGATTTAGAAGGGGAGAGAAGGAGGGAAGAAGAAATACAGAGAGATTGATAAGTGGAGAGAGAGATTAACTGACAAGGGAGAGATGGAGAGAGTGTGTGTATGTTTTTGGATGAGATAAAGAGACAAAGAATGAGATATGAAGAGAAGGGATGAGAGAAGGAGAGAGGTAGGGATATAGTAACAGAGTTGGAGGGTGAAGAGAGAGAGCGATAGAGATGTAGGAGAGAAATGGAGAGATAGGAAGGAAAGGGAGGATGTGAGAGAGTGGAGAGGGAAGGAAAAAAAGATGTACTTCGAGGGGGGAGAGAGGAAAGAAGATTTCATGCACTAGATGAATTTATTTCAGTGTAGATGGAGATTTCTAATCCATTTTGATTGCTTGCACTAGATGCATCGATTTTAGTGTATATGTTTATTTATAATTATATTTAATTTCTTGCACTATACACATTGATTTCAATGTTGATGATTGCTAATCCTATATGTTTTCTCACAATAAATGCATTGATTTCAGTGTAGACGATGATTTTTTATCCTATTTGATTCCTTGCACTAGATGCATTAATTTTAGCGTAGATTTTGATTTCTAATTATATTGGACTACTTCCACTAGATGCATTGATTTCAATGTACATGATTTCTAATCGTATTTGATTGATGTTGATTTCTAATTATATTTGAATACTTCCACTAGATGCATTGATTTCAATGTAAACGATTTCTAATCGTATTTGATTTCTTGCACTAAATGCATCGATTTCAGTATAGATGGTGATTTCTAATCCTATTTGATTGCTTGCACTAGATGCATTGGTTTCAGTGATGTTGGTTTCTAATATTATTTGCTTACTTACACTAGATACATTAATATCAGTGTAGATGTTGATTTCTATTCCTATTTTATTACCTGCATTAGATGCATCCATTTCACTGTAGATGTTGTTTTCTAATCCAATTTCATTGTTTTCATTATATGCGTTGATTTCGGTGTAAACGTTGATTTTTGATTTGATGTAATTGGATGTACATTGATGGTACATTAATTTTAAAGTGATTGGATTAACATTGTGCATTAATTTCACTGTAAGCAGGCAAAATTATTGACCATGTACATTTATTTTTATGTTTTAGTAATTCAACCTATTAATATCGAAGAGCAAGAGAGAAAAGTATGATTTTTAGTACAATAGTTCCAGAAAAATATTTAAATAATTGAATAGTGTAGATGTTGATTTCTACAATTATTACGTGGTTCAGTATTCAAAATAGTCTTCTAACATTTGTTAGAATTTGTATTTCTAATCTTCAAAATTTCAAAGTATGATGTACATCTAAAAAATATACAAAAATTTTAATAATCTAAAAAATGTGACGTTGATGCCTCCAACTGGAACCAGCCTAGATCCATCTTACTCGGGATCTATCATGCGCCAAGAGGTATCAAATCTCTCGAGGTGCAAACCTTTCCTCAAGTTTTGCACTCAAAAAATAGGTTTGCACCTCGAGATATTTGATCCCTCTTGGCGCATGATAGATCCAGAGTAAGATGGATCTACGCTGGTAGTAATCCAATTCCACAATGTGACAAAATTTGTTGCTACATTACATTAAATTGCAATTATCCAATGTTTTAATGGTACATTACAAAAATTAGTCAACCATGAATATATTTCACTATATTTCACTATGCTTACTGGTCACAGTCTTCAATATCAGTTAAACATAATCATCTATTCATATTATTGACTAATATTAATAATAAAACATGTTGTAATGTTTTAATGTTGCAAAAATCTATCCAATGTAACATTGTGACAACTATTGTCGTAATGTGAAAATCAGTGTGACAATGATTGTGACAATCATTGTCACAATGTTACATTACACTGAATTTATTCGATGTCACATTGTAGCATTATAAAATTAGTCAATCACATTTTCTAACATTTTAGACTATGCTCGACTACATTTGACTATCCTAGATAGTCAACACTCCTCATCTTCGGTCAAACATAATATCCTCTCTTTTTTATTAATTATTATTAATAGTCAAAATATGGTCAACAACACTAAAAAAAGTATTAAAACCATAATGAAAACCAGTCAATCATATTTAATTGTGGTTGAAAATAGTCAAACTATTGGAAAATAATGGTCAATAATCAAATCATGCTTGACCATAGCCAAACCATGTTTGACTATGTTTGATAATCAACACTCTTTGACTTTGGTCAAACATAATTTCCTATTATTATTGATTAATATTATTAGTGAGACATACTCAACCACATTATATAAACATAGTCAAACCTTTATAGTCAAAAAAAATTAACCTTTATAGTCCATGTTTAAATAGTTCACCATGATCAAACTTGGTCAACCCTATGTTTAACATATTTAACAAAAGTCAAAATTCGGTCATAGTTGTGCTTTGTTAATGTAACTCGATGACATTAGGATTTATAATATAATGTTTTAAATATAATTTTTAAAATTAGAGTTTATAATATTAGGGTTTATAATATTCGGTTTAATATTAGGGTTTATAATATTAGGCGTTTATCATATAGGATTTAATATATATAATTTTTAATATTAGGGCTTATAGTATTACTATTTAATATAACAATTTTTAAAATTAGCGTTCATAATATTAGATTTATAATATATGGTCTTTAATATATAGGGCTTATAATGATAGGGTTTTTAGTTTTAGGGTTAAAACTAAATTTTATATTAGGGTTTACCATATATGGTTATATAATATGGGGTTTAATATTAAAAATTATAATAGTAGGGATTATAATATTGGGTTAATAATATAGCATGTTTAATATAGAAGGTTTTAATATATAGAATTTATAATACTAGATATTAATATTAAGATTTATATTATTAGCATTTGTAATATTAGGAATTAGTATTAAAGCTTATATTAGAGTTGAATATTATGGTTTATACTATTAGGTTTATAATATTCAAACACAATAGTAAAATATAGTCAAACAGTGTTAACCTTAATAAACCATGTTTAAATACTTGACCATGATCAAACTTGGCCAACCCTGTTAGGGTCCCATGATTTGGCTGATTGGCAAGCCAAATGACAGTGTAACATCAAACCAGGCTTTGGAGCCCAAGGACCTAGCCTTCCTGGACTCAGAGAGGGCTCTCTCTATATGTGTAAGGGATATCTATGTGTTTGCTTATTGCGTTCTGATTTTAGGCTAGTTATGAAGTAGGTTTTTTTGTTTTAGTTTTTTAAGTTGTGAGGGATGAAACTAATAAAAGATATAAGATAGGTAAAAATATTTCAGATCAACTGGGCTATGGGGTCTAAAAGGTCAAGAAAGCTATTAGATAGTGATACAAGGCTGTTGAAGGGCCGATTTGATTCAAGATAGAAAGGATCTTTGGGAAAAATGGAGTAAATGGACATCAATTTTGTGAACAACAAAGAGTTTCAAGCATAACTAGTTTAATAGATAATATAAACATGGTAGGAAAAACCATTAATCATTCAAAATGTAACTATAAGCTAATCAATACATAGAAATAAACATTCCAGCCATGCATAGAGGTATATGACCCTCTAACTTTGGGAAATGGCTTTCAGACTTTGGGAAAACAATTAAGAAAGACAAACAACTTAACTTACTATGTTGGAATGCCTACACACAGTACTTCAAGTTATTGGTCACTTTGAAAACAAGATTTGCATAGTCTTAGACAAAGGGCTAGATCGGAACTAGGCCTCCTTGGTTCAACAAAATGATAATCTAATCAGTCAAAGAGAAATTTCATGGATGGAAATATAGCTAGCCATAGGTAAGCAGGGCGTACCATAAGTCATACTTAGCATGTATAAAACCATGAATGAAACAAGCAACAATATCCTAAATTATTAAAGAGCAGTCAAGAATTCTTTAATGTTACTTAGGAAGAGGAAAACAAAGAAGCTATGAAGAAACAAGAAATTTGAGGTGCCTCCATGGGCATGTCTCAAATTTTTTCTCTACTGATATATAGCAAGCAAGAAACATGTATTCATGAATGAAAACTAGAAGACAAAACAAAGAAAGAGACACTATACCATTCTACCAAGTCATGGAATCCAACAACAATCCTCTATTCATCATCCAAGAACATCCAAGAGGCAATCCAAAAGCATGAGACAAGTATTTCTTCCAAAGCTTATATGACCATATATTGCTTCTATCATCAACTTCAGCCTTGTTTAGAAATAAATCCTTTGGAATATATATGCCAAAGTGAGGAAAACCTCATGGTTCAACTTGCCATCCTATTGGCCTAATCAAAATATCTAAACTTGTCCTTGAGGCTTTGCAAAGCCCAAGGCACAAAATATCTCATAAAATATCTAGAAAATGCTAAAAAAGGGAATTAAATTGAATTTTCACAACTTCTCATGTGAAAAAATAGCTAAACACACATGAGGAAATATCAGTTTTTAAAGGCTCAAAATTTACAAAAATATTCAAAATTTACATCAGAAAAAGGTCCCCTGAATTGCCGGCAACATTTGGCAGCCTTCCCGATGTCAAAACGATGCTCATGATAGCTCGTTGGAAATATCTGAGTGTCTAATTTCTGGAACAACTGAAATTTTCTCAATATGATGCATCGAAGTCTCCAAAACTGAACCTGTGTGTGAAAAACCAAAAATTACAGTTTGCTGATAGACCGGGCAGAGTGTGCAAAAAGCGAGCTTTTTCTGCCATTTTGGGGGAGTGAATGATCTTCAAATTTCCTGAAAATTGCTGAGTGTGTGCTCCTAAAATTATGGCATCCAGTGACGCCATTATCCTTCTTTTACGATCTCCCAAACTGAAATGGCGAAAATCATGATTTTTGGCCAAAAACTCAAAAATACCAAAAAACCAAAGTATGTCAAAATTTTCCAAATTTTGGCGAGTAAGTCCCTCAAAGATTTTTAGAAACATTTCTAGAAGCTCGGGCCAAAATTCCAAGCATAGAGGTGTCTTCCTCCTTCTTTCTCATCCGGCGCCATCTTTGGACAGTTTTGAGCTTTTCTTGGTGTTCTTCTTCGTTGTTTTGGCATTCTAGATTTGGTGAAGAAGTCATGGCCCCTTGCCTAGGAGAGGCAGCTAGCAAATGCTTTGGAGAATGCCCTTCATGATCTTTATGCTGCTATTCTCTCTCATAAGGCTACCCCTTTTCCTGCCCTTGTTCATCACTGTGATGTTGCTCCTGCTACTCTATCTCACATTCACTGTCAATCACTGTTTGATCAAGGTAGAATTGGTTTTCAAATGTTGTATGTGATGCCTCTTTGATATCAGGTCCCTTTTCCTCCAAAAAAATTGTCCTTTCCTCCCTTTGCAAGCCAAACAACCAATATTTATGATAAGCACACAGTCAACATAGTCAAAATGATTTTCTGAGTTTATGATAAGGTCACCCATCTTTGGTGTTTTGAGGCAACAAGGCAGCCTTGTTTTTGAATAAAGGAAAAACAATCACCTTCTCAATTTAAAACATTGCTCTTTCTTCTTTGTATGCCACTCAATAGGTAGATTCAATAATCATCACATAGTCAACCAAAAAAGAAAATACACAGTCAAAGGTGATTGTGTTATAGGTAGAGTCATCAAACTCCTTGTGTTTGGTGTAAGCACAAAAGACCTGTAGGAGTTCAAAAAATAAAACTCTTCCTTAACTACAACACTTCCCTCCTCATACTTCTCTGTTTCTCATACCCCAGATTTTGATAATACCTTCAAGTGGTGATTTACAGCTTCATACACTAAAGTTGGTTAAATGGATTAAAAGGAAACAAAACTATTTTTTCGCCCTTGTTTACCACATAGAGGCGACCTTTGAAAAAACCAAAACCATTATACCATGATCACAATTGTTTGGCTATAGGCCTACTGCTTCATTTGTTAAAAACCCTGTCTCTTCTTTCAATACTTTTTGGGGGCAGTTTGTGAGGTTTTTAATCATCAATTGGAATCCATTGTTTTTTTGTGCTCATTGCTGGGTAATCACAAACTATAGTGAGTCTCGAGCTTGATAATTTGATGGCAATCCTTGCTTGAGGGTTTGAGAAACTTTTTAAAAGCTTTTGGAGGCATTTTGGAGGCTCACACCTTGCGCGACACATTTGTTGTGGAAAGCACCGCGCAAAAAAGGGTTGTCGGGTCATTTGTTAGGCCAACATGACCCAAACCTATAGGCGCGCCCCGTGCCTATGTATTTCTTTGTAAAAAATGCACTCATACACGCCGCGTGGTTGCACAGGAACGCCATGCAAGCTTTTAACCCCAAAAAAAATTATTTTTTGCTCAAACACTTATTTTATGGTCTTGTGAACAGCAAGAGGGGTTTTCCTTTGTGTTTTTGAGAAACAAAAGACACGGGCCACGATCCCTTTAGCTCTTTAAGTTGATCACCCTTGAGCTATTTTGTGGGGGTTTTGTAAATCTCCTTTTTGACAGAAAAACATTGGTTTTGAGACAAAAAATGAACCTTTTATCATTGGTTTTTTTCTTAAAAACAAAACATACCCAAATTTTGACCATGCCCTTTTGAAAAATATGTGGGTGAATGTTTTGGAGGTTTATACTTGTGACCCTTTCTTTTACCGTCAGCAAACCACTCTAAAGGCTAATCATTCCTTGGCGAAGGCCAATGATTTGTGAAACGTCTTTGTTATTTTGCAAGGAGGTAGATTTCACCCTTTTGAACTTTAAATTAATAGTTCCTGCTCCAGATGCTTTGAAGGTGATAATGCTCACTGTGAAACTTTAGTTGCAATTTACTCATGCCTTATCATTCTCTCTGGGACCTGTGTCATGACCTGTCCCTTAATCATAAGCAACCCTGTTTTATTTGAGCTCCAGACTATTTTTTGAAACATAGTTTGATAGGAAATAATCCATCTTCTTTGATAGTTATTGTACTGATGTCTTTCCTTTGTTTTTTTTTTAACAGGCTTGCTTTGTTCAGGAGCTCTTAACTGTTTCCTGCTGCTCTGACCACTTATCTTTCTCAGATAAGCCTTGATCAGTCAAACCTTGAAATTAGTCACTGCCCTGGCCCTCTGCTTATAAATGAAGGAGGCGCTTTTAGTCATCTCATATCATCAGCCTCTTGACATTGTTGTTTTTTCTTTCATTGTCCTTTCAGGTTTTGAATGTAGCTACAATTTCTTGATGAGGAACTCTTTGCTTTGTAGCTGCATCCCAGGCTCAAGAATATTGAGAAGCAACTGTCTTCTCATGTGGAGCCAAAATTGTCTTCTGAGATGCTGGTATGTTTCTGTCCTTGAAAGATCCATCAAATACTGTAAAAACACCTAAAATCAGCTTGAATTATGGTGTATGTATTGCTGAGACTTAAGGGTGTATTAGTGGCGCGACCTAGGGCTGTAACAACTTTACTAGTAGAGTAGGAAGGTCTGTTATGACTGGTCAAATAGCAGATGGAGGTTTTTGGCTCTTGGCTAGTTTGCCAAGGGAGAAATGTCGTAAAGCACCACTTCCTAACTTAGGGGACACCTTTTGAACAGATTTAGATTGTTTCTTTAGAGCTGATGGGCAGACTAGTATGGCTGAGGTTAGGTAGGATTTATTAATGGGGCTTCATCTCATCATGGGCGAACTGAAAAGGTAAGAAGGAAAAATTTTTATGGGGGTTTTCTAGATGAAAAATTGACATATGGAGATCAGCTTCTAGAAAACTCAGCTAGGAATCTAGTCATCAATAACAGGTGAAAAATACTGATGACTAATAGTGGCTCCATTTGGGGAGGGCAACTCCTTTTCAGGAGGTTTCCAGAATCTCAGATCTTTGGCTTATGAAGACCAGTGCCTTACCCATTGGCGCAAAATTTCACCCTTCTTTGATGCTACTTCTGAAAAGTGACAGCATGATTAGCATCAATAATATTTCTACCTACCCCACTATCTTTCCTAACATTTTTTCTTCTTTTTGGCGCATTTGAACTAGTAGCCCTTTGACAATATATATTTTTTCTTTTATAAAAATGAACCTATCTATTTCTACACTTATATCTGCCGGGATTTCAGATTAAACTGATGAACTCCTTCATTACTCTACCTACGCTAGATCAATTGTCAAGATTAAGCTGTTTGACAGGATTTTGTTCTCTAATCTAAAACATGAAAATTTTAAAATATGATCAAATCAGGATTATACAGTCTGATTTGTAATGCATTTGCAGCATAAAAGATAAGTTTCACACAAATATTATTTTTCAAAAAATGGAAACTAGGAGAACACGGCTAAGATGCACAATTTGATTTTCATCCCTGCTTCCCTCTTTGGTTATGTTTTAGGCGTGTGGAACCAGTATATTTTCCTAATATAATCTCTTTGATAAGTCAATCTTACACAATGTTGACCATATTTTTCACTCACTAACTTATCAGCAATTAAATTTAAACATGTTCAGCTATGATTAGGCTAGATAACTGAACAAGACATTTTAGTACTAGTAGCGACATTTAGACTTGCTCGCTTTCAGCATGACTATTTTTGGGTATGGGGCTGTACCATTGCTGTTTAGAAACTACGCTCTTTTTCTAATTTTTACTGTTTTTCTATTTTCTTCTTTTTCACTTTTTCTTCAAACAAACTAAAACTAAAAGGATGCTCACAAGGCTAAGCTTATTTTTCACAGCTATCTATCTATCCTAGTCTAAACTATACACAACATACATTCATTTGGTGAAATATTCTTTCCAATATAGCGAGTCAAGTAGATGATTGCATGGTTGATTCTGGTTTATTTCTTTCATGATGTAGAAATAATGAAAATGCCATTCCCATTTGGTTTGTTTCTGGACATTAGTGCTTGAATTTTTTCTCATTCTTGGTAGCAACTTGTTCATGATAGAACCCACTACTCCTTCAGATTTCTCAAGGAAAACAAAAAATGGATCTTGGAATAGTACCTGATCTAGAGGATTTGATATATAGGCTTCATTCAGGACTACTCTTTCTTCCACTTGCCTATATTTGGGACTCCCCGGGTAAAACAACTCTTCCTCGTGCTCATGATCACTTGAACTGTCAGGCTCATCATATATTGTAGTGTATTTTTCTTTCCAAGCTGATGTGTTCTGATTAAGTGGACTGAAAACTGTGTGAAGGTCATCAGGTTGATGAGCAGGGATACACTTTGACAGTAAATTATCTTGAAAGGATAGTGTGACAACTCTCATGTGTTTATCAACCTCTATTTCTTCATCAGCAATTTGTAACTCAATGGAACTTGGTGGTTGCAAATCTAGAGTTAAGGAAGATTCTATGTCCAAAATGATTTCCTCAACCATTTCAGGAAAAGGCTTCTCATTTACAACATGCTCGAGAATTTCATCATCCTCCTCAACCTCATCATCAAAGCTGAGAAACTGTTGATCTCCAATTATGTGAATGTTATCTCTGATGGACTGAAGTGAAGTAAATCAAAGAGTCTGAGACTCTTCACTTACTTCTAAACTCTCAAGGCTCTTCTCATCAGTTTCATGGATGACCTGTAGTGGCTGCTTAATTTTCTCAAGTTTATGAAACTGAGCTTCCTCCCGAAAATCAAAAACTGAGTCTTCTGCAAAGTTAGCTTCTGTTTGGAAATCATAATCATCAATATATTGATCAAACATTGGAGAATCATTAACATAAGTAATGTCACCAGCCATGTATATTGGACTATCAGATTTCTTTTCTTCAACTTCATTTACAAGTCTATTATTTGACTCATGATTTGCAGGATTAACAGGAGAAAGATCAGAGAAGTTTTGGTTATATGAAGTTTTATAGGTTGTCTGCATGTTTATAAGTTGATCTATTTCTTCTTCAGTTAAAGGAGGAGGTATTTTATTTTTTCTTTGAAGTGGGCAACAATTTCTTTCCATTTTTTGTGGAATCTGATCTTGTGGCTGAATGTCCTCTTGCATTTTACAGGGAAGGGAAGATGGACTGTTATTGGTTTCAACCTTTTCAAAGAGCTCTTCTGGATCCTCTCTTATTTTTTGATGGATTTCATCTAGGATCAACTCTTCTTGGTCATCTTGATGGTTATCTTGGGTAAGAAAATTATGGACATCTTCTAAAAATTCCTCAGGATGCCAATTTCCAAAGTGTTCTTCAATGCTTACAAGGTGTTGTATGAGGTTTTCAAAGTGATCACAACAATTTTCAGCCAATGATAGAGATGGACAATGCCCTATATAGCGTTTACAAAATAATTTGTGGAAATCCTTCAAAGAAAACAAGATGCCAGGTTCTAGGCCTTCATACCATTCTCTTGCCTCTTCTTCTAATGTACCCATGAACATTTTCATGAGCCAATCCTCATGCCATTCAACCTTTAACTTCCATACATGTATATGAAATTTGATGAGGTGTAAAAATGGGTCGTCGATATTTTCATTTCAAAAGAGAGGTAGGCCTCCTATCCAATCTACATCTGTAGGCATTTTATGTGTGAATCCAGGGATATGTTCTCTGCTCATCGGAGCATATCTCCTTTGGATCCTTGGATCCATATTTGTTAATCAGAAAGGATCACTATGTATTTTCAACCAGAATAAATTTCTCTACCAGTGGAGTCTTTTGGTCTAATGAAGGTTGTGGAGTCGCTAGGTGGAGGATTTGAACTGAGCTGTCCACCATCAACATGATTGGGTTTTATTAATGCATTCCCAAAAGATTTTTATAAGGAATAGTGGAGTAATAGGCCTACTGGATGCTAGTGGAGTCGCCAGGTGGAACTTAGTTGTTTTTGTAAAGATGTAGCTATAGTCCACCACCAATAACTAGGAAAAATCCAATCTAAGGGAATGTTTTCAGGTTTTCAGAGTTTTTATGTGTATTCTATGGTTTATTAAAAGTATTCTAAACCTGTTTCATCACTTTTCTAGGGCGGTGATAAAAAAAAGAGTTTACTCTAAATGATCTTATGGACTGCTTACTTGTTTAAGTATCTAAAGGACTAAAGAGTCTATAAGAGTTTGCTAGACTGTCATGTACTCAGTGTCCCACCATCTCCCGCTATGTTAGTGAGCGATGGGATAGGTCGATCGGATAGTAACCTAGAGTTCGGTAAAATAGTAAGGCCTACTGGAGGCTAGTGGAGTCGCCAGGTGGATTTTTAATTGTTTTGAGGTATATGTGTATGGTCCACCACCAATATTGTCAAAAACCAATCTAAAGGAGTTTTTGTGGTTTTTCTTAGTTTTATGTGAAGCCTAGTATGTAAGAGTGTTATAAACCTGATTCATCACTTTGCTAAGATGGTGAAACATAGAGTTTACTCTAAATGATTCTAAAGGCTAATGGTCTAAGTTAAATGTTGAAGGACTAAAAAGTCTATAAGAGTTTGCTAGACTGTCATGTACTCAATAAGTCCCACCGTGATCGACATTATGTTAGGGTCCCGTGATTTGGCTGATTGGCAAGCCAAATGACAGTGTAACATCAAACCAAGCTTTGGAGCCCAAGGACCTAGCCTTCCTGGACTAAGAGAGGGCTCTCTCTATATGTGTAAGGGATATCTGTGTGTTTTCTTATTGCGTTCTGATTTTAGGCTAGTTATGAAGTAGGTTTTTTGGTTTTATTTTTTTAAGTTGTGAGGGATGAAACTGATCAATGATATAATATAGGTAAAAATATGTCAGATCAATTGGTCTATGGGGTCGAAAAGGTAAAGAAAGCTATCAGACAGTGATACAAGGCTGTTAAAGGGCTGATTTGATTCAATATAGAAAGGATCTTTGGGTAAAATGGAGTAAATGGACATCAACTTTGTGAACAACAAAGAGTTTCAAGCATAAATAGTTTAATAGATAACATAAACATGGTAGGGAAAACCATTAATCATGCAAAATGTAACTATAAGCTAATCAATACATAGAAATAAACATTCCAGCCATGCATAGAGGTATATGACCCTCTAACTTTTGCAAATGGCTTTCAAACTTTGGGAAAACACTTAAGAAAGACAAACAACTTAAATTACTATGCCGGAACGCCTAAACATAGTAATTCAAGTTACTGGGAAATTTGAAAACAACATTTGCATAGTCTTAAACAAAGGGCTAGATCAGAACTAGGCCTCCTTGGTTCAACAAAATGATAATATAATCAGTCAAAGAGAAATTTCATGGATGGAACTATAGCTAGCCATAGGTAAACAAGGCGTACCGTAAGTCAAACTTAGCATGTATAAAACCATGAATGAAACAAGCAACAATATCCTAAATTATTAAATAGCAGTCAAGAATTCTTTAATGTTACTTAGGAAGAGGAAAACAAAGAAGTTATGAAGAAACAGGAAATTTGAGGTGCCTCCATGGGCATATCTCAAATTTTTTCTCTACTGATTGATAGCAAGCAAGAAACATGTATTCATGAATCAAAACTAGAAGACAAAACAAAGAAAGAGACACTATACCATTCTACCAAGTCATGGAATCCAACAATAATCCTCTATTCATCATCCAAGAACATCCAAGAGGCAATCCAAAAGCATGAAGCAAGTATTTCTTCCAAAGCTTATATGACCATATATTGCTTCTATCATCAAGTTCAGCCTTGTTTTACAATGAAATCCTTTAGAATATATAGGCCAAAGTGAGGAAAACCTCATGGTTCAACTTTCCATCCTATTGGCCTAATCAAAATATCTAAACTTCTCCTTGAGGCTTTGCAAAGCCCAAGGCACAAAATATCTCATAAAATATCTAGAAAATGCTAAAAAAGGGAATTAAATTGACTTTTCACAACTTCTCATGTGCAAAAATAGCTAAACGCACATGAGGAAATATCAATTTTTAAAGGTTCAAAAATTACAAAAATATTCAAAATTTACATCAGCAAAAGGTCCCCTGACTTGTTGGCAACATTTGGCAGCCTTCCCGATGTCAAAACGAGGATCATGATAGCTCTTTGGAAAGCTTTGGGTGTCTTCCTTCTGGAAAAACTGAAATTTTCCCAATCTAATGCATGGAAGTGCTCCAAAATGGAACCTGTGTGTGAAAAACCAAAAATTACAATTTGCTGATAGACTAGGCAAAGTGTGCAAAAAGCGAGCTTTTTCCGCCATTTTGGGGGAGTGAATGATCCTCAAATGTCCTGAAAATCATTGAGTGTGTGCTCCTAAAATTATGGCATCCAGTGACACCATTCTCCTCCTTTGACGATCTCCCAAACTGAAATGGCGAAAATCATGAGTTTTGGCCAAAAACTCAAAAATACCAAAAAACCAAAGTATGTCAAAATTTTCCAAATTTTGGCGATTAATTCCCTCAAATATTTTTCGAAACATGTCTAGAAGCTCATGCCAAAATTCCAAGCATAGAGGTGTCTTTCTACTTCTTTCTCATCGGGTGCCCTCTTTGAACAGTTTTGAGCTTTTCTTGGTGTTCTTCTTCGTTGTTTTGGCATTCTAGATTTGGTGAAGAAGTCATGGCCCCTTGCCTAGGAGAGGCAGCTAGCACATGCTTTTGAGAATGCCCTTCATGATCTTTATGCTGTTGTTCTGTCTCATAATTCTACCCCTTTTTGCACCCTTTTTCATCACTGTTATGCTGCTCCTGATACTCTGTCCCACATTCACTGTCAATCACTGTTTGATCAAGGTAGAATTGGTTTTCAAATGCTGTATGTGATGCCTCTGTGATATCAAGTCCCTTTTCCTCCCAAAACACTGTCTTTTCCTCCCTTTGTAAGAAAAACAACCAATATTTATGATAAGCACACAGTCAACAGAGTCAAAATGATTTTCTGAGTTTATGATAAGGTCACCCAGCTTTGGTGTTTCGAGGCAACAGGGAAGCCTTGTTTTTGAATAAAGGAAAAACAATCACCTTCTCAATTTAAAGCATTGCTCTTTCTTTGTATGCCAATCAATAGGTAGATTCAATAATCATCACATAGTCAACCAAAAAATAAAATACATAGTCAAAGGTGATTGTGTTATAGTAGAGTCATCAAACTCCTTGTGTTTGGTGTAAGCACAAAAGACCTGTAGGAGTTCAAACAATAAAACTCTTCCTTAACTACAACACTTCCCTCCTTATACTTCTCTGTTTCTCATACCCCAGAGTTTGGTAATACCTTCAAGTGGTGATTTACAGCTTCATACACTAAAGTTTGTTAAATGGAGTAAAAGGAATCAAAACTGTTTTTTTGCCCTTGTTTACCACATAGAGGCAACCTTTGAAAAAAACAAAACCATTATACCATGATCACCGTTGTTTGGCTATAGGCCTACTGCTTCGTTTGTTCAAAACCCTATCTCTTCTTTCAATACTGTTTGGGGGCAGTTTGTGAGGTTTTTAATCATCAATTGGAATCCACTGTTTTTCTATGCTCATTGCTGGGAAATCAAAAACTATAGCGAGTCTCGAGCTTGATATTTTGATGGAAATCCTTGCTTGAGGGTTTGAGAAACTTTTTAAAAAAATTTGAAGGCATTTTGGAGGCTCACACCTTGCGTGACGCGTTTTCTGTGGAAAGCGCTGCGCAGAAAAGGGCTGTCGGGTCATTTGTCGGGCCGACATGACCCAAACCTACAGGCGTGCCGCGCATGCCTATAGGCGCGCTGCGCACGCCTACAGGCGTGCTGCGCATGCCTACAGGCGTGCCACGCACCTGTGTATTTCTTTGTAAAAAATGCGATCAAACGCGTCACGTGGTTGTACAGGTGTGCCGCACAAGCTTTTAACCCTAAAAAACTCTATTTTTTGCTCAAACACTTCTTTTATGGTCTTGTGAATAGCGAGAGGGGTTTTCCTTTGTGTTTTTGAGAAACAAAAGACATGGGCCATGATCCCTTTAGCTCTTTAAGTTGATCACCCTTGAGCTATTTTTGTGGGGGTTATGTAAATCTCCTTTTTGACAGAAAAACATTGGTTTTGAGACAGCAAATTAACCTTTTATCATTGGTGTTTTTCTTAAAAACAAAACATACCAAAACTTTGACCATGCCCTTTTTAAAAATCTATGGGTGACTATTTTGGAGGTTTATGCTTCTGACCCTTTCTTTTACCGTGAGCAGACCACTCTGAAGGCTAATCATTCCTTGGTGAAGGCCAATGATTTGTGAAACGTCTTTGTTATTTTGCACGGAGGTAGATTTCACCATTTTGAACTTTAAATTAATAGTGCTTGCTCTGGATTCTTTGAAGGTGATAATTCTCACTGTGAAACTTCAGTTGCAATTTACTCATGCCTTATCATTCTCTTTGGGACCTGTGTCATGACCTGTCCCTTAATCATCAACAACCCTATTTTATTTGAGCTCCAGACTGTTTTATGAAACATAGTTTGATAGGAGATAATCCATATTCTTTGATAGTTATTGTACTAATGTCTTTCCTTTGTTTTTTTTTTTTACAGGCTTTCCTTGTTCAGGAGCTCTTAACTGTTTCCTGCTGCTCTAACCACTTATCTTTCTCAGATAAGACTTGATCAGTCAAACCTTGAAATCAGTCACTTCCCTTGCCCTCTTCTTATAAATGAAGGAGGTGCTTTTAGTCATGTCATATCATCAGCCTCTTGACAATGTTTTTTTTTCTTTCACTGTCCTTTTAGGTTTTGAATGTTGTTGCAATAGCTTGATGAGGAACTCTTTGCTTTGTAGCTGCATCCCAGGCTCAAGAATATTGAGAAGCAGTTGTCTTCTCATGTGGAGACAAAATTGTCTTCTGAGATGCTGGTATGTTTCTGTCCTTGAAAGATCCATCAAATACCGTAAAAACACCTAAAATCAACTTGACTTATGGTCTATGTATTTCTGAGACTCAAGGGTGTATTAATGGCGCGACCTAGGGCTGTAACAACTTTACTGGCAGAGTAGGAAGGTCTGTTATGACTGGTCAAATATCAGATGGAGGTTTTTGGCTCTTGGCTAGTTTGCCAATGGAGAAATGTCTTAAAGCGCCACTTCCTAACTTAGGGGGCACTTTTTGAACAAATTTGGATGGTTTCTTTAGAGCTGATGGGCAGACTAGTATGGCTAAGGTTAGGTAGGATTTATTAATGGGGCTTCATCTTGTCATGGGAAAACTGAAAAGGTAAGAAGGCAAAAATTTTATGGGGGTTTTCTAGATGACAAATTGACGTATGGAGATCAGCTTCTAGAAAACTCAGCTAGGAATTTAGTCATCAAAAACAGGTGCAAAATATTGATGACTAACAAACCCTATGTTTAATATATTTAACAAAACTCAATAGTGTGTCATAGTTGTCCTATGTGAATGTAAATCTACCATATTAGAGTTTATAATATATGGTTTTGAACATTAGGTTTAATTTTCGAGTTGAAAATATTACAGATAAAAAGATTCGATCTAATATTAGGATTATAATATTAGGTATTTGACATATAAGATTTAATATACAAGGAAATAATATATAGTGTTTAATATTAGGTTTCATAATACTAGTTTTATAATATATGGTTTAATGTTACCATTTATAATATTAGGATCTACATTAGGGTTAAATATAGAGAGTTTGTAATATTGAGTTTAAAATAATGGTGTTTAATACATAGGTTTAATATTAGGGTTTATAATACTAGGTTTTAATATATTAACATATATAATATATGGTTTATGATATGGCTTTTAATATTAGGGTTTATAATATAGCATTTAATATATAGGGTTTATAATATTAAGTTTTTTATTAGAGTTTCACATATAGGGTTTATAACTATGGCTTGTAATAATGACATTATAATAGTAAACCACATTAGTTAAACATCTTCAAATAAAGATAACCTTTAGAGGCTATGTTCACATAATTTACCATGATAAATATTGGTCAACCCTATGTTTACCATATTTAACAAAAGTTAAAAGTCACTTGTTTTCCTCTATTAATGTAACTTGACCATATTAGGTTTTATAATATTCAGCTTTTAATATAGGGTTTTTAATATTGGGTTTAATATTAGGGTTTGTAATATAGGGATTATAGTATTGGATTTAATATTAGGTTTTATAGTATTGAGTTTATAATATAGGGTGTTTAATATATAGGGTTTAACAATAAGGTTTATAATATAGCATTTTATATTAGGGTTTAATATGGATTATAATCTTGTGTTTAATATTGGGGTTTATAATATTAGGATTTAATATTATGATTTAGATTAAGCTTGAATATATAGGATTTAATATATTAGGTTTTACAATATTAGGGTTTATAATATTCAACCACATTAGTCAAACATAGTAAAAAAAATTTAACTTTAATAGTCCATCTTTATATAGTTAACCATGATTAAAATCACACTTATCCTATAATTGTACCATATTAGGGTTGTAATATTGGGTTTAATATTAGTGATTATAATATTGAGTTGAATATTAAGGATTATAATATTGGGTTTATAATATATAGAGATTTTGATATTAGGGTTTAATTTTAGGGTTGATAGTATAGGGGTTTAATATTAGGATTAAAATATTGGATTTTAATATTAGGTTTATTAACATATATATTAATAAATAATATTAATACTTTTTAATTTATTTTAATTAATAATATAATTATTAATAACAATTAATAATTAATAATTCTATTTATTTTAAAAATGGGATGAAGAGTGCTAATGATATATGCCTATCGACGTTTATGAAATGCATTTATTAATGTGGTTGTGAATATGCTTCATATATGCCTATTGGTATATATTAACCACATTTACTAATGTGATTGAGTTAGTTATACAAATACTCTAAAAAATCCACACAAATAGACTAGCTATGGAGTTGAAATCGAGCACTATTTAATACAATACCATTATTTATTATATTCTTCTCAAGATTGAGATGTGAATTACAACTATATATACTATATATTACATTTGACTAATTTAAAATCCTATACCATTAAATTTTGAGTTATTGTTGTAGCTACCATACTTGCTTCCTTATCTGAGAAAAAAAGTGTTTTGTTACCGTACTTACGTAAATAATGGATGCATAGTATTGTATGTGGCTATCACAACCTGAAAAAAATTAATTCTTAAATATATTTTATCATATACTAAATATTCAAACAAGATTAATATTTGTAAAGAAACATATTCCTTTCCTTTTCGATAATCAATTGATTAAAGGTTGTACTATTTGACAAAGAATTTTTTCATAATCAACTCTTTTCACAATAAAAGCTCTCCACACAAATCTCACTGCATAATGAAATCACTCTGCCCAAATCTCTCTACATAGTGAAATTTTTATGCGCATGATTAAGGATTGTTTGGATTGGGAATAAAATTCTTCACAATAAAAACTCTTTGCATAAAACTCTCCACATAATGAAAGATCTCTGCATAGTGAAATCTCTCCATACAAAACTATTGTCATAAAGAAATTTTTTGATAACAAATACAACTTCGTGGCAAGTAGCTCTCCGCACAATTCCTCAACATCATTATTATTATATATTATTGGTAATACTTTAATAGTAAATAACCCATATATCCATATTATGAATAATGGTAATTAATGTATTAATGATTATGTGGAATGTGAAGCAAAATCTTGACAAGGAAATCTCTCTGCAAAAACCTCTCCAAATAATGGAAGCCATTTGCATACTAAAATATATCCACACAAAACTATTTGCACAATGAAATTTTTGAACAACAAATACAAGTGTATCATGATGATCTCTCTACATATCTCTTTATGAAATATCTTCACACAGTGAAAGCTCCCTGCAGAAAACTTTTGGCTTATGAAACCTCTCCAGAGAAGACTCTTTGCACAATCAAATTTGATAATAATTAACACAAGTGTGTGGAGATGTGTAATATTCCAAAATGGGGAAGTAGCAATACATGAACACAATAATGGAAAGAGCAGTGAATAAATCAACACACCATGATATGATACAAATGTACATCCATCTTATTAAACATATCAACAAATAATAGGCACAAGATCTTGAAGATAAAGTCACTTGAGAAATACAAAACAAGCCTCTACAAGAAAAATATGCCATCACATGAGAAATACCTGCCGTACAAATGTCATGAGCTAATATAGCACAGTTTTAGGGAATAAACTGCTACATAAAGATAGATCAATGTATATATGCTATTATATAGCTCAAATAATTCTAGAAGTGAATATCTAGCCTGCTATACACCTTTCCAAGAGAACCCGAGAAGGGTTTCCGGAAATACACACAAATAGAAAATGGTGATCTACAACCCGAGGACTGAAGATTCACTACAAACTGAAGCTCATGAAATAGAAGGCTGAAATAATATGGATCTAATGTAGATCTCCTCAAAGAGTCTCTTCCAACGAAAGGTTAAACCCTTCACCTATAGGAAAACGCTATAAAAGAGCCAATAGATCCTCCTCTGAAACTGCCCTCCAAAATAACACAATTCCTAGTTGAAACTATGCTATGAATGATGGGGATAGGTTTTCCTAGTGCCAAAGATCTGAAATGTGCCCAAGAACCCTCATTTTTTATCTCCCAAGAGAAGGAATCCTTCATCCTATGGAAAAATAGCTCAGAAAGTGGGTTTCTCAACCCTCCATTGCAACACCCTGCAACACAACGAAAATCTAAACAGAAATTATGTTGTAACTAAATACTGAAGCTTGGCCATCATGCCAAATATTTGGAAATGATATATCAATACTCTCCGAAGAGGCCTCTCTAGGAAAGAGGTTGGATTCCTAACTGGGAACACCCTGTGCTAAATATCCCCAACAATATTAACTAAATAGACGAAGAGAGAAAATGTCTAAACAGACATATCAAAATAATAATAATAAGCTAACCCCATATGTATGACATCCTCTTCCTTATAAAAAATGTTAGCCTTCTCACCTTGGATCCCACTCATTAGGGTTTCCACCATCAAATAATCAATCTCCCTCCAAAACTATGTTTTCCCACCATTAATGTCACTTGTCCATAACAACGTTGTTTGATTTGGCCAAAGTTGACCTATTCAACATGCTCCAGCCCCTTTTCACACCTAAGGCTCTTCAATCTAGCTTTTAGATGACCTCCATTCACACTAGGAGTGTCTTTTATTCCTACTAAGGAGATTTATGGGTGTCCATACCCTCTTATTTCTCTATCTAAGAGAAAAATCAAAATTTAATACTCCCATTAACTGCATGCTAATTTATGAATATTAAAGTCCTCCCCTCCCAAATGTTTTTTCTCCTCAAGAAACTGCAAGGATATAATTGAAGAGCCTCTCATATTCCTCCTGTATGTCATCA
Organism: Pinus albicaulis; assembly: GCA_034641835.2. Taxonomy (NCBI): domain Eukaryota; kingdom Viridiplantae; phylum Streptophyta; class Pinopsida; order Pinales; family Pinaceae; genus Pinus; species Pinus albicaulis. Next base: position 23,035 of record JAXQQM020069684.1, read on the forward strand.
TATGATAAGTCCCCCAAATGAAAAAAATGATGTCTCATCAATAAGTATCTAGGTTGCTCCTCCTAAGTGTATAAGCATGCCATTGGTGAAAATTCCAAAGGGCTCTCATCATGAACAAGTGAAGTATCCATAGAAGAAAATATGTGTGCTCTAGAGGCCCTATTGAGGCATGGAATCTAAAAAATATTGGGAACTAACATTCCCATGTGAAACCTCCATCCCCAAGCTATCATCCACAAAAAGTGAGTTACCCTCCAACATGGCAACGCATGAAAAATCTCTTCCACCTTAGGTTTTTGAAAATAAGGTGGGTTGCATAGCTGAACATGATGGACCAAATTGTACACCCCACACTCTCTCTCTCTCCACTTATTATAAGTGTAGATTTTCTGTTGAATATGGGTTGCAATAATGTTTCTATCATGGAGCAAGAAGGCAATTGGATCCCCAAAGATCCACCCTTTCGTTCTTTCCCAAATCATTCCATATAAAATGAATATGAAATTATCATCATATGGAATCCCAATGAGATAAGTAATGAAGGTTTTACATAGTTCTGGAAAGTACCAACAGTTTCTCAAGTAGTCACAGTGCATTTTTACCAACTGCGGTTTCATACTATGATGTGGCAAGTTGTCTTCAAACAATTTGCTAGTTGTGCATGTCATCTCATCTACTAGTAAATAGTAAATCGCAGTGTCTATAAACTGAGCATACAAGAAATAGTAAAACACTTTCCCAAAACCATGCAAGAAATGGCTATCTCCATCATAAATGTTGGTCTAAAAATTACCGTGAAGCCAAAATATAAGCTTACCCTCTTATGGAGAAATGCACTATATAGATATGGTTAGAGAATGAAAATATTGTGTTGGATAATCAATAAATGAAAAAATATATATTTTACCATGTACTGAGAGTAAACTGATAACAAGACCCATAAATGAGCCCTCCATAGTGGTATGCCATACTCCCATAAAGAGGAATAAACTATAAGTTGCATGAAGATCTCTCTTCTTATGCTTGGAAATCCAAGTCAAGAAGATCATATCAAGGTAATACATGTCTCCACCCACTACTCCATCACTCTCATCTCCTACTTGTTCATCAGGTGCATCATATGTGAACTGATCCTTGGAACACTCCATCAATAAACCCAAGCTTCTAAGTGACAACACTATTGGCCTTTTTAATAAGGCTCATGTCATCTCATAGCTCCATCCTTTGACATACCACATGTCAAAGCCATCAATCATAATGCTATTATATGTGGGAGATTCCTTCCAAAGTGGAAGTACCTCCTGATCCTCCAAGGCTAAGGAGTAGCCCCTTTGCACCATGATAGTGCCATCTCCTACTCCTACAACATCTTGCAATGTATTGGATAAGATCAGCCCATACTCTCTCCAGAACAACCAAAGCAACAACAACTCTTGTTTCCTCCCCACACCCTCACCATACAAACTATGGAGCAGCAACATAATCGTTGACATGAAAGATATCAAATCACCTCAATACACCCAAACTCCTTGATTCCATATGGTGTAAGTGCCATGTCAAGTTCCATCAACTAACCTACTCTTTGAAATAGAATGTGTCATATTATGACCAAACTCTTTTAAGAGTAACCAACACAACATTTCCTCCTGCTACCCTGTGTCATATATATGCAAGCAGCTTTCCAACCTCTTTCTCATCAACATCACCCATCCAACCAATGGTGATTTTCTATCATCATGCTCAAAATTGGTATTTCTCCAATGGAGAATACCATCCTCCCAAATTAGATTTCTATCTTTTCATTTAATGGGATGTTGAAATGCAATCTCCTGGAGATATCCAAATGAAGACGACTCATCAATGACCAATTTGACCCCATAAGGATCCAAATAAGTGGTAGGAAAAAACTTCTCATCAAATTGTGAAGTGCTCATCAAGAAGTACCCATCATAATAATGTAATATGTCATCCCTCATAAGATGCCCTCCATCAATACTCCACCTATCCTCTACTATGCATGTAGAAAGGTAATTGGAGTGCTCCAATAGTGGTTTGGCCCCCAACTCATCACTTTTTCTCAATAATGGTGCTCCTAATCTCAATAATGGTGCATCTTCTGTCTCAAGATCATGTTGAGTGTTGAACACATAGTTCTGCATTGCATGGTGTTGGAGGATTAATCTGTCTTTCGGACAAGACCGATCTCCCTAGTACTAAAAGTATCTAGCAACAAACAGCCAAATAAACTAATCTTTCTCTAAGCATATATGATCCATGAAAATCTCTATAGAGGTGTTAAGGACTTACCGTTTTTCCAGTGCTTGTTTGAAGTCATTTTTGTCCCTTGCGCGCTTGAAGGAGTTTTTTCCCAAAAAATGAAGCACAAGTCCCTAAAGAAAAATGTGCATAGCACACAAATGAAATCCTTCACATAAACCATGCTTATCCCCATAGTGATCAAGAAATCTGTAAATGACATTGATTGAAAGCTTATTGAAAAATGAGTATGTTGTATTGTTTCAAGAAAATCACTTACAACCCTAAAAGCCTTGATGTTGCAAGGACTCTGAGGTCCATGAAGTCACCAACACAGTTTTGATAAAGCTACTCCTCAGTAAGGCAGAATAGGTATATAATATTTCCTCACAAGAATGCCAAAATTAATTGAGTCTGAATCTCATGGCCTTACTTCAAATATTCTAAAGCTTCAACTCCCTTTGAGGCTACCCAATGCCTATTTTTATAGTAGAATAGAGGAGGTTTCTTATTCCAACTATGAAGGGATAGAATCCTCCTTCAAAGGGATAAGCTCCTCACATCAAGGGGTTATCTCCATAAGGTAAGGGATACATGCACCTCATAAGAGCAGTTCTATCACCACAAGATATTTTCTGGAAGCTTCTAGAATTCACTTTTATTGAGCTTTTTGGAAATTACTTGTGCATTTATGATGTTACAGGGGTCCGTAATTTTAACACAGATGAAGTGTGTTCAGATACACAGGATATCTGAACATTGGGTGTGGGACCGTAGGCAAGATAGTGAGAAAGTGCGATACCAAAGTTTAGGAGACTTTTAGGAACTTTTCTCTAATTTTCAAGGCTTGACATGAGGAATTGATATGTCAGACTTGCAAAGGGAGAAGTATGAATAATAATGAGCTCATACACATAGTAGAATGTCAGGATGACAATTTTCAGTGTAGCAGATTGCCCCCTAAAGTGCAAATTATGGAATAGATGATGCTGAAGTCTGTCATATATGAAGAGTGCAGTACTTTATCATTTCAAGGATAATCCTGTGGTCACCCCAGTCAGAACCTGTAAAAAAATTCAATGCATAATATATATATATATATATATCATCGCTGAGTTAGGCATTCCCATACTCAGATCAAAACTAAATAAAGACTAATTCAAACTGTTCTGATACAGGAATGATTTTGAGTGTATCACAGTATAGACATGTGTAGACACAGTATGGATTCAGCCATTTGTTTGTAAATAGTCTACTATTTAAATGATAACAAAATTCCTCACAGCCTGGATGGTAGAAACTAGATCTAGGGTCTTGATTTCTGCATCTCAAACTAGTACGATTCTATCCATCTGAATGAATGCGTTGAAGTCGAACATGGTAGAAACCACTTGATTACCAGTCAATGATGTAAACTGTTAACAAGTGTGAGAGTCACCACCAGTAATGTCAATGGCTCTCAAAGTACTCAGTACAATCCATGAAATGTGAATGAATAAGCTAAAGCTGAAAATGTCACTGAATCATTTGATCTAAGGTCAATGATGCAACCTATCATCGAGGTGAGAAACCTGCAATTGAGACGTGAAGATTTCAAGGTACTGATGATTTCTGGATCAACTTCCTAGATAATGAGCTGTCGTCAATAGAAAGAGATCTGTCATAGGCAAGCCCACAACACGAAATCATAGATCAAGTTTTGAAAATATATCGGCAAGGACTAACTCAGGGATGGTCATAAAATGGATGACAGATATTTTGCAGATGAATGGTTTATTTGAATTGTCCTCTTGAACACATAACGACACTGCAGATGGCTTGGTAGCAGTTGACCCAAGGCTAATACCCAGAAACCAGATGAAGACTTTCAAATGAGGTTCGATTAACTGTTAGGAAAAGGATTTCCCAACCCAGGTGATTGAAAGTGTCGTGTTCAAGAGTGGTTAACTAGATTTTCGAAAAATCAAAATACCACAAACAAGTCATTTTTCTCTCTTTTCCCCCACCATTTCTGGCAAGTACCTCTTTATTTTTGACAAGATTGAGGAGGATAACATTTTCTTGTTTATAAGCTCATCCTTTGGATGAGTCTAACTTAGTTTAAGATTTGAACCCTAAGAAGGAGTGGTATGTTCCTGTTGAAAATTAAATAGGTCCTTTACTGTTAAATTTTAATGAGTCTAGTATAGGAGAAACTCGGTGTTTTTCAATTTTAGGGAGTCAGAAGAAAAAACTTAAGAAAACTCCATGGGTGTAATTTTTCGTATTTTTAGTCTCTAGAGCCCAAAAAAGGATAAAATAAAGTGGGAGAGAACTCTATTGACCACAATTAGTCAACGTATATCTTTTTCATAAATATTCCATTTCAGTCCGTAAAAGGGGTAAAATTATACTGAAGGGACGATTATTCATTTAATTTAACGAGTTCGAACAATCAAGTACTCATTAATATTTTCATATTTAGAGAGTCTGAAAAGGGCTTAAAAGAGAACTCCAATGTTTCGCTTTTTCGTAAAATTTTTGAAAGAGTTTGAAAAAGTGATAAAAGTATGCTCTTTGTTGAAAAATGGTTAATTCTCCTGATAAATCCAATTTCTGAACAAAAACTTGAAACATTACACATACCTATTTAAAATGAGTAAAAATTCTTTCAAAATACCCTTTTTAAAGTGAAAAATAAATAAATTAAAAATTCATCTATTCGAAAAAACTTATAAAAAGGACTTTTTCAACTTCATTTTTATCGTTCAAGTTTAGAGTGAAAAGTAGAAGCTTTTGGGTAAAAATTTCCTGTGAAGATTCCGGAAGATCCATCCGACGAAATCGAGAACCGTCAGTCCCAGGTAATCCGTGACCTCTTAGTCTTGCTTTTCATCCATTTACAATTCTTTTTAGGCTTTAGTTTTCATTTTTTAAGGGAAAAATGTGTTTAAGAAACCGCCCGCGGGGTCAGCAGGCACAACACACAAGACCTGCGTACCCCGACCTTTTTCTATATAGAAAAAGGTCATGGGTCCGCACTTTACTTATGGAACGCATGCATTCCTACACACTGTGTATGAAGAAAAAGTGCGGTCCCCGCGCAATTGAATTTCAAAATCAAATTTTCCATTTGCCGCCCAAAAATTTTCAAACTAGATTGTTCTAACCTTTTTATGCATTGTACGAGTAGCAAGATGTGGATTTGGAGAGAACGTGAGCATGAAGACGTGGATGACACCGCAAAGCTCCATTTTCCCACAATGCAGGCTTTAAGAGCATGCGGTTTGTATAAATTTTGGGCCATTCAGGGCATGAGAGCACAGGTAGACCTCCTGACATGGCTGGTAAACAAGTGGAATGTGCAGGACCAGTGTTTCATTATTTGCGGCCACCGGATCGAAATTGAACTGGAGGATATTTATTTTCTGACTGGTTTGTCCAAGAGGGGTGAACAACTTTCCTTGTTTGGGACTAGGCCACGTGGCCAAACTGTCGCTAGTCTTTGACAAGAGTTCTATAATGATGAAGCAGAACCCAGGGACAAACAGATTGATATAAAAACTAGCATCCGTCCCGAGCTGAAAGTGATTGCATTTACTGTTACCAGATTGTGTGGGAGTGCCGCACTACATGTGGCTACCGGTTCCCATATGCGTATTGTTGTAGACTTTTTCTGAGGCACCATTTTCAACTGGTGGGAAGCCATGTTGGCAAATGTAAAAGGTCAAATGACTAGAGCAAAAAATGGAAAACTAAATAACTTTGGATATGGATCCATCGTGGTCACTTTTTATTTAGAGAGGGTACCCATGCTAGCTTCGCAAAGTATTCCTGTTGATGTTGGTCGACCCCGAGAACCTAGGATGGTTTGATGGGTTGCATTGACGGCCCGTCACGGTATTGAGGGCGCTGAGATTGTTCGATTTCCTCCTTCGTATTTTCGTTGGCTGGACTGCCAACTTTTTGTCATTGAGGAATTTCTGTATACCAGGATAGACTTCCATGGCGACTGGGAGATGACTCTCCCAGCAGGGAAACAGTGCAATGAATCAGGTAAAAACATTTTCAACAAATTCTAAATTCTAATTTTTTATTTTTTGATCATCTTGTCAATTAATAACCAAATTTTTTTTATGAATGCAGATGTGGGTCCACGGTGACAATCCCATCTCCAGCCTTATGATAGAAAACAATCAGTTGCAGCCGCACTAGCCCTAGTAGGCCAATCAGCATAATTTTTTTCTGATTTAGAGCATCATCTAGAGCGTCTAACTCTAGATATTCTAGAGACAGACATAGATGAGATCCCACTCAGATTGCAGAGATACGTGATTGGTGTTCCAGGACCTTTTAGGAGGTTCCTGTGTAGGGTGGCTCGGGAAGTGGTTTCTTATCATGATCACCATCAGTGATGGAATGATCGTGTTGTAGACATATATTTTTGACTTTTTGTGTTACCATTTTTCCGATCATAAGGTGTTTCCAACCTATGATTGAAGACGATATATATTTTTCAAAAACATTCTATGCTATGATATATCACTATTTACTGACTATCTGTGTACATGTTATGGATGTTGTTTGTTTTACTCCTTTGATCATTGCAAATGTTGATTTATCATACTAGAAGCAACTGCGTCTGGTAACGTATTTAAATGTCTTGGAATATGTTGATATTCAATGTAATCAAATTCACGTTCCAAGAGACGAACTCTTAAAAATAACCGTAATAAGACTGGATTTCTAATGGCATAAACTCGGTTCAATTGTAATACAACAAGTTCAGAATCCAACCTAACAATCAAACTCCGAATTCCAAATGATATGGATTCAAATAATAACTCAATCACTGCACTATACTTGGCAATGTTATTCGTTGTTTGACCAAGGCTTACGCCATGCATGGATACTAACTCATCAGAGGGCGAATAAATAACCCAAGCTGCGGAAGAAATGTTCTGTGTACTACGACAAGCACCATCGGAAAAACCAATGTAGGTTTGAAGAGACGTCGACATCTGCAATATCAAGAGTAAAACTCAGATAAGCAGGAATACTGATAAAAACACACTTCTAAACTAAGCACGCTTTTCTAATATAAAACACACCAGCAGTAAAGAAATCTAATCTAATAAAAAATCTCCATACCAAATTAAGAATAGTATCGCTTTAGATAAAGTCCATTTCTGGGTTTACCTAAAGGGACACCATCAAAATCTATCAGCTCATAGGCCCCTTTAGCCAGCTCCCGCTTGACAATAAAAGGGCCATGCCACATGGGCACGAATTTCCCAGCTCCTAGCTTATCGTTGGCTTGATCATAAACTAAGACTAGGTCTCCTTCTAAAACATTTCGAGGGGTAACACTTCTGTCATACTGAGCTTTTATTCGTTTAACATGAGCCTCATTTTCTATTACGACATTTCGTCGATTCTCATCCAGTTGAGCTAAGTACAGGAAACGTTTCTCCTCCTCAGACGTAGCTGGGAGTAATTCTATGGCTAATTTCAGTGACGGAATTTCGCATTCAATCGGCAACATAGCTACCAAACTGTAAATGAGTTGAAAGGGAGTGAAACCAGTTGATGTTTTTACTGAGGTTCGATACGCCCAAAGTGCTGAAAATAACATGGAATGCCAATTCGTTTTGTGAATACCAATAATTCATCTAATCATGGTAACTAAAAATTTATTGATGGCTTCAACCAGACCATTGGCTTGTGGATAATACGGAGTGGAACTATCATGACGCAGGCCAAGTTGATCTGTCAGTTCATTCATCATGACATTGCAAAAATGACTTCAATGATCTGTAATAATGGCTTGAGGAACACCGAACCTAGAAATTATGTGATTAAATATGAAAGTTGCAGCAGTATTTTCGTCATCCGAAAATGTGGGCATCGCCTCGGCCCACTTAGTAAAATAATCTACTGCTAAGATAATATATGCATGCCCCCTGGTCGAGTGAGGGTTACATGTAATAAAGTCAATACCCCATTTTGCGAAAGGACCAACAACAATTATGGGATGAAGAGAAGCGGGTGGCGCGCGCATCTTACGATAAAAAAGTTGACAATTGTGGCATTTCTGGACTGCATAAATACAATATTTGAATAATGATGGCCAGAAATAACTAGCGTGCAATATCTTTTGAGCTGTGGCATACCCAGACATATGACTGCCACATGCTCCAGAATGGAAATCATTTAAAACCTTTTCAGCTTCTTCATGAACAAGACAACGTTTGAAAACAGAATCTGCTCCACGATAATAGAGTGTTTCACCAATAATATTATGCTGTTGGGATTGGAAGTGTATTTTCCGTCGCTGAGATTGTGAGATTTCAGGCCAAAAAGATTGGTTTGGAGATAAACAATAATATCTCCATACCATGGATCTAGAGTATTGATAAGAAATAGAGACTCATTCACAATGGACTCTTCTGCCACAGTTTCAGTATCAGTAGAGGGAAAATCACACATCAGTTCTGTAAATACCAAAGATTTCTTTGCCTTAGATTTCTCAAACTCCAAGTCAAATTCCTGCAGGATGACTATCCATTTGGAATACTTTCCCCCTATCAATTATTTATTCAAAATATACATCATAGGGTTGCAATCAGAAATTACTTTGGTTTTACGTAACAAGATGTAGTGCCTAAATCTTTGGACAACTTGGACAACTACAAATGCCAATTTCTCCACATGTGTGTATTTGATCTCGGTCGGATGTAGATTCCGACTAAGATAGTAAATCACATGTTCAGTGTGAGGTTCATCTTCCTAAACTAACACCATCCCAATGGTGGAATGAGAAGTAGCGAGGTACAAAATGTAATCCTGGTTGTAATTGGGAGGATGCAATAACGGTGCATGGGTCAACGCGTGTTTAAGTGCATCGAAAGGTCGATCACCGATCTCATTCCAAAAGAATAGAATGTTTTGTTTCAGCAACCGGGTAAAACCCTTTGTAAGCTCAGCATAGTTAGGAATGAACTGACGTAAAAGGTTTTCTTTCCCCTACAAACTTTGGAGTTGGCGTAAAGTTGAAGGAGGAGGTAATTTAACAATAGCTTCGACCTTCGACGGATCGACGCGAATGCTTGATTTCGAGACAAAAAATCCCAGTAAACGACTCGACTCTACACTAAAAACACATTTGTGTGGATTGAGCCTAATCTTATAATGCTGAAATCTCATAAAGATAGCTCGTAAATGTGTGAGATGGCTGGCCCTGCGCGATGAATGAGCAGGTAAATCATCGAGATACGGCTGCACAATGTGCTTAATGTCATGGAATGCGTAAGACATTTCCCTTTGAAAATTTGCTCCAACGTTCTTCAAACCAAAGGGTAGTTTGCGATAAGCAAACGTCCCCCATGGACAAATAAAAGTTTTTTTTGGCTGATCAGCAGGGAGTATGTTTATTTGATTATACCCAGAAAAGCCATCCATAAAGGAAAACATTTCGCTACTGGCATAATCATCAATTATCTGATCGATATAGGGAGTTGGATAATTGTCTTTGGGAAAAGCTCGATTAATATCCCTATAATCGATGCATACTCATATCGTTCCTTTTTTTTTAGTCACAAGAACAATATTTGATACCCAATCTCTTAAGGGAATTGGATAAATAAAACCTGCACGCAGTAATTTTTCAACTTCTACTTTGATAGCAGCAACTTTTCTAGGATGTACTTGACGTAAACGCTTACAAATAGGTTTGGCATCCGAGTAAGTCTTCATTTCATGTATGATGATTGACGGATCAATTCCTGGCATTTCTTCATAAGACCAGGCAAACACATCACGAAAGTCTTGAAATAGGGCTTTATAAGCTTTAATTTCATCTTCAGTACATCAAGCACCTATATGAATGTTTTCAATTATTCCTGGTTTTACTTAAATGTCAATTGGAATGGTTCGAGAAATATTTTCCAAATTTAACTTAGAATTAGGATTTTTCAATGGATTATGGGGTTCTTTGACATATTCAGCAGTAAAAATTGAAGCGAAATCATCTTCAAAATGATCTGGTTCAGGTAAAAATGAAGATTGGTGATGCAGATCTTCCCATGGTAAATCATCAACAGACAAAAATTGACGAATCTGCTCATCAGTATGAACAACATTCGGAAATGTCGTTGTGGCTGAACTCGATATAGAAAGTGATTCCTCAGCGATCCCATTCATTACATCAATTCCGGTTGAAGAGGTGTCGGAAAGTGACTGTACAGCCTAGTATGCAAGTTCAAATGGACTCAAAGGCATCATGCCATCAATTGACTCTAACTCAGAGTCAGAAGGTATGATCCAAGGATCATCAAACATAATAGTGTCTGACGAAATCATGTGAATAGTTGCAACAGCAGGTGATACATTAGGAGGAGGAAAGGAAAAAGTTCCTAGTAAACCAGAATATTTAACTAATCCTACTCCAACATCCTTAAAAGGGATAGCCGCTTTACCAATGTCCTAGATTGTTTCTGTAGAGGATGGGTCAGAAGAGAAATAAGTTAACTGATCTATTGTGATGATCTTTCCTTGATATGGAAATTTTATGAGTCGAAAGACCAAAGAAACAACAATAGTCATCGCATAAGACCAACTGCGACACAGAAGAAGGTTGTAATCTAGAGGGGCATCAACTACTTCCACATCTAGATTTACGGTTTTACCTTCGACCCCTATGGGTAAATCCTGCAAAATACCAAAAGGGTGGAAACCTTGACCATCAAAAGCCTTAAGAATCGTTGGAGATTGGTTAAGTGTAGGAGAAACAAGCGATTTCCAACACTGAATCGACATAATACACATTGAAGCCCCCTCATCAATCACAGTCCGATAGATTTCTCTGTTTTTGACTAACACTAGTATCTAGAAAGCCATTTGATGAGATAGACGAGGTGTACTATTTTCTAAATCGAAGATTATAAGATTAGAATCCTGAAAATATACAGCTCCTATAGCAGACAAAAGAAATATATGTTGTTCTGGGCATGATTGCAGCACTTCCAAAGCCGACATTGCTGAAGGGGAAATAGCTAAGTCTTCAACAATGTTGTAATTCTGAGAAGCTCTCGCATGTGGATTGAAAGCTGATTTACGAAGAACACCTTTAGAAGGAGGTTTGATTATTAAGTCTAGATTTTGTTTCTAGATCTGTAGCGGACTAGAAATAGGAGGAGGGGTAGTTGATTCATTTGCATTAGAAGATTATGCTTCTTTCCCATCAAGAGGATTCTTAGTACCATAATCTTGCGATCGCGTCACAATCCTTACATGAGACATTATCAAAATAGGTTCTTCTGAAGTAGTCGAAGTAGAACCAACCATCTTGCTATCTTGAGTCGGAAAAGGATACTTCAAGACAGCAGGTTGTTGTGAACCTTTAAAGAATTTTACAACCTCTGCTCGATGTGGGCATTCCTTAGTGAAGTGATCCTCATCACAAATGTAACAAGGGTAACAAGGTTTACGCTTTTCGTCATTGGATTCATTTTTATCATTTTTCTCTTTCGAATTTTTCTTGTTTTTACTCTTCCCTTTATTTTGACCACCAGATTTAGATTTAGCTGTAGATGTCTCTATGACATGAATGTCGTTAGAAATTTCGGGGGAAGATTCTCCTTTCGGGAAATCTGGTAAAGTTATAATAGGAGAATAATTCTTTGAATATTTCTTCTTACTTTTAGTATTGACTGTACCAATCATGCCATCAGCAGCATGAGACCCTGAAGGAGCAGCAGCTATCTGACCTTTTTTTGGAAGGTCGGGGATTTTTTCGTGTAAAGTACATGACTGTGTGTAAACGAGGTCAAGGTACTGAGCTTGAGAAATCAGTTGCTCTTCAGTAACAACACCGGCCTTAGCTACATCTTTAGTGATCTTGGGTAACAATGATTTAACAAACCATTCTGCCAAAATTTGATCTGGAATATAAACTTTCACCAAACACCTTCTACGTCGCCATTCATGAATATGATTAGAAATATACGTAGACGTAGATTTCTTAAGTGAAGTTAATAATTCTGTGCCACTGTCGTATCTGATAGGAAACTGAAAATGAGTTAAGAAGGCAGTCGCTAACTGACTGATATTATGAAACGAGCCTCGTGGTAACTCAATGTACCATTTGGCTGCAAGACTAATAAGATTTCTTTGGAAAAGACGTAAGCGAATCGAATCATCAATAATTTAATTAGACGCACACCAGAGGTGACAAGTCATGACGTGATTTTATGGATCCTCTCCTGACTTACCTTCAAATTTGGGTATATCATTGGGAAACATATGTGGCATTGGCGGCCAGTACGGATAATAGAAAATCGGATCATTCGTAAGGCGCGTCAAATCAGGTAAATCCAAAGTTGCAATAAATGGTAACTGATGGTTAGGGTCACAAAAACCTCGAGTAGCCAAAGCAGTTCCAGGAGGTGGATACCCAGGATAACTGGGAATCGGAGTTGTGTTAGGAATTGTATAACCTCCCGAAAAAATAGGATTAACCGGACCAAACTGGGGTTGTTGAGGCTGCTGATAAGTGTAACTAGGGTACAGTTGATACTGATAATTTGGATTTTGTGAACCGGGACCGAATTGAGGATATCCTTGGTACGGTTGATATGTGAATTGCGGTTGACTTGTGACAACTGTACTCATACCGGCTTGTCCTCCAGGCATCTGAACTGAAGTCTGAACGAAAGGCCCTGACTGGGGTACAGAGACTTGAGGGATTTGCACGAATGCAGGGATAGACGAACTCGGCGTTACAGATACTCCATAAATAGGTGTTACAAGTTGGACAGATGTAGCAACAGTTGTAGCAGTTTGAGGCGGAGTCTGAGGTGTAATAGGCGCAGAGTGCTGAATAGGACTAGGTGTAGGAGTTTGAATAGTAGGCTGGAGAGGTTGCTGGGTTGGACCAGAAACCAAAGGCTATCTAGGTTGAAAAGGAAACTACACATTAGGCTGCATAGACTGTTGATATTGGGACAAATCCCACACCATATTCATTCTGGGGTATTGTCCCGCAGAGGTTGAACATAAGGACCATAACCTGTTTGAATGTAGGGTTGATAAGTAAGTGGTAAATTTCCGGCTCCTTCAAGAGATGACTAACCAGAAGGCTGTTGGTAACCTTGAATTGGGTACTGACCTTGAGGTTGATAACCCTGAGGCGCGTACTAAAGCTGGGGTTGATAAGGACCCTGAGGAGCATATTGAGCTTGGGGTTGACCCTGGGGTGTGTACTGTCCTTAAGGTTGATATCCTTGAGGTATGTACTGTCCTTGGGGTTGTCCCCCAAAATAATATGATTCCACAGTTTTTCCTGGGAAAAAGCTACCTTGAGGTTGACCCCCAGGTGGTAACTGACTTCCTGAAGGTTGCCCTCTAGGCGGTAACTGACTACCTTGAGGTTTCCCCCCAGGTGGTAAATGATTTCCCTGAGATTTCCCTCCAGGCGGTACCTGACTACCTTGAGGTTGCAGATTCAGAATATTACCAGACATCATAAAAATTTGCTCTGCATTTGACGTTTCAGTTTTAATTCCACTTAAACCAGATGATAACACGCTTTCAATCGGTTAAGGAGCTGCCCCCGAGAAAGTACCAGACAGAGCCTGATATCCCGAAGGAACAGAAGGACCACCATATAAAAATGATTCCGGTGTCTGGGAAAACATGGATGATTCTCTTGCCATAGTGGATGACGGATAATAACCTCTGGGTGTTGGATTAAATGGAACTCAAGGTGGAGAAAAATCAAGACCCGGATTCTTTAAAATATTTGTTAAGCATAAATACCAAGCAGTAGTTCGAATAGGGCTATAGAAAATTGATTCACGTTTCCTAAGATTTAATGACTGAGGGGAATTGGGAAGAGATAACACTTCGTCTGGATTAGTAAGTTCTTCAATAGAAATTAGTCTAGATGGAAGATCATCAGTGACAATATTTCTTACCCTAGGTGAACCAAGATCACTAGAAGTTGGTGAAATAAATCCCGAAGATGTTTCCAAAACAGAAGGTTCAGTTTTAGGTTCAGAGATTTCAGGTTCTTCAGCCCATTCACTAGTAGGAGAAATACTACCAATAACTTTAGAAACTGAAATTGACTCTTGAATGTGTTCTATTATGGGTGTTTGATAATCAGGATGAACCACTATGGATGAAGTTCCAACTTCTGTTGATTTAATCCTACCGCTACTAGACGATACCAGAGCGCGAAGCCCTTCAAGCTGACTTGGTGTATATTCAGGGGGTTTCCCTTGTAGTCTCCAGGATTGTCTTGGCAATTCCACCAAAATTAAATATTTAACTAATCACACGCAAACAAAGAAAATTTCAATGAAAACACCTAAGGCCTCTAAAAAACAAACAGCTGAATCACACGCTTAAAAATATAGGAGCTCAAACCACACACAAATAGTAACTTCCTGTACTAAAAACACTAGTTGGTGATGAAATCCAACTTAGTAGAAATTTAATACATAAAGGGCGGTTGGAACAGTTACCCCTACAACCTACTTAATGAAACAGACTGGCACAAGTTTCCTCACAAAACCATCTCGTGTGAAGAGAACCCCCCAGAGAGTCCAAGTGAGTCTAGTCGACGTTTACTCCAGGTACAGTGAGATCTTTCCTTCACCGTCACCTTAGGAAATAATCTTAAGTTTGTAGACACTAAGGTTACCAATAGCAACAAATATAACTGGGGGAACAGTCTATGATCCGATCCCACGCGCAAGGGCAGAGTAACAAAGCTCAATCCCCTTGAAGGTTCCTCGACATGGTTAATCTGAGGTTTACCGACAAGTGACCCCAGGCTCCTCGACAATGGTTAATCCGAGGTTTACCGTTTTTAATACGTGCAAAATCTTCTATCTTCCCCAATGAAACAAAATTGATTGTCTCAAAGGTTCGGACATGATCTCGTGATTGACTTCTTTAAGAGAAGCTTCCCAGATTATACAAATTACGATTGGGTTTATTTCCTACCGCAATATTTGTCTACTTGTTTGTTTTACTACCTTGAAGAGTTAATTACTCCCTACTCCAAGATACTAGCCTAAGCTATGTTGGTGATAAGAGCCCTAAAAAATAAAAATATTGCTACATGAATTTTAATTAAGCGTTACTTTTAAGAGTTGTTTCTTAAGTCAATGGGTGCATAAATGAAACTCTGATGGTGTGAAGACTCGACTTCCAAAACACTAAAAATGCACCTAAAAATGATAATCAGATCGTTTCCTTTCAATGAAATTCTAATTAAGGAAAAGTTGGAGAATGCAATTCTTTTAATGAACAATTCCTTCTTTAAACATTAAGAGAAATTGAAAGAAAATATTTTTTTCTTTTCAGCAATAACTCCAAATGAAACAAACTATCAAAGGTCATAAGAAAATCCCTTCACTTTCAAAACTTGAAGCTACAAAACAAGTTTTCTTCAAAAGATATCTACAAAATTCTATGAAAAACACTCAAAACTATCAAACTAATTCTGAGATCTACAAATTTTAACAATCTAATTGAATTAAAGCTTTAAGAAAAAATTTTTTGAAGAAGGTTTTACCTAGCTATTCAGCAAACTAAGGATCTATTCGTTCAGAATAACAAACAGATCAAAAAAACTCAATTATGTTTTTATAAAAAAATGAAATTCAAAAACCAATAACAAAGTTTCTTGTCAAAGATTTGCAAAGAAACAGGTAACTCTATTTCTTAATAAAGGATGATTTCACAATCAGGCTAGATTCAGAAAAAGACAAAAGACCAATGTAATCTTAGGTACTTCACAGAAAGCTTTTGACAGAAACAATCATCAATCTGAGCAGAAACCAAAAACTCTAAATCACAATAAAGATAAACTAAAGGAAGAAATCCAAAAGTTTTTCAAAATTTTAACAGGGTCCGCAAGCTTGCAGAAGTAACAGGTGCGGTACCGCACTGTTTACTAAAGCAAATATGCGAAATTGCCCGCACTGTGAAAAGAAGACAAAGTGTGGTCCCAGGAAAAATTAGAGAAAAACATAAAAGATCTCAAAATTTAAAAAAACAGAGAAAACCTAAGCTACCCAGGCAGATGTCTATCAATTAAAAACTAGGAAAACGTTTCCTCAAAACAAAATAAAAGGGAACCAAAAACAACAATTTCTTTCCCTAGTGGAGTCGCCAATTTGTTGGAGGATTAATTCGTCTTGCGGACAAGACCGATCTCCCTAGTAATAAAAGTATCTAGCAACAAACAACCAAATAAACTAATCTTTCTCTAAGCATATATGATCCATGAAAAGCTCTATGGAGGTGTTAAGGACTTACCGTTTTTCCAGTGCTTGTTTGAAGTCGTTGTTGTCCCTCGTGCGCTTGAAGGAGTTTTCCTCGTAAACCTGTAGTCACAAACAAGAAAAATATTACATAGCACCTGTATAGAAATCATCATAAACCATGCTTATCATAGTGATCAAGGAATCTATGAAATAAACCATTGATTGAAAGCTTATTGAGAAAAATGAGTATATTTGTATTAATTTCAAAAGAAGAAAATCCTTACAACTTGAGCCTTAATGTTGCACAGGACTTTCCGGGGTCCGAAGCAAGAATCTCCTTTACTTTGATAAGCTTTTCACTCCTCCAATCAAGACGAATAGAGGTATGTAATCTTTCCTCACAAAAGTCTTAATTAATTGAGTCTGAATCTCAACAGCACTTAACTTCAAATATTCTAAAGCTTCAACCCCTCTTGAGGCTACCCAATGCCTCTTTTTATAGTAGAATAGAGGAGGTTTTCTGTTCCAACTATGAATGGATAGAATCCTCCTTCAAAGGGATAAGCTCCTCACATCAAGGGGTTAGCTCCATAAGGTAAGGGATACATGCACCTCATAAGAGCGGTTCTATCACCGCAAGATATTTTCTGGAAGCTTCTAGAATTCACTTTTATTGAGCTTTTTGGAAATTTCTTGCGCCTTTTTGATCTTACAGGGGTACGCACTTTTAACACAGATAAAGTGCGTTTAGGTACGCAAGATAGTTGAACATTGGGTGCAGGACCGCAGGCAAGATTGCGAGAAAGTGCGATACCAAAGTTTAGGAGACTTTTAGGAACTTTTCTCTGATTTTCAAGGCTTGACATGAGGAACTGATATGTTAGAATTGCAAAGGGAGAAGTATGAGTAATAATGAGCTCATACACATAGCAGAATTTCAGGATGACAGTTTTCAGTGTAACACATTCCAATAGATTTCTTAAGTGTTAATCTGTTATCCCATAGTGAATGTTCTAGCTTTGTGTGCCAAGACTTCTTGTTGTCCTCCAGTAACTTCTTGATTATGTTTACCAAAATTTTGTTTGAGGATTCTGCCAGCCCATTACCTTGAGGGTAATAAGCAATAGAATGACCCAAAGTTATCTGATATTTGTGACAGAATTCAACCATCTTTTTGGATCCAAATGCAACAGCATTATCAGTGATGATATTTCTAGGACAACCAAATATAGAGAAGATATGAGTCTCAATGAATTTTATGATGACAAAGTCATGGGCTTGCCTAGAAGGGATGGCTTATATCCATTTGGTAAAGTAGTCTGTTGCAGTGAGTATCCATCTATGTTGGGCAGATGAGGGTGGATGGATTTCTCCTATGAAGTATAAACCCCACTGTTGAAAAGGAGCTTCAACAGTGATTGGATGCAAGGGTAAAGGAAGGAATTTTCTTTTGCCTTCAAAGAGTTGGCATTTATGATAGGCAATTATCATTTTATGTACATCTTGAAAGAGGGTGGGCAAAAAGTAACCAGCTCTAAATATTTTGTTGGCTGTAGTCTTCCAGTAGAGGTGGCCTCCACATTATCCTTCATGGAACTCGTGCTTAACCTTCTCTGCATCATTCTCAGGCAAACATTTAAGAAATAATCCACTTGCATTTTTCCGATAAAGACATTTATCTATAATGCATTAGTTTATAGCTTTTAACTTTAAAAACCTTTCCTTTGTTTTTGATAAACCAGGAGGTGTATTCAAATTAAGCAAAACATATAGAATATCAGCATACCAAGAGGAATTCATAAAATGGTCTTCAATAATGGGAGTTGACAGTTCAACTTGTTCATCTAAAGCATTTATCATGTTTATATCAAGAGCGTCAAAATTGGATTCAGCCATTAATATAGCTAGGCCTTGGCCTTTAATTAGTATAGTGGGCTTGATTTCTAAATCATATTCAAGTATCACAGCTATCCACTTACCTCTCTTACCATCTGGGTCCTGTGATAGGATGTCTTTTACAACTGATTTAGGCACAAATGCAATTACATGGGAGTGTAAAATATAAACTTTGAAGTCCTTTAAAGCTTTGACTAAGGAAAAGGCTTGTTTCTCCATAATATTATACTTCAGAGGTGCATCTCTCAGGGCCTTACTAAAGAATGAAATTGGCTACTCTTGTCCCTTTGAATTTTTCTGCAATAGGACAACAACCACTGTATGTTCTGATGCAAAGGAGAAAATGAAAAAATCTTTTGTGAAATCAAGACTTATAAGAACTGGTGTTTTGGTTAATGCATTTTTTACCAGTTTAAAAGATTTATTTGCTTCTAATGTCCACTTAACCCCTTGTTCCTTTTTCAACATGTTTTTAATGTTTCTAAGGAGCTCAACTAAGTTGGGTATGAAACTTCTCAAGAAATTAATCTTTCCAATGAAAGATTGAAGTTACTTGATGTTTCTAGGATGAGTGATTTGCAATATAGCCTCAATCCTCTTTGGGTCTATCTTTATTCCCTTTTTTGATATGATGTGCCCAAGAAGTTTACCTTCTTGGAGACCAAACAATGTTTTTTTTGGATTTAAAGATATCCCAAACTTTCTGCATTTCTCGAATACTTTTCTCAAGTGTTCTAAGTGCTCTTCATATGTCTTGGAAAAAACAGTGACATCATCAAGGTAAATAATGATGAAGTAGCCCAATTCTTCCAACAATGCAATATCCATGGCTCTCTGGAATGTAGCACCAGCATTCATTAAACCAAAGGGCATTTTCACATACATGAAAGTGCCCCAAGGTGTAGTAAAGGTTGTCTTTAATTGATCATCACGATGTACTAAAATCTGATTTTACCCTGAGAAGCCATCAAGCAAAGAAATTCTTTTAGACCCTACTACCCTTTGTAAAATATGGTCCATCTTGGGTAAAGGGTAGTTGTCTTTAAATGAAATTTTGTTTAATTTTCTAAAGTCTATACAAAGCCTTATATCTCCTGTTTTCTTCCTAACTGACACTATATTAGACACCCACTCTGAATATCTAATAGGGACAATAATACCAGCTTCATACATTTTCTTGATTTCCTTCTCAACCAAAGGTAACTGAACATGGTTTATTTTGCGCAGTTTTTTCTTAAATGGATTTTGGTTTTCCTTGAGAGGTATCTTGTGCTGAATTATTTCAGTGTCATAGGATTTCAGATCCTCATAACTCCATGCAAAAACATCAGAAAATTCTTTAAAAAACTCTATGTATTTCAGTTTGATGTGAGCTGGTAAAGTTTTAGACAGTTTGATCATCTTTGGTTTTAGTTCACTGCCTATATTACACTCTTCAACTTCAGTTTCCACAGGCTCCAACTTTGGCTTCTTGGCCACATCATTGAAATCAAACAACTCTTCTAAAGGGACTAGACCTTTTGGAAAACCTTGATTGTTAGACTATAGAGTTTCTAAGTCTTCTTTTCCTAACTCTGAACTATTTTTTGTTGTGTTTTCAAGTATGTTAGACAACAGATTTACATCAGCCATCTCTAGAGACTCTTTTTCTTAATCAAGTAAATTTTCTTCACTAGGAAACTCTGTTTCACAGTCTGAATCTAAACTTGGTAGTTCAAATTCATTTCTGGACTACAGGAAGTCTTCTATTTGTTTGTCTCCATCAAACACTTGCCAATATTTCTTGTTATCAGGGACAGCTGGTCTGAATTTAATTTGAGTTGTGCATTTTTTGGTTTCAAATGGTGTTAAACATGTTCTAGCAACGAAAGCTAAACTGTGGGCGAGGATATTCTTTTCTCTTGGGACAAAAATAAGTTGGGATTCCTCAAAAGTTTTCAATAAATCCATGACATAGTTCCTATAGGATCTAAGTCTGGGGTGTTTGGCGCTGTATTCCCCATTTACTTGCCTAATGATTAACTCTGAATCCCCATGAAATTTTATTCTTTTGGCTCCTAATTTCTTCAACAAGTGTAAGCCTAAAAGAAGGGATTCGTATTCCGCTATGTTATTCGAACACTGAAAATTTAATCTGTAGGAATGGCCTTCATTGTGATTATTTTCAGTGTTATGTATCCAGACGCCTGCACCAGCGTTGCTATTAGTGCAAGACCCATCGAAGTTCATACTCCAAAGAGGACTAGTTTAAGGTTCATTAGTTTGGTTACTATCCTCTTCAACTAGCGTGCTTTCGGATTGTTCTTGAAGATCAACACTTCGTTGAATTTGTTTTAATTCCTCAGGTTTTTCATTGCATTGAGGACTAATTTCTTGTCTCTCAAGGCTTAAAATAAATGGATGAATGATTTGTAGCTCTAGACCTGTGTTTTGTTTGTTGTAGTTTTCGGGTTTAGCAAACTGTTTTGACACTTCGGTGTTGACTTCCTCCTACTCTCTATCTGCCATTAATTCAATTAAGGTCACTTGTTCAGTGAATGTTTCATCATTGAAAAGGATAAATTAGTCATGGCCTGTATTTACATAATAAAGGGGAGAGTTTTACAGTCTCTCTTGGCTAGTAACCATGTATTTCATATGGGACTCCCTATAAAGTCTTCTAATCTGATTGAAAACGGGGATGGTTGCATATGTCATGTCCATCTACATCGTTCCTTGTAACTTAGCTCCCCACGACCTTGATAACAACATACCATATTTTGGGGGTACATCAGCCACTACAATATCCATGACTAAACACTTGGCTGGAATTTGTGCTAAGTTAACACAGAGGTCTTTGATTAATCCTAAACATTTCACTCTGCTTGAGTCAAAGGAGTAAAGATATTTGTATGGTCTAGTGATTTCAAGGCCTAGGCTCTCCATTACAGCTTTAGGCATTAAATTGTGAGAGGCCCTTGAATCATGCATAGCGTTGTGCAAAATCTTGTCATGAATCTGTAAACTTACATAAAAAGGAGGAACCGGTCCTTCTTGATATCTACCCTCAATCTTAGGACCAAATATGAGCTCTGGTTGGTCATCATTAAGATTGACAGTATTGTTATTCTCTTCTATGTTAAAAGGCTTCAAAATTTGTGATCTATATACATTTTGGGTGGCTAATTTAGTAAGGGGAACAAAGATCTTTATCTTGGCAATTTCCTGCTCCAAACTGAAAGGTAGCTGACTTCTTACAAGGTTTGTTTCAGCTTTGTTAACCACCATTTTATCAGCAAGATCAACTTGCTGATTTTCTCTATTTACATTGGTTAGAATTGTTTTAACAGGAGCACTAGCTGAGTTAGTAGTGCTGCTAAGATCTGCACTCTGTTTTTCATTGTTTTGAGTGCTTTTCTCTTTACTTTTATCATAATTTCCAGCCACTGTTTTGTCTTTTCATTTTGCAACTTTGGGTTTATTTACAAGGATGTTTTTTGTGGATTTGTTAGAGGTTGTAGTTTTGGGAGTTTCCTGATTTCTTTTACTCCTAAGGTCATATTCTTTTGGGGTTTCTATGATGACATTTTCCATTTCTTGATAATAAAATTCATCTTCTGCTCTTTTGTCATCATAAGGTGTGTATAGACCTTGTTTTTATTTTAATGAACTTCAAACTCATCATTATCTACTCCCAACATATCTATGTCATCTTCTTCTGTTTGTCCTATCGTTTCTTCAACCTCACTCATATATTTTTGATGAAAAGGAGGAGTAATTTGTTGATCATCCTCCCTTGGTCTATTTTGAGGTTGGTTTCTCCTAAAATTTTGATTTTGATTTTGATTTATGTTTTGAGGAGCTGATTGGTTTTGACTAGCCTGTGCTCTCTCAGGGATGCTCATCTTTTTCATCATCTCCTCCATCATTCTTTCCATCTTTGAGCTAGATGTGGAAGGTGTATATTCCTCTCTAAAGGACACTTTCTTCTCATTCCTCATTCTTGCTCTTTTATCCATTAAATTAACTTCCACAACAAGAGCTCCTTTTTGCTTATCTTCAAGAGTCAAAGGATCTCTCTCTCTCAGCTGATAAGCCATTTCAGGATCAAATCCTTCAGGGAACTTGTTTAAAGCTGAGCCTTGTGGAGGTTTTAGGTCTGGGGGAAGAACATTATAAACACTGTTGAAACTAGTGCAATAAGCTTGTACACTCTCCCCAGTGTTTCTTTGGAGATTCTTGTAATCAGAAAGTATTTGGAGAGGGATTTTTTTGACCTCCCATTTGTTTAATAATAACTGATGGAAGGCTTGGAGATCATTAATACTGTGAGGGGTTAAGCCTTTAAACCATTTTATTTCTTTTCCCCCTAAACTCTAAGCAAAATATCTAAGTTTGACAGTTTCATCATCAATCTCGTTTCTGTCAAAGTAGTCATTCATCTTGTCCACATGTTGTGAAGTAGTAGTAGCACCACTGGCATCATACAAAGGTATCTTGGACTGATAGTCCTGTGGAAGATTGACTAAGGGTAAAGGAAGGACTAGAGGGGCATACCATGTTGCCATGATAGGAGGTTGTGGAAAAAGTGGGGGGTTTACAAGTGGAGGATGTGAAATGAGAGGGAAAGTGGGCTGAAGCGGATTGTTTTGGACAATGGGTGTATGGGTAGCAGAAGTGGATGGACCAGCAAGAGATTGTTGAGCCGATCTAGGATGAGAGAAACCAAAGTTACGAAGGAAATGTAAATCAAGTGGAGTAGTTTCTCTGCTACCAGGATGTTCTCTTCTATCTTGGGATGAAAGCGAAGGCTCTGAATCTAACTAATATAAATCCTCAAGTGACCTAGTTCTAAATGGATTTCTTAATTCAACTTATGGATTTTGTAGAGCTGCAAGGTTTTTAGGAACAGAATCAGCTCTATGGGGTGATCTGAAAAAATTTGAAGATTTAGCCTTAGGAGACTTCCTAAGTATTCTTTCAGGGTTGTCAACTATCTTAGGAGGGTTTGGGTCAGGAAAGGATCTAGTATAAATCTTTCTAGGAGCCACTATGCTGTGTTTTTCAGACCCAACTAAACAAGAAAAGTTTAACCAAATATGACAATATTTAAGAGGCTAACTGATCTTTTAAATAAGAGAAATTTAATCCTAAAGTCCTCTAACTGAGTTTAAATGATGTTATGATGATAATGGGTTTTCCCAGTGGAGTCTTAAGGTATGTTTAGGATTTTTGCACTGAGAGGCATATATACAACCCAATATGACCCCGATGTCAGGTGGGTCACATCCTCATACAAAATGTCGGCTTAAATTTTAAATTATAAAAAAAATAAAAATAAAATAAAAATAAAAAACCACATTGTGCTAGAACACATATCAATTTCTAATACAATTATGTATTATTTATATAATTTGAATGGATAGTAAATTATATACATGAATTTGAATGGATCATAAATTTACCTTTAACAAAAAAAATTACCACATTGAATTTCCAAATTAAGTAAAATTTTAAACGTCTTTACTCTTTACTAAAGTCAATACCATTTCCTAAATCAAAGGAAAAGAGTTAATTCAACACAAACAATCAAAATCCAAAATATTTTAATATTTTTTTAATTAAACATTTGTAAAATGAATTTATACTTACTCCAGAGCTATGGTAAATAAAAAAAATATATATAAACTAGATGTATGGTAAATAAACAAAAATTATTTTTATATTTATTCCATAAACCTTTTTATATTTAAAAAAAAACTTTAAAAAGAGGTTTTATTTAGATGAAGCCTATGGGAAAAATACCATGGGAAAAATTAATATTCATACCATGGGCCAAAATAACATGGATAAATAAATAAATATAAAAGAGGTGTAAACAAGTACGTATAAATAAATAAATAAATATAAAATAGACATAAAGAGGTATGGTAAATAAATAAATATAAAAGAGGCACAAA
This sequence comes from Pinus albicaulis, assembly GCA_034641835.2. Lineage (NCBI taxonomy): Eukaryota > Viridiplantae > Streptophyta > Pinopsida > Pinales > Pinaceae > Pinus > Pinus albicaulis. The sequence continues at coordinate 47,384 of JAXQQM020069684.1, forward strand.
GAGGTAAGCTAAATAAATAACAATATATCAAATAGGATTATAAATAAAAACTTAATTATATAACAAGCCTATGGGCTAAAATAATTACAGAATGGTATGTATGGTAAATAAATAAAAATATAAATAAACTAGAGGTATGGTAAGTAAATAAAACCTCTTTTCATATTTACTCCATAATCGCTTTATATTTACGAATATTTATATTCATTAGTTTACATAACTAGATGGATTGATATAAGTGAGATGGTGATTTATAATCCTATTTGATTATTTTCAGAATATATACATCACTAGTGTAGATATTTATTTCTAATGATATTTGATTACTTGCACTGATGGTATCGATTTTGGCAGGTGGTGATTTCTAATACAATTTGATTGCTTTCACCGAATTTGTTGATTTCAATTTAGATGTCGATTTATAATTATATTTGATTACTTGCACTAGATGAATTGGTTTCAATGTATATGATTTCTAATCCTATTTGATTATTTGCACTAAATGCATTTATTTATGGTAGATGGCGATTTCTAATCCTATTTGATTTATTTGAGTAAATGCATTGATTTCAAAGTAGAGATGTTGGTTTCTAGAGAGAGAGAGAGAGAGTGATAAGAAATATGGAGAGAGAGGAGAGACAAAAAGGAGAAAGAGAGATATTAATGGAGGAGAGGGAGAGAAGGGGGAAGATAGAGATATAGATGGAAGGTGAAGAGAGGGAAGAAGAGAGAGATGGGGAGATGGGGTGATTGAAAAAGAGTTTGATATATATGTGAGTATGAGAGCGCGTGTGTTTAGGGGTGAGATAGAGAGACAAAAAAGAATGTATGGAGGGGGGATATAGATATGGATGGAGGGGTGGGAGAGAGGGAGGAATATTTTCGCACTAGATGGGATTATATAAGTGTGGATGGTGATTTCTAATCCTATTTGATTATTTGCATCATTTACCGATTTTATGGTAGATATTTATTTCTAATGATATTTGATTACTTTGTACCTCAGATGCATTGATTTCAGCAATAGGTGTACATTTCTAATAATAATTTGATTGCTTGCACTAAATGTGTTGGATTTCAATTTAGATGTCGATTTACAATTATATTTGATTACTTGCACTAGATGACTTGATTTCAATGTAGATGATTTCCAACCTATTTGATTGTTTGGTACTAAATGCATTGATTTCAGTGTAGATGGTGATTTCTAATCCTATTTGACTTTTGAGTAAATGCATTAATTTTAGTGTAGATGTTGGTTCCTAGAGAGAGAGAGAGAGTGAGTGATAACGAAGATGGAGAGAGAGAGAGAGAGGACAAAAGGAGGAAAGAGAGATATTATAAGGGAGAGGGAGAGAAGGGAAGAGAGAGGGAAGAAGAGAGAGATGGGGAGAGAGGGTGATCGACAAAGAGAATGATATATATGGAGTGTGAGAGCGTGTGTGTTTAGGGGGTGAGATAGGAGACAAAAAAGAGATGGATGGGGATATAGATATGGATGGAGGTGGAGAGAGGAAGAATATTTATTTCACTAGATGGATTGATTTAAGTGGAGATGGTGATTTATAATCCTATTTGGATTATTTTCACCAGATGCATCGATTTTAGTGTAGATATTTATTTCTAATGATATTTTATTACTTGCACTAGATGCATTGATTTCAGCAGTAGGTGATGATTCCTAATACTATTTGATTGCTCGACCGGATGTGTTGATTTCAATTTAGACGTCGATTTATAATTATATTTGATTGCTTTCACTAGATGCATTGATTTCAATGATTATTCCTAATACTATTTGATCGTTTGTGCTAAATGCATTGATTTGGCAGATGGCGATTTCTAATCCTATTTGATTGCTTTGAGTAAGTGCATTGATTTCAGCAGTAGATGTTGGTTTCTAATCTTTATTTGATTGATTGCATTAGATGGTACTGATTTCAATGTAGAAGTTATTTTCTAATTCATTTGATTGCTTGCATTAAATGCATTGATTTCAATGTATATGTTGATTTGTGATTTGATGTCATTGGATATATGACGTTGTGACATTAATATTAAAGTGATTGGATTAACAATATGCATTGATTTTAGTGTAAGAACAAAAAGTTATTAACAATGTAGATTGATTTTTTTGTAGTGAGTAGTAATTTAAGCTATTAATAGAGAGCAAGAGAGACAAGGTATCATGTTACTTACAATGATTGAGCTAAAGATTTAAATGGTTTACGATTTAAATTTTCTTTTCATATAATCGATATGAAAAGATAACAAAACTAACAAGGAGGAAATATTAAAATGACCAATAATTATAGTTATTAACAATTATACTTATTGTAACATGAGTACGTTCTTATTATTCACATTTTCTTATCTTTCAACACTATTATTGCCACTTTGCATTTAAAAAAAATATTTCATCATTTTTCATCATTATAGTTATTAACAATAATTATCATCCTAACGAATCGAGGTAGCTAAGAAAATTTAAAAAATTAAAATGACCAAGTTAATCTCGTAAATATTTAGCATATTTAAAATTATTATATTAATATTTGGATATATTTACATATTACCGATAAAATTAATCATATCTTCGATAGATTTTCCCCGGCAGCACATGACCGAAACCAACCTAGATCCATCTTACACTTTCAAAATATACAAAAAAATTTTAATAATCCGAAAATGTGACGTTGATGCCTCCGATCGAACCAGCTTAGATCCATCTAACTCGGATCTATCATGCACCGAGAGGGATCACCTTCAGGTGCAAACCTTTCCTCAAGTTTTGCACTCAAAAATAGGTTTGCAACCTCTCGAGAGATTTGATCCTCTCACAGAGACAAGACAGATCCAGAAAGGATGGATCTAGGCCGGGTGGAGTCACCAGGTGGAAATTTTTAGCTCTCTTGGAGGTAAAATGTTTTATGGTCCACCACCAGTTTTTATTTGAATACCAATCTGAAATATTTTTGGGTTTTCCGAGTTATTTCAAATTTCGTGGGTTCTATGAGAGTGTCCCAAATCAGTTTCAACATTTAGCTACGATGATGAGACAAAGAAAGCTTACTCTTACACAAGCTAGCCGATCCTTCAAGGTTTGATAAGCTTCTTAAGATAATTCTAAGGTTTCCTTTAGTTTTTCACTGATTCAGCTGTTTTATCATGATTATGATTTGCTTGGTAGTGCTTGAAGAGGGATACTGTACTCAAGGGGTTTTTATGAAGTCTTAAGGGTACCTAAGATGAAATTTGACCCATTCTCAGCCGCAGTCGCTTAAATGTTATGCCCGTGTTCAAATTTCGGGCTAATATACCAAATGTTCTTGAATCAAGTTTTTTATTGAGGTCCTTGTCAATGTATAGGTGTAATTTTACTCGAACTCCCTAGTGGAGTCGCCGTAAATGTTAGCTCCTCTTAATTTTAGCAAATTGGTGAGACTAAACTCGGCGGGAGAGGACATTGGAACCACTTTAGGATTCTAGGATCTAGCCCCGAATCCGCAGAGAGGGATCTCTCTATAAGTGCAAAGATTGATTTACCTTAAGGCTTTTGGGTATGATATTAGGCTAGTTACTAAGAACAAGGGTTTTTGTTTTTGTTTTGGATGGTTGAGCATGATTTTTAGTTGAGTGGAAAGTCCTGGGGGCACGAAAGAGTTCCAAAGGGGTGAGGGTATCAAATAATCGAATGAAATTTGGATGATAGGATAGATATGAGCACGTTTTTAGTCCATCGACTATGGAGTCATAAAAGGTTTTAATCGTGCAACAATTTCAAGAGTGTCTCAAGGGGGAAAGTCATCTATATCACGAGATTTTTTATATTAAATGATGAAATGGAACAATAAAAAGTGTTGAAGGGGTGGAAAAAGACATTGACTTCAACTCGGATTTACCTACTTTTCCATAAAAACTTTGCTAACCGTTTAAAACAAACTAAAGGATAGGGCTAACCATGGACTTCTTTGACAAGCTTGTATTAAAGTTAACTTATCGGAACAAATCATCCAATAATCCACACTTAAGGGATTAAAATAGATAAGGAAACAAAGTGCAAGAAAAGATCGATAAAGATAATTTAAAATCTAAACTGTCAAAGATGCTCAGGGAAACTTTCAACTACCTTTGCGTAAAGAAACTAGAAGACTGTGGCAAACCATAAAATTTTCTAGTCTAACTTCTTAATTTTCATATATAATGAAAATATCATTCAATAACTTCTTTCAAGATTTTCACATCAAGACAAGGACAAACCAACATTCCTTGATGATGTTTACACTAACTTAAGACCTCTTAAATACACAATTTGGAGGAAAACATTGAGATAAAGCTTTATCATTAGAGAAGAGTATCGTAAAACAATAAAGCCTAACTCTATGCTTGTTGTTCTTTATCAGTAGAATAAGTGGACAAAATGGCATACATGAAAGGAAAAAAATAATACGTAAAGAAGTACTTCACCAAAGTGATATGACCTCGCAATCCCAAGAATCATCTTGTATATTGATGTCAATCTAGTTACACACTTCAAGTCCAATGTTTTAGTTCAACAACTATCTTTCTTCTCACTATAACTTATTTGATCACAAACAGCTTCAAAGCCTCCGGAAACTATTTACATGTAGAAAGTTTCTAACACAAGTATTATATCAAAGTCTAGCAACCAACCCTTTACAATGTGCTCCCAAGAAGATTTATAGGAAAATGAGGAGGTGGATGAGAGAAAAGATCTATAGGCTTCAATTAATACAAGCTTTTAATGCTTCTGCCTTGGAGGGGCTTAGTGGAGAATATTTAAGATATTTCTTTGTATTAATTATTTTTATTAATTTTTTGATCCTCTTAGCAGTAGTTTGTTATCCCTTAGAATTATTTTTATCTTTGTAATAACTCGTCGATGTTTGTAATAATTTCTTTGATCCGAAATAAATATTCAAAATGCCTTATATAAATATATCTTTGCCCAGTAATAATTATGCCTTTTTTTATTGCTTTGAGGCCGCAGTGTCTTTATACTGTGAGGATTCAATTAGCCTCTCGATGTGGCAAGGAGACTTTCTAATGATAGATCCGATTTTCTCTCTTCTTTAATCATCACAATTTTCTTTAATTCGTGTGTTAGGCTTAATTAGGCCTAATTTCCGCTTTTTGTTCTTCAAAATGTCTTCAATTGAGTGGATTAGGCTTTGATAGTCGATTTATTTCCGTAATCCCTAAAAAATGTGTTTAACAATCTTCAAACATGGGTTTCTCGCTTTGATTTCATGTCAGCTTAATGATACTCTTTGTCCGTGATGATTGCTATGTTTCCATCGTTTTAAGTGCGTGCGTAGGGTTTAAAAATGGCATCAATGCTCATGAGGCAAAGATGAAACATGGTGTTGAACCCCGTAGAATGATATTCTTAATGAATAAAGGCCCTGGGGATCGTCATCCCCAGCCTTTTGATTTTCCTTTAAAAAAATTGAGAAACCTTGAAATCCCGCAAAAAACAAGAAAGTTAAGAAAAATCCCGCGTAGTTGGGTATAGACCGCTCGCAGGTTGAGGTTAGATCGCAGCCGTTGGATGAAAGCATCCAACGACGAGGATTTAATGATGAGGATAATAGAGAGGCCATCGGGGGAGTGAACATTAAGTTCGAGTCATTAATGCATGTGGATCAATGGTTTAGACTAATCCAAGATCTTATCAAAGTTAAGGGGAAAAGATATAATGAAAATGGGAGGAAAATATAGTGAAAAAGGGAAAAAAATTTTGGCGGAGGTGTAATGGGGTTAAACAATATTGATGCAGGAAGATTCTCGCTCGTTAGATTAAAATCGCCAACAAGAGATCAACGACGAGGTTAATCGATGAAGTCCCCGGGAGAAATGGTGGAGGGCGATGGTTCAATGGTTAGGTGAAATCGGCTCCGTTGGATTAATAGAACAAGAGGGCGGAGACTTGATCAGAGGATGTACCAATGGAGAAAGGTGGTAAATGGAAAACCGACAATGGTTTTCGCGTTGTGTTGGGGTGGTAGCAGTTTTTAACTTTGAAACGTGATATAGGTTGCGCTGGACACGTGGATTTTTAAAACCACCTATTTCGTAATTTTTAGACGCTAATTTCGGGTGCAGAAAACGTGAAAAGGATTCCCCCGACCATTGGATGAGAGGCAAGTAGATACAACGACGATATGAGAGCACGATAAGGTAAGTTGTGCGGCGGAAAGTGATAGGGAGGGTCGATATGCACTAGATTCGAGTCGTTAGATCTCGGGAATGTACGGTCAAGATTTGTCAACGGGAAGGGGTAGACCCAAAGGAGTTGGGCCTAACGTGGTTGAATTCGAATCGTTGATTAGAAGAACGATGGCCCGTATTTTAATTTTTAAACAAAAGAATACAAGGTAGGGGGTCGAGCGAGACCTAGGGAGAAACGTGGCTGTTGATTTGCAGAGATCAATGGTGGATCTTCGCCAAAGAGATTTTACTTTCAGGATTTTTGTGAAGAAATAAAAAAGGGAAGTGAAGATAGATTCCGGACCATTGGATCTAAGAAAATGGATGGCCCAAATCTAATCGCAAGGTCACAAATCAAGTGGAACACAAAGGAACACGCCTGATGCGATTAAGCGCGGGTCGTTAGATCTTAAAGACATCAACAAAGTGGAGATTCATTCGGACGGTTTTAACGTCGAGGGACATGGCGGTAGGCGCACAACCGGGGCTTCGTCTTTCGTGGATTCGATGGTCCAGACAACCGCCGCATTTTCAATCGGGAGAGTGAAAAGGGAAACATCATAGAAGTTTTGTGATGTGATGAAATATGAGTCGTTATATTTGGAATAGATCAACGGTCAATATTCAATAAGAGGGGTAAAGGAGGACACAATTGCAGTGCGGGAGTTGTGACTAAATCTTAGCCGTCAGCTTCATGGAAATGGATCAACCAATAAGACCCATTCCATGGAATGGCATCGAAACAACAAAAAGGGACTTGCGATTTTAAAAGCCGAGAAGAACTTGCGATAGCGATTAGCCGATGGAACGAGAGCCGACATAAACACTAGATCGACGATGGAGATTTAACCAAGAAGAAAAAAGGCGAATGGTGGCTTTTTGAAACGAGACAGGAACCGTTGGATTCGGGGGCGATGGTAGAAAGGTATCAACCCGTTGATATTCATTTAAACAACGAACCGTTTCAAGCTATAACATGAAAAATGGGGTTTTTAATAAAATACAAAGGAAAGTTTGTTTCTGTGGGAGGGTTTTTTATGGTGTTTAGCGCCCGATTGTGGGGCTCAGGTTACATGCAAAGACAAAGGAACTGGGAGTTAGAAGAAAAGGCCAATCGTACTGAAACTTTTAAAGGAAAAAGGTAACAAGAAGAATAGAAACCCCGACTGCGATTGCGCGAAAGGGGCTTAACTATGGGTCACCGCTCTGTGTCTTATGCAAAAGGAGTCGGGGGGTTAAGGCCAAAGGGGCGTAGGGCCTTAGTTAAAAAATGTAAGCTTTTTAGGCCAAAATAAGGGATTTTTACCGTTTTTTTGGCTTTGACAAAGGGGAACAAGGGTTTTAAACATTTCAAAGGAATTTTTCAAAGGTTTTAAAGGGAATTTTTTGAGGGAAAGGGTAAATGAAATGTTTTATGAATGAAAATGGAGAACGAAAAGGAGTAAAGGGGAAATGAGGGAAAATGGAACTTTTTCAAATAGCTTCTTTCCTTGTAAACAAATATTATATTTTTGTGTTTTGAGGGAAATAGTAGAAGATTTTTGAAGGGTAAGTTGTCTTCTAAGACTTCAAGAACTAACAATTTGGCATAAAAACTTGTTTCTTGAAGGCTTGAAAATGATTTAGCCACCATTTGATATAACAAATTTTATAGGTGGCTAACAAGGAAAACATGCAAGGTGAAAGTAATTTTCGCTCTTTGAATATAGACCAATGTAGGAAAAATATTTTTATTGCAAAGTTAAGTTTTTTGTTCAACAAGTTTCAAAAATGTGAAGCATGACAAGGTCAAGGACAACAACAATTGGTGAACGTATCTAAGGCACTGTCGTTTAAAGGAGAAGCTCCAATTAATGAAATCAAGGAAATTTCGCGGATTAAGATTAAGAGGATTCATTCTCCTCATTCTAGGTTCGTAGCTCAGAGATATTTTTGGGGTCCAAAGGCTTCCTAGTGGGGAGGTATGACTGTGAGATCATGTCCAAGTTCAAAAAATGCTAAAAACTTAAAGTGCTAAAAAATTTTGGCAACCCAAATGACCTAAAGGTCTCGTCATAGTGATTCCGGAACCATGAATGGTTCACAAAATCGCAGGTCATATGGGTTGGTGAAGGTTTGAAAAGCCCAAAGAACTCAAAATGAGTCGACTCAAGTTTGAATTTTTTTTTTGGAAAAAATAAAAAATAGAATATTCCAAGGAATATTCTCATCGAATATTCCCGGAATATTCCATTAGACCGAATTAGAATTTTACAAGTGGAAAGTGTTGAATCGAGGATTGGTTGACTTTTTGTCTATGGCCAATCAAAGGGTGCCACGTGGCAAGCCTAGAGGCCACAACGTGACCTCAAAAGCCGAGATGGAAGGTTTATCAAAAATTTTTTGCATGGTACAGAATCAAACCTCGTGTCAAATCGACCGGCCAAGGCAAACGGGACCGTCCGCCTATGGGTTTGTTCTCTTAACCCTATTGAATTTGCAAATATATTTAAGTTTTGAATTGAAAATGCGCAGAAAAAAAAAAGATTAAGGGCTAGCCTTTGCCTTGGGGTTTGTTCGTGAAGCCTTGCCTCCGTTTGTATGAACGAAACCATAGCCTAATTCTCTCATGGAACCTATATTTCAAACAAAGCTTCTATGTGGAGAAGAGATTATTGAGGCTTACGAGGAATACATTGATTCATTCCATGAAGCTAGATAGTCACATATTTCATTCAAAGTTTTCAAGGTAACAATGACGTGGTTAAAGCATTCTCCTCCCTTACAAAGGCCAAACCAAAATATTGATATTGAGATGATGGATGTAGACTTCATTGTTGAAGTATACATATCTCCAACAAAAGTCGAAAATTGGTTTAAGATTTTTCCCCGTGTTCACATTCCTGGGCCGAGAGTTTTGGCCCCAAATAATTGCTCCTACAATGTCAAAGGTATGATATTCAATTCCCTTAAAACCGAATGAAAAGACTTTCAATTTACTAGGAATTTTATTACCTATGAGGGTAGATATATTATATATAATACACTAGGTTGGGGGTTGCGTGGGACCACCGTAGGTGTCTTACCTAACCCATTCATAATACAACTATTGAGGGTGGTGGCTCACAACCCCTATATTTATATTTATATTTATATTTTTAAACTATGTATTTCAAATTTCAATAAAAATAAGGTTCATTGGAAAATTAAGTACGCAACAAATTCACTAGTTCCCGCGTCAAATTCCGTGCGTAGAGATTCGCCAATTTGTTTCCTCGTTAAGACAACCACTTGGCCAAGTTTGACCAAAAATTTGACCAGTTATATCTTGAGTATAAGAATTTGGGTTTGAGTTTCATTCACACCATTAGAATCGGTGGAGACGACAACCACGCATCTAGTCCTCGGTTTCACCGCTATCCGATGACATTTATTTTTGAGCTATTTTCAAGGCCACTTCGGCTCGATCCTCCCGAATCTGATCCAGGATATTTGTTGCCGCCCACCTATTCCACTTGGGGTCTCCAACCATTGCTTATTTTCGTTTTTTAAGTATGACTAATTGTATCACAATTTACTATTTACAGCTTTTTCGGGTTGTGAACTTTGGAGTCGTTTTGAGGTTCTAAACGACATTTTTTTGGAAAAACCGGGAGCAACATGGAAGTTCCTTGATGTTTCTCACATAAAAATTTTTAGTCCCTGCATATATATTTCTAACGCAGGTATTGTGCACGTCAAACGGAAATCGTATGCCAAAGCCACGCCCCTGCCGCCGCATTGATGTACCAATCGCCCAAACGAGGCCCATAGTTTTGGTGCTTCATCTCCTTAGGGTTAGGTTCTTGGATGTTTAGGGTTTTCCATTTTTTTATAAATAATAAATAGGCCCTCGAGTCACTATAACATAGTTGAGAGGCCCGTAGCCGCCACATATCTTCTCGCAGATAAGCTACCGTTGCTTAGTTAGTTTATTTCCATTCCTCGTCTGTAAGGATATTGGGTTATTTGTTATTAATGAAATGACGTTTTATTTCTACCGTACTCGATTTTATGTGTATTTCTGTATTTCATTGTGTTCTTGCAGCTGGAATCCGGATTAGTGGTATCGTAGCAGTCCTCTTTCTTGATCCTCCTTTTCATGTCCCTAATGAGGTTGGGGTATAAGGAGTTAGGGTTCGATCTCGGTTGAACCTTTTCAAGATCAACCTTGCAAACCTGACGGGCCGCCCATGGGGGAAGAAAAGAAAGATGAGGGAGCAACATATCCTATCAAAATATTGATCGAGGAGGCCCTCGAGAAACAAAGGAATGCGATGATGGATAAATTTGCTTAGATCCTTCAACAACTTCCTACCCAACGCATCTACATCCAACAACATACCCGAGGCACCAATCCTTTTTAAGGTACAAGTAACTTTTGAAATTCCCATATTTGAGAGCCAAATAGATGCATGTCGTAGATAGATGGTTGAATCTATTATAAGATATTTCTCGGTTCATGACTTTTCGACCAGAAAAATATTATTTTTTCACTCCTCAAAATCGTCCTCATGTTAAGGATCGGGTGGGAAACCTACCGTGGAGAAAAGGATGAGGTGGAACCTCTCTCGTTCTTGGTTGTACCCACTTAGAATTATTTCCAAGATGCCATAAAGGAAAAATATTATCCCATTGGGAGCTACAAGTACATACAATGGACTACGATGCATCATCAAAGGGATCAATATGTGCATGAGTCGAATAACTGCTCCATACTCGCGCACAAATTTGGGTATCAAAGATTCAGAGAAACACTTGGAGCTGAAGTACCATGCTTGTTTGAATAGATACATTCAACAGAAATGGATTTCCTCGAAATTTCCTCTCCGGGTACAGCACACCGATATGCTACCAATATTGAGCATAAATTCAAACAAAAGAAGCGAGACTTTGGATCTCATGGAATCAAAAGCAAGGAAAATGCCCCCAAAACCGTAGAAAAAAGGACAACGCCAAGGCATGGTGGCCCAAGACAACTCGCTGTGCCACAAGCAAAGAAAAACATCATGAAGTCAAGAAGAAGGACATGGGGAAGTGGTGTGAGTTCCATAAGATTCCACCGTCGCACAGTGAGTGCTCAGTTGCCAATCACCGTACGAGATGTGAAAGCTTCCGAATAAAATGTGTTCTCTCGAATCCGACCTTAACCCGATAAGGGGAATGAAAAAGGGAAGCATAATATCAATGCGGAGCCCAATGCCATCGTTGCTACCATGAAGATCCGTAAGGAGGAATCAGAAGATCTGTGAGGAGGAGCATATCTTCCACTCGTATGTAGGTAAGGGTTCCCCGCTATAGTTAATTGTCGACATTGGGAGCCAAAGAACTCTCATTTTAGCGTATACGTAGCGGTTGGGTTTGCTTAATTGCCAACACACCCACAACAGACACCATCAGTGGCTTCACCAAGGATGTGATTTTCACGTCAATCCAGCGCTTCACCTTTCCCCACAACATCAAGCCCTTCATGGATGAGGTATTATGTGACATTGCTCCTCTCTTGATGTTTGTGATGCATTATTAGGCCAACCATACTTGTGTGGAAGTGACATGCTACATATGAGTCCTGCCTGGCGCTATTATTATTAATTTGGGAAATAAGCTGTATAGGATACCAGGAGGTACCATCGCCGCCACTATCTCTTTGGTTGTCGCAAAAATGGCAAGAAGTCGATTTCCAAACCGGAAATTTTGCTTTCCCAATGATCCGCCTAGGGAAAGAAGAAGACTATAGCCAAGATATTCAGATGTGGTTCTCATGGAATGACAACAACAAATGAAAAATATCATGAACAGTGATAGGGAACATTCACCTCACTTGTTCCTTTGCAACGTAAGGTCAAGCACCCCATCGATTTGACCGTAGGTGCGTCACTTCCCAATGGACCCCGATCCATTAGTGCTCCTCGTGATGAGAATGATGAAATCAAGAGGAAAATTCGAGAGTTTCCGCACAAAGGTCACATCCGGCCGAGTTCATCGTCCCGTGGGAGCCCGATCGTGTTGGTGCTTAAGAAGGATGGGACTTGAGACTCGTATTGACTATTCGGCACCGATCAAGATCACTTTCCGTAATAGGCACCCGATCCTACGGATTTAAGTGACCTTCTAGACCAAATCAAAAGGGAAAATATTTTAGCAAGATTGACTTGAAGTCCGTATCACCAGTACCAATCGAACCCTCTGATGTGTGGAAGACGACCTTCAAAGCCAAGGAGGGCCTTTTCAAATGGCCGGTCATGCCTTTTGGGTCGAGGAATGCCACTGCAACCTTCATGAGGCCGGTGGACGACATCTTGTGGCTATTCACCAACTATTTTGTGGTAGTAGTGTACTTGGATGACATCCCGATCTTCAACTAGACTTGGGAAGAGCACCCACCACACACAGTCCTCCAAACACCGCAACAACACAAGTTGTGTGCAAATTTGGAGAAGTCTTACCTTTGGCATGATCAAGTTTTAGAATCAGATACATTATTGATGAGTTGGGGTGCAAGGATCCAAATCCAAGATCCAAGTCATTTGGGATTGGTCAGCCTAAATCCGCCTAACAGCTTCGCATCTTTTTGGCCCTACACTTATATGTGTTCCTGTTGGGATTCTCTCATATCACTTGGCCCTTGAGTCAAGCTTCCTCACTAAGGGAGGAGTGAAAGAAAATTATTTTGGCCTTAATCTCAATAGAATGTGTTCATATAATTGAAAAATTGTCTCTGCCTCGCCCTCATTATTTCATTACCAAAATTGCAACAACCATTTGAGATCAAGACAAATGCCTCTTACTATGCTATTAAAGGGGCTTCTACCTGTCAGGAACCTAATGGCATATCACAAGTTGAGACACCTGCCTCGACAATAACTGCAAGTAACCCACTTATGAAATAAATTTACTCCATTGTGCAAAGCTTTTTTGACGATGGAAGCATTACATTTTGGGGAAGGAAACGGTCATCCACATAAACCATCGAATTCTCAGCTCATACACAAGGCGGGAAGTTGTAGAATACCGCCATCGAAGTAGTCCACATATCTACAAGTCAGCTTTCATTTGAACATCAAGTACAAGAAGGTAAGCACCAATACTGTTATGTACTAACTAATTTGATCACCGATCATGGCGCCAACCACCATTCTCAATCCTCAGGCATGCGACTTCCGATTGGCTTCTTCTCTACAAGAGCGATCCAGGACCTGGCCACAGATACAAGACACTCTTGGAGGGCAATGGTGCAAGTTCCAAATTTTCACCTCCGTGATGTGCTCCACTGTCATCTAGGAAAATTTTAAAGTTCCTTCGTCGTGTAGCTTTCCAAGATGATTTGGGAAGCACACTATAGCCTGGACGTCGGGAATTCTGTGGTCGAGAAAACAAGCAGCAAGATAAACGAAGTTATTTATATTGGTTGAACCTTCGACAGATGTCGATAAGGTTAACAACCGTAATTTCTTACACTATTTACAATCTGTCCATCAAGAAGCAAGGCCTCTATACTTCCGTTACCTACCCCAAGTCGACTCAGAATATATCTCCATGGATTACATGTCGGGCCTTCCTTCTACTAAGCATGGAAATGAGTGTGTTTTCGTGGTTGTTGACATATTCTAGAAGATGGCCATTATGGTAGCTCCGCAAGAATAATATTACAAGATAAGCCAACGTTTAAACCCTTGAATGAGTTTTGGTGCACTTTGGGATTCCGTTCATCATATCGATCGGGAAAATGTGTTCCTCGAACACATTTTGGTCCAACCTCTCGGTCAATATTGGACACCAAGCTCACCAAGTCCATAACCTTGCATCCCCAAACTAATGGGATGAGAGCCTTTCCTATTTACAACACACTTATAATCGGCCTCTCCACAACTCAACCGGCCATAGCCCCTTTTAGGTGGGCTTGGGATTCCAAACAAGAGTGTCCCATTGACGTAGCCATGCCATTTGAGGCTACCGAGGCGGATTCGGCTCATGTCCAAGCTTTGAGGTCGATGTTGAACATCTTCATTGAGAACATTCAACACATCCACCAATAGGTTCACGAAATATTGGACAAAGGAAATTCTGGCACAATCAATGAAATGATCAACATCGAGTGTCACACAACTTCAGTGGGTGACAAAGTGTGGCTACATTTACAGAAGGAGCACCTCACTAGACCCCACCGCAAGCTTTTCCCACTTTGGATATGGGCCCGTTGAAGCCCCGTGAATTCCGTTGCAACAACATGGTGGATAACCACCTACCCAAACCTTAAAGAAATCCCTTTTTTCGTTTGGTGTGGTGGCTCGATCGGGGACATCGGGACTCACCTAGCAAAGAAATCGATATGATGATGATGGGGTCGATGCAAGGTGAAAATGAAGAATGACTTTAAACTAATGGAAATAATGTATTTAAGTAACAAAAACATGCATATTTTTTCGCTCGCTAGGGTTTCAAGCTCAAGATCACAGGGTTTTTCGTCTCACCGGTTCTCGAGCCGACTACCTCTCGTAACCCTCTCTCGCACACTTTCTTCACCCCCGCTCACGCATATGCGTGGATTGCGTGGGGCTTCCAGCCATGACGGCCCCACGGGGGAGGGGGCGCACCGCCTTCCCCCCTCGCACTCCAATCATCTCCGCAAATCGGCAGGAACTTCATGAGATGTAAACTCGAATCAACAGACACGATGCACAGGACAAAAGCACAGAAATGCCAAAGACACAAATGACAAAACTACATGGGAAGCACAAAGTGGAAAAAGCAAGTCAAAAACGAAATCCCTACTTCGTGAAGCTCTGCGACCCGTAAACCAATAGCTGTTTTACGTACCGAAAATAGAGTCGCGAAGCGTAACAAATGGACGCATACAACAGTGAAAGATCACGCGCTCATTGAAATTTACTCGCATTTGGCCACCGTAAAAGGTGCTATAAAGCCGGATAATGGCAAAATGAACCAAAGGAGACATCACCCTTCAAATGGAGCAAAGGGTTTTCTTCATACTCGTAATCTTCACATGCATTGAAGATCGAAATAGGGCATCGACGAGGACCTTACTTCTCAACCTCGCCGGACTATGGTCCGAGAGATTGGTGAGGTTCAATCCGATAATGGCGACCTGCCGGGCGCCGTCCGAAGATTAATGGTATTTGGTTACCGCTGGAGTACTGGGATGAGAACTTCACAGGACATTGTGCTTGACTAGGAGAGTTTGTGAAATAGCAAGAGGAAATGTGGGCCGAGATGATATACATCGTACGCCCGCATCCGTGTCTACATGTGTCCGGATCAAGCTCTCCTCGACTCGGTAAGCATCTTTCACGATGACGGTGAGTGGATACAACCCCTAGATTTTGAGCATGTGCACTTTTCCGATGCCGGCAGCCACCTTCATGGACACCTTTTCGTAGACCGCTCCACTCAACGCCTACAAAGAACAAGGATGTACCCAACTGCCTTCTCCGCATGGTTTCACCAAGGTGACCAGTCGCACGAAGGTCCAATAAGAAGCCACCAGGGGAAAAACCCACTTCAGCCGTCAACCCCGACCTCCTCGCTGCCACTTTGAAGTCCTAACACCATCCCGGACATATTCCTCTCGCGACGCCACCAATACCCCCCCTGGTTGGCCACCACCATGCCCAACCTCCTAAGAACACCAAATCTATGACCTCCACGAAAGATGGGGCTTTGGACATGGAAGATCCCTTCACTTCAAATGAAGGGAAAACAATAGGTATGGAAGTGGACACCTTCTGCAGACCATCCGGTAGGCAGGGAGCGAAGTTCCGCCCCTCATGGACGAAGAGCCGTGCTACAGATCCTGGGAGGGCTTTCGACTTATTAGGAGAGCCTGAGAGAGCGGCAGTAATAGTGATTCTGACAAGATTCAAGCACACCTGGCCTGAAACACCGGAGGTAATTATAGCAAGAGCTTTCCACCAGAAGAGTCGTATACAACCAAAGCAAATGGGATGGCAACACAATCCGTAAAGACTCCAAGAAAAGAGGTCGGAAACGTATCCGGAGAGAACAATCACAAAGGGCAAAAACTCGTTGATTCTCTGGAAGATATAAAAGCAAATTGACAAAAGTACTATAAGCTCCTCCTTAAACAAAGAATTCATGAAGCTCACATCATGGAATACTAGAGGACTCAACCTATCTTGAAACACAGAATGACAAAGAACATGAGCACAGAGAAGCCTTATATTCTTCATGCAAGAAACAAAGTGTAATAGCAACGCGATTGGAAACATTCTTTCCAAAGCTTGGCCCTGATGTGTCAATCATAAGGCCGATGCACCAGAGCTCTTTGACTAGAAATAGCTTGGAACCTCAAACTATCTCCTTTCAGACTTCTGACATGCCTCTCACCATCTTATTCAAGCCACGTTTCACATCCTAGGCACCAACATTCATGGCCATCTCAATAAACGTCTACTTTCCACAGATGCTATGAGTAAATCAGCTCTTCGAAATACTATGAAGGACTCAACCAGAACAGGATTCACCCCCCTATGGATCAGCTGGAGGTGATTTCAATATGATAACTAAGTCAGAGGAAAAAAATGGTGGAAGATCCAAACCTGAGCCGAAAGCGGCTTGTTCAAAAACTTCATACAAAAACCAACAAGCACAGACTGCAATTTCCGCAATGGCTCGTTCACATGGAGCATCCACGGTTTCCAGGACGGCGAACATTGCCTCCAAGCCGGATAGGTTTCTAATCGCACAATGCAATTCACATAGGGTGATCTTCCGTTTCATCATCCCCTCAGTGGGTCGACCATCGGCCAATATCTTTCAATGGCAAAGATGGTCAAATCGCGCGTCGCCCTTCCGATTTGAAGCCTTCGGCTAAATCACTCACGATTCAACGACCTCCCATCACCTCAACATGGAAAGGTTACATACCGCTTAAGGGTCATATATGTTCAAATTCCAACAAAAACTCAAACACCGAAAGGTCAAATCAAGATTCGGAACCATTCACCTTCTCGCAAGAATATCTTTTCAGCATGTACAGCCATACCAAGAGATGGCCGCATCTCCAAAGAACAAATTATCCCGGAAGGTCGTACGCATCAAGACCCTCGGAAAAACAACAACAAACGCCGATCGCGTATGGAGGAAAGAGCTAAGGAGGAACGATGGAGGCGTAAATCACGCATCCGATGGTCGAAAGAGGGAGAGCGAAACACTAAAGTTTTCCTGCGATCAACCATATTCAGAGACGTGCTGAATAACAAACATCACTTTCATCAAGAATACGTAAGGAGAAGGTAGAAGAACATGAGGAGACAGAGCAGGTCCTCTCAATCAATTCCAATCCATGTATCAAGAACCCCACAGGACAGATCACAGGCTATTGAAAAGATCGCCGTAACATTCCTAATTTGATTACCGAAGAGCACAACCAACTCCTTCTTAGCCCCGTAACGCACATGGAGGTCGTACACCGCCGTGAAACAACTCAAAGAAGGAAAGGCTCCGGCCTCGGCGGGTTTCCTCCACCACCACATTCTTTCACAAATTTTGGGATCTCGACGAAGAAGAGGTATGGATGGCAGTGGAAGAATCACGTACGATGCAATCGGCTCCTCCCATCGTTGAATGCTACCTTTCTAGCTTTAATACCAAAAGAAGAGGCTTTCGTACTTGGACAAATTCGCCTTCATTGCTTTATGCAATGTTATATACAAGATTATCTCCAAAGTCATCGCTAACAGACTCAAACCGCTCGCTCTCCTCATCTCGCAGAGCAAGCCGGGTATGGAAGGAAGGCAGATCCCGGACCTTGCGCATTATCCTTACGCATGAAGTCATTCGTACCCCCTCGAAAGCGACCAAACAAGTAGGTATGACTTTTAAGATTGACCTTTTCTAAAGCTTTTCGATAGATTAAGTTGGACGCACATCCGTAAAGTGTTATTTGCTTTTGGCTTTTCTCCAACATGATTCAAGGTTCATAATCTTATCTCCTCCGCTTTTTTCTCCATTCTCAACACGGTATCCCTCTCGACCTTTCTCTCCTCCTGGTATCGTACAAGGGGACCCCTCTCCCCCCTTCTTTGTCTTAATGGAAGAAGGCTTGTAGCGCCACCTCAAAAATTTCACTCCCACCAACCCACTGTTCACCACTCCCCCATTACACACCAACAATTTGTTGATGACAATATGGTTTTTGGATTATCCATCTCGTGCAAGAAGCCACCCGCCTTAATGCCTTCTCTCGCTTGGACTTCTGGGACGTCGGGAGCATGCATAAACACCGCCAAATCCCATCTTTTTTTCTTCCAAACTCCTCCCCACACCCAAAGAGCTATTGCCCTAATCCTTGGATTCTCCATAGCCTCTCTCCCTTCGAAATACCTTGGTGCGCTCTCATAGACTCACTTGTGCCATTCCTCGTGGCGTGATCTCCTCACAAACAGAAGCCCGCCTTTCTCGGGACCTGGCTGTGACTCTTTAACACCGCAAAGGTGATTATTCTCAGCAACCGTGTTACAAGCCATGCTCGTATCTCTTCTCAATTCGGGCAAAGACCCAAAATGGGTTCTAAAACTAATTAAAACTCGCAAAGGCACTTTTTATGGGGATCCAAAGGTTCACACAACAAATGGGCTTTAGTCAAATGGTCTTTGTGTGCAAGCTTCAAGGAGCAAGGAGGATTAGGATTAAGAGATCCTTCCCACAAGAATGAGGTCATGGGGATAAAAATCCTGGGTGGAATTGGCTCTAATCCCCTCAAAGAACCTTGGGAAACTATTTGGACAAGAAAATATGCTAACCATAGACCTCCCTGGAGGAACTAATCCGGCTCACACCCACCGAGAAAGGTTCACTAATATGGATAACAGTCAACAAACAAGACTTTCAACCGATCCCGCAGGCACAGCCTTTCCGGGAACCGAGGAATGGGAAAAATGCTAGATTCCTCGGGATGTGACAGCTTGGGATCAATCTTCGCTTACCAACACTTTCATGCGCCTCCTCCCGGACCGGATTGGAAATAGACAAAGAACTAGAAAAACGGTTCATCAACATTGGGAAGATAATGCAATACGGGTATCGACAATGGAAATCGCGATCGCATTATGGGGTACATCGGAGAACAGATCGTAGCTCTCAAATTCAGTGCCCAAAAGACGATGCACCGAGTTTGCCACTTACGTATTAGATATTACGATGGGGCTATTTGCCCAAAGGCACCTTCTCATCCCAAGAAGCTTGCTATGTTAACTGAAGTACAAGATCCAGGACCCAAAGATCCTCTATGGGAAAAAATTTGAAACTGGGACATGGCCAAAAGTTTCGTATTCCTATGGCTTCTTCGGCATCAAAAAATTTCTAAGCATGGGATAACTTAATCAAAAGAAGTTTTCAAGGCCCATCCATTTGCCCTGCAATCATAAATGCTTCAGACGCAGAAACATCTCATGAATGATTTCCCTTCGCAAGCCAACCGTGGAAAAAAGTAAGCTTCGATGCCAACGCAGCAAATGCCGTCCTCCGAAGATATCATCAATACTATAAGAGAATGGCATTCCGCACCCCTATGCCAAAGAACTATCCAACCAACTTTGGAGCCTTATCCCGAGATTACTATTATGGACCATTTAGAAGGAAAGGAATAAACGAATCTTCGCAGACCGTACACTTTGGAAGTTATCCTGAGGATCTTCACACCTAGAAGAATCCTCAATCTGCACTCTTGGGATGTTAGTGATTTCCCCACGATCGCTAAGGAAAAAACCATCTGGGACAATTGGGGACTTACCTACAACTTCCCGTGCCAAGGAGTAAATCACATCAAGATGATAACAAGAAGAGAATATGGATTCCCCCCTCCGAAGAACGCTCACAAACTCAATTTTTGATGGGGTTTAAAGGCACCCAGGCAAAGCTGGTTCGGAGGCACTATTAGAGATCACAAAGGCAATCCCTCACTATCTACTTGGGCAAGACTTGATGCGGGGACACAAACAACTTCCAAGATAACCAGAAGGTCTCCAGTAAAGTCTTATTCTATCTCAACAATTAAAATCTTTCACCTCTGAAATTGAAGGGGATTCCCTAATCCTCATCAACACCGCCAAACAAACCTTTCCCTCAACGAGCTCACAAGAAAATTGCCCACACTGAGATTGAGGCTCAAGCTGAAAAACATTGAGGATTGGCTCGTCAACAACAGGCACTCACCTTCTCTGCATACAAGAAGGGAAGGGAAATGTAGTCGCCGATTTCCTAGCCAATGTGTTGGAGTTGACAAAGGAACACACCCTTCTCATAGGCACACTCGAGACTCTTTCAAAATGAGGAACAACGACAGAAATGCTATTTGTTGCTCCATCGTGATGCAGAAACCCGATGCGGTGGTTAATATGGTAAAGTGAACAAGCCACGTACTCGCACTCCCATGAGACGTCGGCCACGAGGACCTCGTAAGTGTCCGCGCACATGAACACAAGCAGCATCAAGCATTTAAAGCAATTAACGCCTGGCGTGTTCACAATCTCCACCGACGCAGTTCGAGACATCTCCACACAAAGGTAAACAGACATGGCAGGATTACTCCATTAATTGAGAGGTTAATGCGTATGGTTGGCAGATTTGGGGTTTTAGTTCACAAGATGGCGAATGAGCAACCCATAAGCAAATTTCTTCCCTGTGCTCATTAGCTGGCAGTATTGTTCGGCCCATTGTTCAGCTCTCCTCCGAACGCACAATCACCGGCAAGCGAACTGTGCTCATGGATGCATAGAGCTCGACGACAATCTTCATATTTCTATCACAGGAATTGCATGCGAGAGTCGTGAATTGGTTTGAGCAGCTTGTCCGTAGCTTCGGGCCCCGCTCCGCTCTCACAATTGGCCAACGTCTCTGCCGCGCACTCTTCCGCTCAGCCTTCGGGTCGAAAGAATGCTTTCTGCCTGTGCACAGGATGAGATGTAGACGAGGTTTTTCCCGATATTGACTAGGCGTTCCTCCCCGTCCCTCCGGAAGACCGTCGCGACTTCCTGCGTTCTCCAAAGAACTTCCCGAGCTGCACATGGTCGTATCCTTCGTTCGAGCAATGTATCCCACGCCCGTATGCTCCTACCCACCAAACAAGGCACTTCTCATTCCTAAGTGCGCTCAATTGCCCTCGCATTACCCTTGCTATCATAGTTTTTCGTGAGTCCCCCTCAAGGTGAGGCTCCCACTTCAAAGAAGGCGGGTCGTGAAATACTGGGGATATGAATGATATAAGGCGTACGTCGATGATGTGCAAGGACAGTGACATGACATAACCGTGAAGATGCTAGCGTGGCAATGATATGAATATTGATATTGAGCCGGGTTGTGATGAGCAAAGCAACCTGGATACTCGTGACCCTCGACACCGGCGAAGGCTCAAAGACCAACCCTCATCCGGCGATGGGAAAACGCACCTCAGCCATCACCAGAAGGCTATTTACCTCCACGTAGTGACCTGGTATAATATTGATGGTGGAACCGTATGAGTTTTGGTGCGTGTCGTGGAAGAGGAACCGACGAGTAGCGCTCCATCGTTTCGGTTTTTTGCTATGGCACCGTCTTCTTTATGAAAAATGTTTATGTATGCTCCTTCGGTTTTATCAAGTCTCATGGGTGCTTTTTTCAGACATGTACGCTTCCCCCCGCGTGGGTTTTTTGCCGGAATACCTTATGCACCTGTTTCCCCCCCGCAGGGCAAACATTCAACCATGAATTTTTGCTTCGCTGCGCCCTCGATTTCGTGCTCAGTCCGGTTAATTCCCGATAAAATATTCGTGTTTCTCGTTGATTAATAGATTAAGCTTATTTAGACAAAAAACATGCATCTATTTAATATAATTATTTAACTTAATATATAACCTTGTTAATAATTACCATTAATGCGGCTCAAAAAGATATCTTATAGTAAAAGGTAATAAATATCATTCAATTAACGTGAGATGAAAAATATGTGAGATAATTATTTTGATTTTAAATAGTTAATCAAAATAATAATGTAAAATATATCGCATATATCGATTGCTTTATGTATTTGTAAGGAATTACAATGCAAACATTGTACAAAAGGGCATGAATGATAAATTGTAAATCAACTACATACATATCACAATATAAATATAAATTATTGTAAACTCATAATCAAGGCTTAATAATAAAGATAATAGTACCGTATATGATGTTATGCTCATGAAATCCACACATTGACTCTTACTTTTCAATCCAAATATACTTTAAGAGTACAAAATTGCAATTTTAGTAAAAGGATAATTCAATTTTCCAAAATTAGACCGTTCCATATATTTTATCAAAATCATTCACAAAAGGTCAGTATGAAAGCTTTCACAAATTTCTTTTCTCGATAAAATTTCGGACCCTCTCTAAATGCATGAGAGGGGTTTAAATAATGAACTAAAATAAGTATAAAATATATTATCACACAAAAAGTTGGAGAGGTTTCTAAACAACCTTCCTTATAATAAGTAAACTAAACTACAATATAGAAATTAAAAATAAATAAGACTCGCTAGTTGGACTAATTTCCTTTGTCACTTGGTCTTTGAGTTGATAAATATCCATCATTGGATTTAGTTGAATTGTTTGAGTGATCTCGTATCCACTTATCCTCTCGAATATGTCATTTGAAAGTGTTGGTAATGAGTTTCTCATGGAATCATTAAATATTAGGAGAGTCATGCACTGGTTATGTGGTATGGTGAAGAAATTCCGTAATTTTCTTCGATCCAATTTAGTTATTTCTTGATCGATTTTACCCGTGTCTCAATTATTTCTTTAGACTATGTCTCCAATATCTTGACCCCTCCTCGGAATTGCTCAAAATTGCATATTCTTTAATTATTTTGGCATAAAGTTGTTCATTGACAGACTCAATGATTTTTTCGTTGTTGGTCGCCTTTTGGGGTTGCTTTCATGCTTGTTTTAATTCAGCATCTCCTACCTTTGAATAAAATGTCTTTATGAAAATTTTTTAAATCTTGAGATATGCCTTCGACCTTTCTCAAATTCTTACCATAAAATAGATTTAGAATTTTTTCTTATATATCCTTTCACATTCCAACTTTCCGTTTTCCAATTGCTGAGTCGTAAGATTTTACTTATTTCTACAATATGAGTTAGTAGTAGAGATTTGTTGCAGAAACTATCTTGTCGTTGTTTCAACCGTGAATTCCATTCAAGTGTTTCTTTTATGAAAATGTTCCGTCGGAGGTTGACTCTTGAGCTTGTCCATTATTGCTTCTATCTCCGTGGGCATCTTTTTCGCAGATGTACTTGATGTTTCAACTTCAACCTTTCTCAAATTCCTTCTAGAACTCGTGTCATTTGATTTCCGTATTTCTTATTTGCATTGTGTTTCTCTTGTTCCGGCTTCGTCTTTCTAGCACTTGGACTCTTTCTTCTCTTTGTCTAAGCAGTAAGTTTCACTTCAACCGCTTTATCAATAGTAGCATTTGCATATTCTCCGAAAAAATGAAAGTTTGGTAAGATGTTCAAGGATAGACAAGAGTGTCTTTCTAAACAATATATATTGATTCATTACTCAGGTTGTCACCGGTTTTCTCATCAATTCTTCTTCTTCTCCTCTTTACTACAACTTTATGATTTGGATTGTGAGAAAGAGTCCAATGAAGGTATCTATTCAATATTCAAGATAATTTCTTTAGTACGTAAGGCCAGATGATTTCCATCTTGAACACCTGCAGTTTGTTGAAGTGCTATTGTTGTTTCGGTAGATTCTCGAGTTTGTTCAAGAGTGTGAAAGCTTGATGATCCTTCGTGATTAAGATTAGTGGTATCTCGAATTTTTTCGCAAGATTCTATCATTATTTTCCAAATGTTCTACTTGGAGATTTTGTTGTCTACTTGGGCATAGTTTCAACTACCCGAAGTTCTTTAGAAGATGCCTTTAATAATTCAGCTTCACCTTCGCCTTTTCCTCGGCATGTGTATCGATTCCTTTGATTACATATTTTTAATTACTTTATCGTGCCTTTCATCTTACTTTCGCATTCATTTTCAAAATGATCCGAATCTTGGGACCATGTTAGAAATGTTCCGAATCCCAATTGATTTATCCCAGACTTATCTTCGAAAATATCTTTTGCATCATCATCTAGGCCGATACCAGAGTTGGCTCCTCGATTTATTCTCTTCGTAACAGTCTAATGGGCTTCACTTCAACCTCTTATTTCTATATTAATGGAAAGATATGACATATTCTACAACGATTTTCTTGGATTCCATGTTTAATAAGACCGTAAATTTCTATGTTCCTTCAAACAAATCATCAAAATCATCTTTTCATGCATGAATGGTCTAATTTTAAGAGCAGTAAAATATTGGACCACATTTTTTGGATCATAATTGCCTGCATAAAATCTGCATTCAAAGAGGTAATATTTGGGATCTCCTTTGTCGTATGACCTATATCAAAAAGAGAAAGGTACCACACCGTACTAGAAATGTAGGCTAAATAAATTTCTTTAAATCCTTGAGATGCTTGATTATACTAATTCCAAGTGTTTGGTATACAATCTCCTAGAAAAAAGTTTGTCCGAGATAATAGGACAAACATGAGGAGGCTAAGACTCCTGTGAAAACTCGACATAAGTAAAAGTCTTTCACCAAACCATCTCACAAGGTACAAGAGATTCACATTGACCCTCAGGAAATTTTTTTTCCTTCTCATTAAAAAATAATTTGGTGGGTAGGCAACATGACTCTGGAAAATTTTATAAAAATGAGAACGAAATTTACACTCCCATAACACTTTTTGATAAACATGAATAGGACTAGGGTATTTAATGATCCATTTCCAACCCATAATATGAAAATTTGGAATGTAACATATGGCGTCCATACGTATGCATCATGTAAAATGGAGGGATTGTTGCAGAGAAAAGACCCCGTTTTTTATGTATTCCATAATAGTTTTGGCCAAATTATTGGATAAGATATTGGCCTAATTCATAATGGTAGAATTGATGACATCGTCTATTAAGGGAACCCATCTAATGGAAAATTTGGTATCATGCTTGGAAAACAACCCACACATCATTTCTCACAGAAAAAGTGGGGTGATGGCACTGTAATTGCATACATACCAAGTTTGTCCTGCTTTAATTTTTCGCGATCAACCTTCCATGCTTTCACTACCTTCATCGGGTCTTGATTTTACTTGCAAATCCTTTTCAAGAAAATATTTATCATGGAACCCTTTGTGGCATTGGAAAAATGGTACATTACTTTCCGTAAATATTTAGGGGTGAATGAGCCCATGTCTTCCTCGTCCGAATTTTAAAGTCTGCTTCCGTAACATTGACATTATCAATGAACCGTCTCACCATGTTAGTATATGGTAAAATATTTAATTTTGGCAGCTATCCCGTGTAAAAAGGAACATGCGTGCCTCGAAATAAAAGGCTCACAGTCGTATGCATCCACCGTTGCTACTTTATTCAATTCCCTTGGATTCTATCCTTCAAGCAAATTATACATTTCTTCCTCAGAAGAGGTTCCACCGTCCTTATTGCAAGTAGTATATGAGAAGAGTAGAGGCATATCTCGTAAAGAGGTGGATGATTGGGCAAATCGATTTCTTTTTTCATTTCTCGGGCCGATATTTCTTTTCTCGGCTAATTTCATAAATTCACAAACAAGGAAACTTAGTTGAGATGATGAGTAGAGAGGAACAGAATAGAGTTTAATTACCATAAATCATAAATCCGACGTTTTTTTTGAAACATGCTTTAGAAAGATATCAATCTTTTCAAGTCCCGAAACCATTGAATGTTGTTAATATCTCATCAAACGATTATCAAATATTTTGCATGTTTTACCATATATGTCGAATCGAGATTTATATCATTAGATATTTTTAACGAACAATTGATTAAGCATCATTTCTATGCTTTGGAAACAAATGACATATCATAAATTGCACATTGTACAACATTCATATTATCTATCTTGACCACAGTGTATGCAAAATGCGTATCCGTTACAAATCTCATATCGCACTTTATCAAAGTGCATGAATTTCATTTTGATTGATGTTGCGGGATGAGATAGGTGATAAAACCCAAAGCATTGCACTCTACTTCCGATTATTGACATGTTTCAAAGTTTGTTTATTGTTTATCGTGTCCGATACATCATCGCATTTTATTTTCAAATGATATCTCTATTGGTTTGTATTTTAGGGAGGAGCGAAGGGATTTATAGTTATAAGGGTTTCTCACCATTTTAACTAGAATTTGCATATAACTCGGTGTTGTTTGGAAGTTTTGTGATTTATGCTTAAGCGAAATAAAATCAAAGCGGTGGTTCTTGCTTATTTCAAAGTTTAATTTAAGACTTTAAAAAAACTAAATAATACATCCTAAGATTTATTTATTTTTTAAAGGGTCCCCATTTATTATTCACACTTTAAATAATGTTAAAATAAATGGGGGGGGTTGTTTCATAGTACAACAATTGGTGATTCACGTGAGAACTAGTTATCTCCCGATAATTTTAAATTTTTTTGTCTTTTTCAAATAAAACAGTTGAAGATATGTAAATAACTTGAAATTTAGAATAAGTAATATTCTCCGAGTCATAAAAAAATATCACTTCATTATTATTCACTTGATATCCTCTTAAAGATGAAATTATTTTGTCTAAATCAACCTTTATTGGTTAAAATATAAAGTAGTAGATTCTCTTTCCGTATTAGTTCAAAATATACTCATTTTTCACAGTAGAGACTTTGATGCAATTAAGTATTAATAACCTTGACAGTGGTTACCTTTTAACCAATCAATGATTCGTATCCCATCCAAATAAGAATTCAGCTTTTTAAAGATAAATCCTAAGTCATATATTTATTCTTCTTCTCTTTATTTATTTTTTCTACTAAAATTCATCGTCTTGGTTTTGTACAAATAACAACAATGTCATTCATTGGTTGTAACTAACCTAAATGTTGGCTCGTGATGAGACCCTTGTATTTTGATTAAAATAATCTTAAGCTAATACCCCGTTTTTGGTAATGTAAGTTAGTTATTCTCCTATGAATATGGTAAGTAGGCCGTGATGAGACCTTATATTTTTAAGCTTTTTTTGAAAATTTATTTCATAATATCGCACCTTAAAAAGAGAAAAGTTTATCATGGGGAGAACCATCGACTCCTTGAAGAGTTTTTGGATGAAAATTTCAGAGTTAAAAATGTCTTTTTGCAAAGAGTCTCTTTACTTGGTTAAAGATACTTTTCTTGACCTGATAACAGATCGAAAGTTTTATATAAAGTTGGAGGATTCTCGAAAAGAACAAAATAAACTTTGTGAAAAAACAAGAAAATTTTCGTAGAGCCAAAACCTTTTTACTTCAAATGTTATAAATATTTCTTTAATAGTCACTATTTATAAAAGTAGAAATACTAAAATATTCAAAGAAACTTTTATTTCAGAAGTCAATAGTTATACTATTCAACGTTATTTTCCTATGAAAAGTAAGAGCAATAATGTACAAGGGATAGAAGAGGTTATCTTCTTTGAAAATATTTCTTTAAAAATCAGCCATTTACATGCATTTTATCTTCCCACCGATAAATCTTGCAATAAAAATGTTGGTGATCCGATTAGCTCGCACCTGAAATGGTCCAAGCCATATTCTTTATAATTGGGTATGTCATCTTTTCCTCATGTGCTTTGTCCCACTCACTACTAGGTCTCCTAGTTGAAATGATTTTGGGCTACATAATGTGCATCAAAGGAAGTCTTAACTAACTTCTCGATGGTGAGTACATGTGTCTATTTGGATTTATTTTTTCCTCTTCAAGTTTCCAGGACTCGATTGTCTCAATTGCAAGGAAGAAGGATTTTATTTGATAAAACGAACAAGGGAAAGAGAGGGTTAAGCGACATTTGTGGGAAGAACAAATTCTTTCCCCCATAAACTAGACTAAATGGACAAGTGCCTATTGAAGCTTTATGTGTAATTCGGTATGCCCATAGAGAAAATGTCAAATATTGTGCCAATTATTTTTGACTTCATGAATATTTTTTTTGTAGGAATTTTGATGATATTTTTGTTGGTTGATTCATTAAACACATTCCCCGAGGATAATAACGTAAGTGTATTATTTAAGTTTGAAACCTCTTTTAAGAGAAAATTTTTCTACTGCAATTCCTAAGAAATAAGATGCATTATCAAACATTAATGTGCAAGCTATAAACCAAATCAAAAATAGTAAATCGGGTCAATTAATTCAATTATATTCTCGTAATTAGTTACCTTCTAAAGGAATTCTTCTACTCATTTTGTAAAATAACCTTGTTGCTGTAAGAATATATCTATGTTTCTTTGAAGAGTGAGGGAACGATCTCACCTATTATATCCAAATTCTCATCGTTCGAATGGTTTTTTCAATATTGAATGGTTATAACGGTAATGCAGTTTCCTTTGTCTTCCAAAGCAGTGCTTGACATGTTTTAAATTTTCTTACATATTGATGTGCATCTTTAAACAAAGTTGGCCAGTAATAGCCAACATATAGAATTTTGTGTGCCATTGTATCTCTCCTCCAAAGTGTCCACCGCCCAATATCACGTAGTTCCCGCAAAACCTTTCTCGATTCGATTATTTCTAGACATCTTAACAGGGATACATTCATAGTCTCCGAACAAGACATCATCGATGATCCGATATTGTTTTGCTTTTAATCTCAAGGATATTTTTCTTTATGTAATTGACAGCAGAGAGCGTATCCATTTTTTAACCAAATGATGAGATCAACATATTGAGATTCAATATTGTTGAGGCTTACCTTCGGTGAATCTGTATTTCATTACTCGGATCTTTCTCTTTGGTGAATCGTATGTCATAGCCCAACATTATGCAAAAACCTTGACCTCTAACAATTTTAGCCGGTCTAGTTTCTACATCATAATATTGCAAAGAAGTTTACCTGCTTCATTTCTTTTTTCTCCCCACTTCCCTTGCATCAATAATTGTCTTACCGCTTAAAAATAGAACTATGATATCGGTGTGAGTTTTTGGGAGAAATGGTCTGGGTTGTTTACCTTTAAAGATGGAAAATGCTTGTTTTTCAACAAAAGAGAATAGTCTAATCGCACCTCATAAATTTGAATTCAAGAAATCAATATGTGCTTCAATCTTTCTCTCATTAAGTTGTGTTAAAACAACCGCATATGATGCGCCGAGGCAAATGTATATACTGTCAAAATGTTTAGAAAGTTAGAGTGACCAAAGAAGGAGCATTAATGATAGCTCCTGCTTGATTAATTAAAATGATTCCCTTTCAACGTGACCTCCCATTTAAAGATTGATTTTTCTTGATCATGGATTGTAAAGGCAAAACTATTTGTGAAAAATCAAAGAACAAACCATTTGCCAAAATTTATTTGACCTAAGAAAGACCGCATTGATTTTCATTTGGGAAAAGGAAAATTTTCAATTTCTTTAATCCTTTCCAAAATGAATATAAATACCCTTTTTTTGATATGATAAATTCCGAAAAGCTTACCCTTTTCTCAAAGAAAAATAAGACTTTTTTGGATTTAGTGAAATCCTATATCTCTGAAGCATCTTTCAAAGGTCCGTTTAAGGTCATTCAAATGGTCGCTATTTTCTTTGAATAAATGTTATTATCATCCAAGTAAATTACAACAAATTTTTTAATGAGTCCTTTAAAGGCTACATCCATAGCTCTCATGTGAAACGTGGCACCTACATTAATCAAACCAAAAAGGAATTTTTCGATAAACATATGTTCCCCATTTCATTCTAATCATAGTCTTCAATCTATCATCACTAGGATTTGGTTATATCCCAAAAATCCATCAAGAAAAGACATAAGTTCGTAAATCCGCCTACCGATTGCGCATTTCTTTTTCCATGGTTTGAAATGGGAATTTATCCTTCGTAGAAGATTTTTTAGATTTGTAAAAATCTATGCATATGTGAATATCACCATTCTTCTTTCTAATAGGTACTAGATTGGAACCCATTTTTGAATTTCTCTAACAAGAAAAATGATCTGGCATTGAGAAGTTTGTTCAACAAATTTTATCTAGCTTTCAAGTGTCTGTGTGGATTTTCCTTACTTTCTACTGCATCTGTTTATCATTTGAGTTCATAGTATAGTGTGTTGTATAAAAGAAGTATCATAAGTCTTGAGATCAATGTAGTCACACACGAAGATTCCTTTGTATTTCTTAAGCAACCGAACCTCAATGATGATCTTTCATGAGGAGGTAAACCAAGACCAAGGTTGATGTTCTAGGATTTGTCATCGTATTTAGATTTCAATTCAAAGTTCAAAAATCGAACTTTCAATTTTTGGCATTATTTATCTTCTAAATCTACCCTTGAGATCATAAAGATATTCTACTCTTGAATTCAATACTTGGGTATTGGATTTTCTTCAACGTTTTCATCGAAGGTCATGCTCATTTTCATCTAAGATTTGATCATCACATGATCCTTCTCATGTCAAGA
Organism: Pinus albicaulis; assembly: GCA_034641835.2. Classification (NCBI taxonomy): domain Eukaryota; kingdom Viridiplantae; phylum Streptophyta; class Pinopsida; order Pinales; family Pinaceae; genus Pinus; species Pinus albicaulis. The sequence continues at coordinate 78,162 of JAXQQM020069684.1, forward strand.
CATCAAAAATATCATAATCATCATTAAATACTTTCCAATTGGTGACATTGTTAGGAATGATGTATAAACATAAATTTAATGGAGAATTTGTTGTAGAACAAAATCTTCAAATGGTATGAGCTGATGCAACATTAGCTAAATGATTAGCACTAGCATTTTGCAATCCTAAATTAGAGGAAATATTGAATGCCAAAAATGATTAAGAGATCTAGAAATATTTTTTGATAGTGTTTAAGAGGTCCATATAAAGGTAGTGGATAGTGTTTCTTTCCATTTAATAATGATTTTGTGTCTCTCCAAATACCTACAACATTTCACATCAAGACTAATTTCTTTATACAATCCTTGTATCAATGCTTCATTTTCAGTATTATTTGTACATTCGAATTGTAATATGCAAGGTGAAATGATCTTCTCTCCTTCCGGGTTAATTAGAATACAACTAGCCCATGCAACTACTATATTTGGAACCATAAATTACAAAGTCCAAAACAGTAGTTTTGGTTACTATTTTATTTACAAAATTTATACATTTGGAAAGATTTGTTCGTGAAAAGCTATGTAATTTGTGAAATGACAACATTGTCCAAGAAGGGAAATTTTTTGACATTTACATTCCCAAAAATGGTTCACTTTAGTAATTTCGATAATATTGTTGATAAATGCCACTGCTCCATTATCACCTTCAAATTTAGCCATCGTATGTTTAAGTGTTTTTCTACGATCAAATTTGATTTGGTTTTCCATTATAATGTAACCACATGTGAGACCAATTTGTAGAAAAAACATACATGATTTTTTTAGACCAATCTCTACTCAAAATTAACCTGTTATAATTCTAGAATATCAACTACTTAAAATATCAATGATTTGACCGACTTTGGTTAGGAAGATGTCAGAGCATCGATTGAATTTGATTCCCTAGACTTCGAATTCTGTTCTATCAAGTCGTACTATGTGAACAACATCTTTTGAGGAGTGATATTAAAATTAGCACAAACCGTTGTTGGCATTATATTAGAAGAAGCTCATGAGTCAATCAAACAATTGTAAATATTCCTATTGTAAATTTCGTATGTTAGAATAAAAGTAAGAGTGTGAATTAGATTCATCACCTATAAGGATGGAATCTAAAAGATCAACCTTATTTGAGGAAGTAGGGGAGGTTTTCCCGAACTATTTGCGCCCCTTTATATAACAACAACAGTAGTGTGGAAGGAGAACTACATTCAAGCCTTCTACAATATCTTCTACTATTGTTTCAATTCTGGTAAGTTCATGAAGTGAGATGTTTGTCTTTACTTTCTTCGTATCTTCAACAACATTATATTCCATGGTGTTAGATGCTACCAAGGTTTTTGATGTAGATGGAGAATTTGTTCAAGGTGGACTAGACTATCAAACCTTAGAAGAATATTTCTTATTAGCCGACTTATCCTTTGAAGTTGACGTTGAAGTTTTCTCGCTTTTGACTTGGGTGGCTGCATTTGGGTGAGTCTTACTTTCAGTAGCAATGGTGCAAAGCTTCTTGTTGTTCTTCTATTTGAAGGATAAATTTCACATGAAACTTAGTTCAACTAATTCCTCTTCTTCGCCTTTCTTCCGGTTTCTTCATCTTTTTGTTTCTTAGGTCGAATCAACATTAGATATAGTATGATGGTTGAGAACTAGAAGACTAATTTCTCTTGAAATATACAATTTTTCTTAGCATTGGAGTTCTCAACAACGTGCTTTTTGATATCTACCATTTCATTTGTCATGGTTTTAAGTACTTTCTCTGGAGGCCTTCTACATCAAAAGGATCTCATGATGGTTTTTTTATTTGAATCATATTTGGAAGAGACTTTCTTGGATTTTTATGTCCTCTGAGAGCTTTTTTTCAAGAGAAATTATATGTTTCTGCTGCACAAAAGTCATGTTTTCTATTAATGTAGCTAATTTCACCATTCACAAAAATGGCTATATTAGATTAAGAGAAGAGATATACCACTCAATTTAAACATTAGCGCCAGTAAAATGATGCAAGAGGGGATTTTATCGAGTAATTTATTGAATCTAGAATCGAAGTCTTTGACATCTTCTCCATTTTAGCCTCGAGATTTGATAAGCCGGGGCTGATGTTTAAGCAATGGTTCTATCATCTCCAAATTTAATAAGAATTGTTCTTCAAACATATCCCAAATAGTTATAGAGCTTAGGTAGGAATGAAAAATACTAGGATCCCGCATATCTTGTAAGGCTATATGGGAATAATCTAACCGCACAACCTTCTTTAGATACCTATTTTAAATTGATGGCTAACATATAATTGTGGAGATGTTTTTCTCCGGTAGACCATCATCGGGATTAAATTTTGGGCAACCATCTTTCGTGATATTTAGGAAGTGGGTGAAGAGGAGTTGACATTGATACATCACCCGGATTATTCCATGGTCATGGCATGTGGTGGTGGTTGTTGTCTTGCCATGATTGTAGGAATTTGGTGATGAAGACATGAATGGGATGTGGAGAAGAAGAGGCATGTTGACTACCTGAACTAGAAGAATCCATAAATTCGTAGTATGAATGAGAGTTGTTGTAATGTGTGTGATTTGAATGACTTGATATGAGGAACTAGACAAAAAATCTCACTAATAGATGTTTCGATTTAGCTATATTCTTTTAAACAAGTAATGGGAAATTCCAAAGGAGGAACTCCAATTTTCTACCTAGAGAACGAGTTAAGATTATTCTAGGTTGTAACATAGATGAAACACTTTCTTCGTATGGTTGTGGAGCATTACAGTGTTTTCTCAAATTAAATGGAGACTTGTTCTAACTCATCTATTAGAGTTTGAACTTATGGTGATTCAGATGCACATTCAAGAAAGTTATCTCTCAGATATAATAGGATTTTGCAGATTGTTCAACTTATGATCTTAAAATAGTTATTCCCGATGGGGATTCGTAATTTGAAGGAGATCTAGATGGAGAACGATTAGCCAGATGGCTCGATTTTTTATTGGCTCTTTCCATTCACAATTGGGCCTCCTTCTCTAGTGCCAAATGTTGAAGCCCCATAATTTCCGTTGCAACAATATGGGGGATAACCATCCGGTCCGAAACTTAAAGCAACTCCTTCATTTGGTGTGGTGGCTTCGATTGGGGATAATGGGACCGCATTCCCAACAACAACTGACATGATGATGATGGGTTTGATACAAGATGAAATGAAGAATGACTTTTAACCAATGGAAAGAATTATCTAAGTAACAAACACATTCATCTATTTAATCTAATTATTTAACTTAATCTATAACCCGGCATAATTACCATTAATACGATCTAAAAATATATCTTACATGTAATAAAGATCGTTCAATTATCGAAAGAGATGAAAATTATGTAAGATAATTATTTTGACTAAATATTTAATCAAAAGAATAATGTAAAATATATCGCATATGTCGATAGCTTTATGTATTTGGTAAGGAATCAAGATGAAATATTGTACAAAAGTGCATGAATGATAAAATGTAAATCAAACAAGATACATATCACAATATAAAGAGAAATTACCGTAACCTCATAATCAAGACTTAATCATAAAGATAATAGTACTATATATGATAAGTTATGCCTCTGCTAAAATCCACAATATTGACTTGCTTCTTCTCAATCCAAATATACTTTAAGAGTACAAAAGTGAAATTTCTCCAAAGCATACTCCAATTTTCCAACAAGTAGATCCCGTTCCATATTTTATCAAAAGCATTCACAAAAGTAATGTATGCAAGTTTTCACAAATTGTATAAAATTTTGGACCCCTTCTCAAGTGCACTGAGGGGTTTAAATACCAAACTAGATAAGTAAAAACATAGATTATTACACAAAGGTTAAGGAGGTTTCAACAACCTTCCTCATAATAAGTAAACTAAACTACAATATAAAAATTAAAAAAATAACAAGACCGTTGGGTTGATTTATTTTTTTGACACTTGGTCTTCTGAGCCGGAAAAATATCCATCATTGGCTTCAATTAAGTCACTTGCGTGATCCCGGATCTCACCGTTCCTTTGAATATGACATTTGAAAGTGCTAGAAACAAATTTCTCGTGGAATCTATTAAAGATTGTAGAGTCAGCGTAATCGGTTATGTGGTCTCGATCAAGAAATTTCGTTAATTTTCTTTGATCCAATTTAGTTAATCGTTTGATTGATTTTGCATGTGTCTCAATGCTTTTCCATCGTGTCTCCAATAGCTTGACCTCTGACTTGCTTCGATGTACATTCTTAATAATTTTTGCATTTTGAAGTTTTACATTGACAAAATCAATGATTTTGTTTGCTGGGTTGGTTGCCTTTGAAGCTATTCATTGACAAAATCAATGATTTGTTTGCTGGGTTGGTCAGCTTTTGAAGCCGATTTCTATGTTTGTTTTAATTGCATCTCCTGTACTTTTGAATAAAATATCTTCATGAAATTTTTCAATATTTGGGAGATCTCCTTCTTCCCTTTCTCTCGCATTCTTTCCATAAAATAAATTCAGAAATTTTCTTATGAATCCTTTCACATTCCAATTTTTTGTTTCACAATGGTTGAGTCAAGATTTTACTTATTTCACAAAATATGAGTTAGTATCAAAGATTTGTTGGAAGAAACTCTCTTGCTATTGTTTCAACTGTGAATTCCATTCATGCTTCTTTATGAACTATTTTGTCTCGAGGTTGACTTCGAGCTCTATTTTATCGTCGCTTTCTATGTGTGCATCTTTTTCGTAGATGTGTACTTGATGGCAACTTCCACCTTTTCAAATTCTTCGAACCATGCTATTTTCATTTATCTGCTTATTGGCATTGTGTTTCTCTTGTTTTAATTGTCTTTCTAGTGCTTGGAATCTTTCTCCTCTTTATTCAAGCAAGCTGGAATTTTTTCTCCGCTTTATCAATCGTAGCATTTTCACATGCTCCCGTTATGAAGGTAAATCCTCCCACGCACAAGATGATCCCTCTGTGTTCCAGGGTGGGTCTAGTAACAAAAAGACATGCTAAAGTGTTGTTTCCTAGTAAATTAATTAAAAAGGACATGGTAGATCGACCTACCTTTGAATCCAACCTTGTCGATATCGCAAAAAGAGTAGTGGTCTCTCGCCTACTTTGACAAGTCACGATCCTGTCACGTCACGTTCAGATACATGTACATAAGACAAAGAACAAGAACAACATATAGCAAAGCCGTAGTTTCACTCACTACTATTAGCTAGTAAAATAGGGTTAAACATATCGTATAAAATAAACATCATAACATAATAATGAACCAAATGGTAAGTCATGTATATTAATGAGTAGAAGGAAGAGTACAATCATGCTTTAAGGCCGTGATCTCCTCCACAGTGGTTCGTACAAAACGCATCTCAACTATTGGTCAGAATCGTACTCAAGCTCTCTTAGAATTCATATCGACTCGAGTTTTCCAACACAATCTATCTCCTCTAGCATGGAAGCTATAGTATAATTTCGTAGTTCAACTATTTTTCTATAATGCGTTTAGCTAGCTTCTATCAAAGGAGATAGTTTCTTATATGTGAGGAAGAGAGGAGGTTGGAATCCCCACAAAGGTGGAGGGAGTCCCCATCTCAGGAGAGTTCCAAGGGAGGTGGGAACCACTAACTAAAGGAAGGAGTCCATGGCTGTTTCAGTTAAGCCTACCCCAATGAATCATCCTGCAGGTGGTTGGAATGGAACCTCCACCTTTATAAAAATTGCGTATAGCTCGGGTGTGGGTGTCTAATCGGGCACAGAGCACCAAGTGGCATGGGTTAATGTTAAATTTCTAGGTTGGCGTTTATATGTAACGGCTACTCACGCCAAGGAAAAAATAAGGATTTTTACAGTGCCTCGCTTAGAGAAATGTCAACAAGAAGAATGTTGCTTTCATCAAAAGGGATGCAAGGATGGTATTTAAAAAGTATGACATCGCGTATTGGTCATACAAAATGACCCTCCAATGTGCGAGTTAGGGATTGTAGGGATAGTGACAAAATTCTATGTAAAAGATGCCCCCTAAAATATGAAGTCCAAGAGAGGGAGGGGTGAAATGCTTTATGAGAATGCGTTCCAACCAAACACCACTATCGAAGACTCGCGATTACAATTAGTCTGATATATGCAATACATGAATCATGTGGCATGGGTGCAACCATCCACAGAGTATATAAAACCAAGATCCAGGTATTGTGACACAAACGAATATTCAAAGAAGAATGATCAATAAATAGACTTAGGTATGGTCGCAGCCATCCAATCAAAAGATTCATGCAATAAGTCATAATAATCCACAAAAATCCATAACTTGGAGTTTATCGACAAAAAAATTCGTGTCTCGCGCTCCATCTCAACCCGAACAAGTACAATTTTGAGCATGTGAATGTATGGAAAGTGAAGTTTAAAAATGGGTGAAAATCGTCTGGATTACCAACCAATGATGAAAGACACAGACGTAAGAGAAACCACCAATAATGATAATAGAAATCAAGGTACAAAAGGTACAATTCACTAATGTGAAAAGTGATCTCGACGTTTAACATTCGTATAATCATTCGACCAAGGCCAACAATGTGAACTCTTGTGTCGAATGCGAAAACTCGTCAGCGAGGCATGTACGCTCAAAGGTACCAAAAAGGGAGTCTCTAGATCAAATTTCGGATAATGAGTCAAGTCGACAGAAAGTGAGTTCTGTCAAAGGAGGGCCATAATTTTTCCCACATCATCGACACGAGACAGGAACATGAAGAAAGTGGATCAAGACCAATAGACCGTAGGAAGGTTGACAAATTATAGAGGCAAAACTTTCGAACACATCAACAACACGACATTCGTAATGGCGTATTTGAAATCAAAGGATCCGAGGTCATGATGACGGAAAAGAGCAAGATGAGAGGTCAAAAGAGATTACCCAAACCCATGAAGGAAAAATTAGGACGACGAAATGAGATGTCCCCAACCCGACAATGTATGTTATATTGTTCAAGAGTGACACATGTCGCCAACATAAATAAACTCTGTTCCATTTTTCCACCATTTCCAAAAGTACCCCAATTATTTTTTAAAACAAGCTTGAAGGGGGATAAATATATGCTTGTATTGTAAGTTTTTCCTTCGACAAATCCAACCTAGCACATTTGACGAGCCCTAGGAAGGAGGAACTAGAACAACGTCATCATGGACGAAGTCCCCATGCCGTCGTGGTTTAACGAGTCCGAAAAAAGGGGAGAACTCCGCATCTTTTCATGTTTAGAGAGTTTGAAAAGAAGGTAAAAGAAATCCCAAGCGTGTACCTTTTCATAGGTAGTTCCCGCGTATCCGAAAGGTAGAAAACTATGTCTAAGAGAACCTATTAGTCGTGGTGGGCTAAGGTATTCCTTTGCCATAAATAATCTCTCCCCACCAAAAAATGATTATTAAACATATATTGCAGATATCGTTCGCTGTACTCATTTAACGAGTTCAAAATGACAAAGAATCTTAGCAATCTTTCAATTTTAGAGTCGTAAAAGAGCCGAAAGGTGACTCCCGTAGTGAATTTTTCGTGTTTTTACCTCGAGTCAAAAAGCATAAAATATAACTCGTTATCACTACAACACACATGAAAACTTGTTTATTTACGCGAGACATGTATGAAACTCATTTTTTGAAAAATAATACAATAAAATAATCGAAAAACATGCCTTTAAACCTAATTAGGGTTGTGAAAAGGTTATAAAATGCCAAAAATGGTAAAAATAATTACTTTTCACTTTTTTACCTCTTCGTGGAGAAATAGTTACCCGCCCATTATGCAATATTGTGACGATTTATAACGACCAATCCAAAGAATCAATCGCAAATATATCAACTCGTAAGATTTGAGATCCCTATTGTCATTTTAAGCTATTTCTAGCTTTCTAATGGTCAATTTCAAATTTTGATATAAAATGTAAAAAATTAGGTTGCGTTGCTAGTGTGGGTTTTACCCGAGTCGCGCCGACCACCCAATTTTTAATAGTAGGGCGCACCCAATGTTAACCTACTAATTTTTGTTAACTCAATAAGACAAAAATTGGTTTCTGCAAAAAACACAAAGGCTCCTTAAATTGTTTACAAAATCAAGGGTTAAATTGACTACCTGATTCAAATGTATGCGTTTATGGAGATGCAAAGGAGTTATTGAATGGACAAGAATGGGAACATAGTGAAGAAGATGAGTTAGCCATGTGGAAAATGAGGGAGTTATGGAAGCCTCGTAAACCGTGGTTTGAAAAAAATTCTTCCTAACACCATGTCTCCGGTAGCCCAACCAAAATTGGTTACCGTATCCCATCAAGATATTGGATGAAAAAATCAAGAGAAGTTCATCCTAAGGGATAAAGAACTTGATATTGATGTCTCCGACATGTATTTCATCATAGGATTATCGTGAGAGGTGCAGCACCACTCCTAATCGGCACCTGTACCGCATGGAAAACATGACCATGGTAACTGCCGTGTATGTCGGAGACACCAAGGGATCAGTATCAAAGGTTGATATACAAACTATCCTAGATTCGACACTACACGTGGTATTGCATACCATCACATGGGCTATGGGATCACAAGAACCTCACAAAGCAACAAAGACATGCTTGCTTCTGTCGTGGCTCGCATGGCACCAACCATTTACAATCGGAAGAGGCCGTGACCATAAACATGAAGCACCAAAATAACCAAATGCAAGAAGACCAAACCTAAAACAATTTGGTTATGGATCTATCCTGCATCTTTCTTCTTGGAACGATTACCAATTTTTCGTTGACAAGAGGTCATAGTTCCGACAAGACTAGCCAGAGAACCACCATGGCCCGATGGGCGCCTCCTGGAGCACACAAGGGGCAGGGCGGCCAACAAATGTCCCATAAAATGGACTTTTTTGATTGGCTCTATCTACAATCGATTGTCGTGGAGGATTGGCCCCACTCTAGCATAGATTTCATCGATGACGAGACCTCCCACTCCCGCAGGGGAGAAGATTGGGATGAAGATTTGGGTGAGAATCATTTTTTAAGTTTCATGAGTATTATGATTTATTTATTTATTTATGCACGTTCTAACATTAAATCCATGTAACAAATGTTGGCCCGTAGAGACCTCGTTGGTATGTCACCGATAGCGAGAAAATTCCTCATGATTTCACCCCCCGAAGTAGGTGGCGAGTAAGATGAGATAGTGCGTAACCTCGGAAGGGATCACCCGTGGAGTCCCGAATTATGCACGTATTGATGATGTTCCTCGCGCTCACCGTAGACATACCGTAGGGGTGCCCACCGAATTCACCGCTCGTCGAGGTGACTAAAGACAGCCGTGACATGTTATCACGAGAACCATGCGTCGATTAGACACCTAGGTTTATTTTATCCGCATATTTTTATAGACATGATGTCTCGTGATGTACGTAAAACATACACATATTTTTTTGACGTTATGATGCACAAAGTTTCAAACATGCGATATATATATATATATATATATATATTTCCTTACATGGATCTCTTACATATGATGATGCTTTTACAAATGATGCAAATGTTCATCCAATACAATGTTAGCCACTATATCGCTAATGTTCGTCCATTCAGAATATGTTGATAGGTAATAAAATCAAAATGTCTTTCCAACAAACAAATACGTAAATACAATCTCAAAATGTGGCATCAACCGAATAATGATTATTGAGTTATGTTAAACAACAAGCTATGAATCTATATTTACAAGCAATGTGCGTATGCCGAGGTTGATTGCCCCGGCTAATAGCTAGATGACAATGCTATATTCAACGACATATTTTTTGTAGTTCACCCTAGACAAATACCTTGCGTATCTATCAAATCACCGTAAAAGATCATAAATTACCCAGTCGCCGAAGACAAATTTCGGTATCAGAAGCACCATCTCGCGAGACCAACATAAGGGGTAATAGACCCGCACAATAAGCAAGACCCAATAAGCAAGAAGACACTCATAAAGTACACCAAACGTAAAACATGTACAAAAATAAACAACACTTATGTACACCTATTACGCACAGAATGACTCATGCATAATATGGATACAACCCATTTTTGGTTTTATAGGACACCTCGTAGTCAATTAGCTCATAGGCCCCATTCCCCAACACACGTTGATGTATTTATGTTCCCTATGCCACATAAGCTGAAATTTTTCCGTCTCTCACTTTATCACGAGCTTGGTCATACAAGAGGATGATCTCCTTCAATGAAAAAGAACGAGGGGAAACTCGATTGATCAAAATGAGCTTTGACCCACTTTTTTGTGCTTCGATAATGAGAAATAGCATGCGGGTTTCACTCTAGTCTTTGTAAATAAAGGAGATGCTCTTTCTCCTCGCGAAGTATCCGGTAGTAATTCAAAGCCAACTTGAGTGAAGGTATTCCACATTCAACCTGGAGAGTAGCTTCCAAAGCATAAACCAATCGAAAAGGAGAAAACCCGGTTACGTTTTTCACCGAGGTTCGTATGCTCAAAGAACCAAAAATAAAATGAGATGCCAATTTGATTTATGGATCCCAACCGCACACCGAAGCATTGTGACAAGAACTTTGTTCACAACAACTTCAGAAGCCAGCCGTTCGAGGCAGTACTATGTTGCTCGCCGCAACCCGTACTCCAACTTAGAAGTCAACTTTCCACCATATGACCGCAACGATACCGAGGGACACCAAACCTATCAATAATATGATTGAATATGAATTGAGCACTGTTCATCACGCCCAAGTAAGTGTAAGAATTTCTTCGACCTATTTGGTGAAGTAGTCCATGTACCGCGATAATATAAGTATTCCCCTGGCCGAGTGAGGGTTACACGTCATAAAATTGATGCCCCATTTCGCAAAGGGACCAAATGGAAATGACAGGTGAAGTAGGAACTGTGGCGATGCAACTTGCATTGATAAATCTCACCGTACGAATTGATTTTTTAGGGAGAAGGGATAACCTAGGGCCATCGCCCGAGAAATCATGTTGACCCCACGCATTTAGTGGTGGAAGAGGGAAAACACCATGAGGGTAGGATCCTCAAAAGGCTCGGCCCTACACTCGTAAGGAGTAGGAATCTTTTTCCACGGGGCATTTTAACGTTGTTCTCGAAGAAGAAGTGAAAAAAGACAATTGATCAACAAGAATAATCTTCCTTCGGGGAAATCTCAAAACACGAAAGAGAGTGGACGGAACGCACAACATGGTGTGAGTCCAATCGTGTCCGAGGAGGAATTTATAATTAAGTTTTGCATCAACGACTTCTACCTCAACATCAGATCGTTTTCCTTTCCAACATGACTTCCAAACTAGTGAGAACACTCGTAGGTTTAGATTTTTTTCCATCAAATGCTTCAAGGGCATTGGGTGATGAAGTAAGAGCTAGAGAACCAATGGCTTTCCAACAAGTAGATGACATAACACAGTAGACACACCTTCATCCACGACAAATTTTCATGAATATTAAAACCATTAATACCAACTTGAATAATGAGCACAATTTAAGGGGATTCAAGTAGGCGAAATTCTCTAAATCAAAAGTGAGAAAAAACTAGTATTGCTAAAAGATCAATCCCACCTATCGTAGATAACAAAGCTTTCTCTTGCTATAAGGAAAACCGAATTACTTCTAACATGTACGTTGCGGATGGTGCTCGAGTTCAATCCTCAACAATACCGTAATGTCGAGTGGCACGAGCGTTAGGATTTTATGAAGACTTATGGAGCACACCCTTGAAAGGTGGTCACACGCCGGATTTGGTAGGCCTTTCAATCTCAAGAGAATCCGGTAGAAATAGTGGGGGGAGGAGGACCATCAACGACCCTTTTCCCCGTTGCCCCGACGTGAACCGTGTATCAATCTTCGATCGAGCATAAGAAACAGGTGCGCAATCGTTCATCATGAATACCAGAACCGTATGGGAGCACAGAGGACCGAGTGAAGCCCCATCTCGAGTCGTTGAGGAAAGGGTTTCGAGAATGGCCGGAGCTCCTTGGGTGCCTTTGAGCAATCGGGACCACCAAACCGTTGAGGACAATCCTTTGTGTAGTTCTCATCATGACAAATCAAACATGATACTTTTGCTTACATTGAGAAATATTAGTGTATCGGGAGGTTTTGGATAATCTTGTTTTGAGGTATCACCAGCCTTACCTTTACCTCTTTCCTTACCTTTGGCAAGGTCCGTAGATTGCCCGACATTCATCATAGTATACCGCGAATTCGACCCTGATCGTAATATATTATTGGAAGAAGTAGTGACTTTTCTTCTCCTAGAGTTATATGAAGAATACTTCGCAAGAATTCTTCGATACTTTAACCAATAATACCATGAATGGATGGAGTTGTGGTGGTTTAGAAGTTCCTAAAGTTGAGGAGCATCAGAAAGATACTGTACAAAGCACCCAACGAGCACACAAGATCACAGACTGCGTAAGCAATGTGATTGTTCCTTCTGCTACACATGCCCCCATAGCAATGTCCTTGGCAACTGATTGACAAAGGAGGTAGTGAGCCTATGAGTTAGAAGTCGATCATGTATCTCAAATTCGATCATGCTAATTTACGACGCCGCCACTCATGAATATGATCCAGATATGAGTAGCTCTGCCCGTTTTTTCAATGAAGTAAGGAGATGGCATCCTGGCCTACAGCGGACTAGTAACTAAAAAATGTGTAAGGAATGCCATGGCTAAAGAATTAAAATCTTGGAAAAAATCCTCGAGACAACTCAATGTACCACTTTGCGGGCCGCACTAGTAAGAGCTCGTTGGAAAAGACGAAGATGAATAGAATCATCAACCCAAGAATTAGAAGAACACCACAAGTGGTATGTCATAACATGCGTTTGGGGGGTCTTCACCGGTTTACCCTCAAATCTCTAGGGACAATCACCGTGAATCTTGGTCGAACCCGAGAGGTTAACAGACATGATGAAGAACAAGATCATTCATCAACTTCTCACACACTGCAATCTCCAATGTAGCAAGAAACTAATTGAGTGTTAAATGTCATCGAAGGTCTTTTTGATAAGGACCCGTCTCAGACATTCCACCCAAAAATGGCTAGGATTTTTTCCCCACATACATTTTTTCCGAAGAATTAGGATCAGCAGGGATTAGAAACGAGACAATTTGGTCGATATAGGTTTAAAGACCAAAAGATATTGAGTCAAGGAAACCACCGAGGTCCTGGCTGAGCAGCACAGGATTTTTTCCGCGAGGTGTAAGCATGAATTTGAGGTCAAGGTTGTCAAAGGATATTGAGTGTTGTCAATAATCGTTGATTTTGAGGGTAAGGAACTTAGGTGCACTATATAATCGTCGTACGTATTTAACTGGGTGTCAGAGTACTGTATCACGTGGAAGCTTCGAGGGTAATAAGTGCTCGCTGCTGCATAGGTTGACCTTGCAAAGAAAGGTTGATAGGCTATTGAGTAGGATAAATAGGTAAAACCAAACAAGGAACGAAGGAATCATAGTGGGCAAAGGTAACGATTGCCGAGCTAGTTGAACCTGGGTTGTTGAACTCATCGATGACGGCCACCAAAGTTGACTTTGTGGTAAAGGTTGGCCTAATGATTGAGATGGTCCAGCATGTCCCGATGACTAATAGGGTCAACCGGAGAAGGACCATTGGATTGTCCTTGTGATGGATAACTTGCCCCCCAGACCAAAAGATGATCCTGCTGAACTGCAGGTTGGACTCGAGAGATCGAGGGGTTTTCCAAGTGCTGGACCAAAGGTTGTTCTTGTAAAGGCTGCCTTGGGGACCGCATGTCCCCGTGGACCGCGCGGTGGCCCCGCTGGAGTCGGGTTTTCCGCAGCGGTTGTCCTTTAGTGTCGCAGGGTTGCATGTGCAAAGTAGGTCCCAAAATGAGTACAAATTGATAAGGATTATAACCGGCCAGATAAGGATCATAAATAGCCCGATAAGGATCTATAGGAGGTATATAAACTAGATTTCCACCGTCATCATAATGATGTGGAGGTCTGCAGATGGGAGTACCAAAACATCATAGTGATGAAAAAAATGAGGATTTATAGAGGTGGGGGTCATGAGAATCGAGAATTCTGCCGGCCGAATAGCCAACATATATTCTTCAAAAGTGAGACCCTGCACCGTTGTGGGTAGTGGAAATCGAAATAAGCCGCACAAACCGTAGGTTGACTCCGGAACAATCGTAATAAGAATCGATGAATTTGACGCTAAAGGTAACTAATCGACGAAGATTGGGCCGAACTACGAGGAGGAGTTACCGTGCTGATTGTGCAATGGACGCAACACTGTGTACATAATATGACTCGCAGACCTATAGGGGCTACTGTATGACACCGAAGGCGAATAAGATTGGACAAAAGTCATGAGAAATATTTTCGAGAAAGACTTGATATTCTCCTCGTAGACACAGCATTCCGTCATCGCCATTGTGACTAGAAGAATCCATATCTCGAGGCCTTCCGTAAGGTATTCAAAAAGACTACAAGGACTAGAGGTACCGTAAAGAGAAAAAAAGGCGACCCGTATGTAAGAGGAGGAAATTCCCTTCTTCCCCAAAACTAGACCAAGTACTCGAAGGAGGCCAACTGAACTCAACCGGCTCATCACAGTATATCGAGTAGCAAGGTTGACAGACGTGTAGTGTTAGATTCCGCATCTTCATCCCTCCGTCGTAGATCAAATTTCTCTTTCTGTATTTCATTTTAGGTGTCTCACTCAAAGTCTCGCTCACCGCATTCCATTAGGAGCATGGATCATCCGATCGCAGGGTCTTAGTCACTCATATCCCTCATGTCATGTACCCGCTGTCCGTGTTTCGTTCATCAAAATTATTTACAATCATTTACAATATGTTTGGTCTCTTGGGTCAACTAAAGAGTCATTTTAGGGTTTTTAGTCTCATTAGGTCTAGGGTTTCATTAATTTAGTCTTCAAAATGTACTAATATGTCACAGCAAACATGAGGGAGGTCTAAAATAGGTTTTCATCGCAAAAATTTTCATCATCATAATGCTTGATAATGATTTTTCTTCAAAACTCTTGTTTTGAAGAAAAATCGTCTCATTTTATCCTTTTGTAATAAATGCAATGTAATTTTCAAAGTTTTTTAGCTCAAAAGTACTCATGCGCAGCTACTGGGTCACCTTTTCCAAGACCCCGATGCCACCTATCCCTCGCAAAGACAGACAAGAGATTCATCATTCAACACTAGAAAATCAAAAAGTACAAAGGAAAACAAAAAAACAAGTAGTTTATGTGAAAAGTGCCAAAGTTTTCGTACTTTACAAAGTGGGTTTTTCCAAATCAAAAATCAAAAATCCTTTGTATATATAAGATCTTTCCAAATGAAAAACTTCATTTGCACGCCAAAGTCATCAAAGAGCCAAAGACAAATCGTGAGAGGCAAAACAACAGCTTTGGAAGGGCGGATCGTGGGTGAAGTCTACCGTCACGCACATCGGGGCGTTGGGCGCGCATCAAGGGCCACCACCATTGTGCATCGTTTGAACCACGCGCACATACAATGTAGGGCGCAAGACCGCGCCACCCTGTCGCGCGCATGAGGCCGACACCCAAATTTTTGTCATTGCCTCCAGAAAAAATTCCAAATCGCTTCTGGCCTAATTTGTCCAAGTAAGTTCATGTGAGACCGTAGTTGTCATTTACAAGTATTTGAAAAATGCATTTTTGGAGAATTTGAATGCCAAAACTATAAACCCTATCCTCTTGTTGAAGTGCCTCCTTAGGGTTTTGAAGTTGAAGTTTTAAAATTTGTTTTTGGTGCCAAAATTGTTCATTCCTCATTGTTTATTTCTCCTCTCTCACCTATCGATCAATCCATTCCCTATCCCCTTACATCCCTAAAGCCCACTCATACCATCTCATTCCCATTATCCCTATCCCTAAGTCATTTCCCATTTCCTATCACTCTCCCTTTTCCCATCTCACTTATAAAAATTCCCTAAACCCCAAGTTTCCCAAACAATCAAGTGGTTGTCCATTGTCCCTACATTTGTCAAAAATTCCAAAAGGAAAATTATCACTTGATTAAACCCCATTATCCTCATCGCTCTATTTCTTCCCACTACCTCTCCCCTTTGACATATATTTGGCAATTAAAACAAAGAACCAAAATTCTCATTTTCATCTCATATGCTTTTCTAACATACACCTTGCATGGACATCATGGGAGATGTGACACTCGATACATCATATGACAGAGATAGTGATCTCTACCACCGAGCTACATGCACCTAGAAGGCCTCGTAAAGGTGGCAAACATGTGAGAGAAGAGCCCACCCTTCATTGACTCAATTGGCAAAAGCTTGCCCACTTGCCATGGCATGTTTTCGAGAGCAAGTCATGCTATCAGGGATTATGAGAATGATTGCTAGGATTCATCATCATGAGAGTTGGCTCGTTTGTTTGTATTGCATTTAAATGATGGTCGTCAACTCTTCGTCGGTGTAAATTTCACTTTGACACCCGGAAACCATCTCTCAAGCAGACCGAGATACTGAATGTGGGTGAACAAATGGAACAAAAAGACAAGCAGTGGACAGAGTGCATTATGAACCATACATTAGTGCCTAGCTTTGTGAGGCAACTCAAAGTAGGTGTTCCCATTCCGGCTCTTGAAGGAATCCTATGCGCTTCCGATGAAACTTATTATCACATATTTCACTTGTGAGGGCCAGCTCACGCTCTATGCCTACCACATCAAAGTTATTGATGTATTTCACCGCAGTGAGGATGATGAACATACCTTATTTTCATATGCCGAATATCGAGAGAATGACCACTTCAGTATGTAAGAAAACTCCCCGCAGCAAAGACAGCACAATAGTATTTATCATTATGCACTCATCAAGATCGTGGTTGTACATCAGCCTGATTGCAGGGTATTTCATGGGAGGATTTCTATTTCCCGTGATGTCTTCACATGATATCTCCTCGTGTTCCTCTGAGAGGTTGTTCATGAAAGCTATGTGAACCTTCTCATCACCTCCAAGGTCGCTGTAGATGTAGCCTACTGCGTAAGGTGTCAATGTTTGTTACTTATTAGCAGAGGCACCAGCAGTATTATTTCATGTTGACTCGACTAGAGCATTATCTCCACCGGGGGTGGAAGGGGGTCTCATATGCCGTCATCGCAGCGATGTGCAGCAAGGAAGGACATAGGTAAGAGGCATATGTAGTGATGAGGGCCCTTCGAGGAGTGCCAGGATATTGATTTCACACTTACCGATGAGGCATGACTCAAGCTCTCCAAGCTCAAAGTTGAGAGAGACCATTCAGAGCACAAGGCGGAGATTGACACATTGATCGTCAAGTTGCAGTAAGCCCACTGGATCATAAATGACTTGGAGCAGAGAAAACATAGTTAGAAGATCAGCGAAACAATCATGGAGTTGCAAAACATCCGTGAGAACCGGCAAGTCGCTCGAAGAAGCCAAATAGAGATGACACCCATTGAGCGTGGAGATTGAAGCCGATAGGAGAGACTCTGGCTTGAGAGGGTCAATATTCATCTTGAGAAGCTTTTGGAGATATTGAAAACAAGTGAAAATAACATGCTCAGTGCACATGAAGAACCATTATTGGGCACTAAATCATAAGTTTTTAAAGCAAGTGATCAAGATCCCTGAAAGCAAGACTAACAGAGGGCACCAAAGCGGTCGCAAAAGGCATGATAGACTTGAAATTTTGGCCAAAGCTTCTATGGCTCAACATAGTGCTTGATAGCAGACATTCAGCCCAAAATTTCAAGAAATTTGGGAAAATTTTTGCCGACCTTGAATTTTTTTGGCCTAAACTACAGATTTTTCCCCGCTCAACCCGTAGCGCCCACTCTCTGCTGCGCACTTATAATTGGGAAAGCTTCTTTGAGAGCATTTGCATCTAGATTTTTCATCAAAATTTATGCATTCCTACCCATTACCTAAGGATTTTTGACAAGTTTTGGGTTGCCTAAAGGGTCAAAAAACACCTCAAAAAATGGCCTTTCTGGGCCACTTTTTGGACACACAGAAGCAATGTTGGGAGATTGGATTTTTGGAGGCGAAATGGCAACAGAATTCAAAAATTCCACTCTGGGTTGGAAAGGTAGACAGGAATATATGTCCAACGAGCTATCTCACGCTCAATTTGACTTCGGAAGGCCCTCCAAAATCAGCCCTCAAAGTTGTGCTATGCACAGAGATTCTGCGCAGCGCAGTGGGAAATTTGGCTCTATTTTTTCACTCAGCAATTTCGTATTTTCGCATAGTTTTGGCTAGTTTGACTTTTTTCATGTAACCTCTTGATGTAACTTGATGTAATTTTCACTGGACTATGATGTAGATTTCTTTTGACACATATTTTTACCTCATCTTAGTAGATTCATTCACCAAAAAGCTGAAATGTAAGTGAATGAATCAATTCTCCTATCATATAGAGGCAAGTTGTTTCATCGCCTATTTTCCAGCTCTTAGTTCAGATATGGTTGAAATGGCCTCCTAGAATGGTGATATCGAATCCTCAGTATGCCATGGGTGTATGAGTTAGTCTGCTCATATTTCTTTGTAGTTCTTCACCATTTTCGTGGCTGGACACTTGGGATTGCTTGGCACTTCATTGTACATTTCATCTTTGCAATTTTGGCAAAGGAATAGGACCAGGGTATATGCGCACTCTTTTGGGATCCATGTGGCTCCTGTCCGTGTTTTGATGGTGTGTTTTCATGTGATTTTAAGTTCATTGATGTTTTATGTGTATCATTTCCCTTCTCCTTTCTTCTTAAATGAAACAAGATAAGTGATAAAGGTGGAATTCATTAGATTGTCTTTGCTCTGCCTTTCGCCTTTGCTTAATTTTCCATGTTTTCATCCTACTGCTTGAAGAGGATTCTTGAAAGCCTCTTTGCCCTCTTCACTCCTCACCCGCCTGAAATATCCGTTCATTCAATTCAAAGAATCAAAACAATTTCCTTCCTTGCCCCATTTAGAACTCTCCGCACAAACTAGGCCTCATCCCCGAACCCAAAACTCGCCTTTTCCCTTTGTTTCAACAAAACACCCAAAATAAAAATCAAACTCTTTTACTTATACACCCTAGCCTAAAATTAGCTTTTTATTTCAAGTCATCTCAAGCCCCATCGATTATTTTTGTCAGAGATTGGACTCTGAGAGAGTGTCTTCTCCTAACTGCAGGGCTAGCTACCGCACTCGAGTGTGGTTTGATGTTACCCTCCGAACCGCCTTCTTTCACACGTAGGTAGATTTAGAAATAACATAGTGGCTGACTCCAATCGGGGTAGTAAATGGTTTGCTTACAGCTATAGTTTGTTTTATAAGCTGGCGTCTTGACGCAGCTCGAAGTTATGCCGTATAGCTTTCGAAACGCTCTTGCTTTTGCATTAGCGAAAGTAGATAAACGCTCGTTTCACCAATCTCCGCTCAGTTTGTAAACGTGACACTTGAATTGTAAATTGGTCCGTCAAGACATTGGGATCATTCTCGACTTTTGTGTGATGAGTCTAGAATTTGATAGGCTGAATAAGTTGGTTTTGTCCCTTTGATTTTTTGAAAATAATTCAACACACTCAGCTTCTGTAAGACATACTCGTAGAAAATCTGGATCCCGATCCACCTCCGTTGTATGAAAATCCCAATCTTATTTCAATGAATTATTCGTCGATAAAGTCCTATGATTCCTCTATGCTTAAATCTCATTCATGTCCCACTATTTTTGCAGTACCTTGAAGATCTTGAATTTGATGAACAATTTGAGTTGTTTGTTTTGAGACTAAGTCTCGAAAGTGCTATTGGTTCTACTCTGTCATAAATCCAGCAGTTTATCAAATATCTTGAAATTGAAATGTGCTAATAGATCCATTTGACAACTATATTTCTGAAAATTTATAATTCTATTGTGGCAACAAACATTCCCGAGTTTATCAGAGATCTACATCCGAAAACACTTGGGGCTAATCGCCAGCTACTTCCGATTCACAAGTTCACCGAGCCTCCTTTCATTCCTACCATTCCCGTGCAACTATCTATTTCTGATCAAAAATCCGCAATAGTATCGCCCTCCATCCACACCACATACACCTCATACATCTACTGCTCCTACTCCACCCATATCTCCAAGACCGGTTATAAATCCACGAAGAGCAATGGTCAGCTCGATTTTGCACCCTTTGTAGCTGTCTTTCGTGAATCCTTGGATAGACATGCCCGCCGATTATCAAAGTAAGATTCCATCGTTTGATGGCACTCCTCAAAGTGTTCCCGCTCAACAACATGTGGACAGAATGGCAGATTTCTTTGACCTTCATGAAATTGATGCAAAAAATGTGACCATGAGATTATTTGTAGCAAACCTTTTGGAGGAGAAGTAAGAAAATGGTTCGTAGCTTAAGGGCACTTATGAGTATTAAGCTATCATTACTAGAGCTTCGTAGACAAATTCTTGGATCGATGTGGAAGTAAAGTAGATCCTCTTTAGCATCACCTCGAACATACCAAGATCAGAAGCGAATGTTGGTGAGTTTCGTCCAAGATTATTGTATTAGATTCTTATGCGGTTTACAATGAAATTCATCGATGATTTAAGGCCATCTAGGAGGCTCGATTTTACTTAATTTCCTAGATGGTTTTGATCCCGATGATGGCCTATCAATTAAGAGAAAGAGATCCGGCCACTTGGAGGACATGCATGTTAAAATTGTAGTGAGTGTTGAAGCTAATTTGAATGACAAGAGAGCTACAGATTGAAAAGTTGAAAAGAAAGTAGTAATAAAGGAAGAGGATTCTACTTCAGATCAAGTACTCCAGCAAGGTGGAAAATATGATTGAAATATTGACACCTGATACGTTCGAACCGTAGATCGGGAAATCCTAACCTACTAGTGGCTACGAACTACAATTCAGTGATCAAACAACGAGAGCGAAGTCGAGCACAAGAACTAAAGAGAGACAATACAGAGACACCTTTACATATGTGCTAGAATTTTGTTGGTCCGGAATCGTATGATGAAGATAATGTAATAGGGGAAGAGAATCACTTCTACACACTCGATGATTTGCACAACTTTTTATCATCGAAGATGAGGAGTATGCAGCAAAGCTCAAATCGTAACAAAAAGACGAGGATTTCCTATCTCGGCTAATGAGACGTGCTCTTGAAGAAGAGCTCGATGAATATCGTAGAGGTTATATGAATGCTTTGTCCACCCTAGTCAAAGACAAATATTCACTTCTATAAATAGATATGTGCCTATCAATCCAATTCAAAAGAGAAAGGAAGTTTCAGCACTAAAGAATGATTCACTCGTTGCACAAAAGAAGGGAAAAGAGATAGTTGATCCCACTAGTAGCAAATCCTCTACTCAAAGAAATGAAAGATCTAACTGCTAGCCCAATTGTATTGAGGGAGAAAGTGTTATAAAGATCATTTTTCACCCTCATGTGATTCATGCATTGTCTCTATGGCCTCGGGCACCCATTCTACGCTACTCTAGAACAAAAATTCATAAAAAACAAAGAGTTAAAAATCCCATACGGCGGGAGTCCACATGTACTTTCCTCGTGTATACACGAGTCCACATGTAATTTTCCGCACATGCCATTAAAATCATTAAAAAATATATAAAAATTCCCTATTTTTTCGTCAAGTTGATGGTTACTCCGTAGTTCAACCACTCCCGTACGTGGCCAACTCGTTTCCACTCGATTGAAACTACTTTTGAGGGAGTATAAAAGCCCCTCATGGGTATGGCCTAAGGGAGAGAGAAATTTATAGATATTATACTCGTTGGGAACTCTAATTCAAGTCTGAATTCCCGTGCCTCCCGCACTTTCCTGCATTTTACAGAAACCCTTGTTTCCCCCAGAGATGTTCATCCACTTCATATACCATCTCGAGTGCACAAGTCTTGAAAGTATCTCAGCGAGACAAGGGACGAGACGGATCCTGGGACGTATGGTCTGCTTAATGATCGTGGAAGGATCTGTGTGATCTCTCCACCTTTTTATTTCTCATACATGTCGTTCACAATAATGAAGAACCATCTTGTTCCTAAACTTATATGTTAATATCTATTTACATATGTGAAAAGATTGATTATTAAGTACATTTATTATGGTTTATATAATGTTTCACATGGATTACACTAACATTTAGGAGAAATATATGTTAGTACAACTAGGTTTTCCGTGCATGTTCTTTCTTGTTTTCCAGAGCAAGGTGGAAGAAGGGTTGTCGGGGTTTGGACCCCGCGAGATCTACACTCGAACGTAGGACCATGGGTAGAGTTCTACTATCATTGTTATCTAGTTCTTAGCATTTAAGTGTGGTTGTGTGTGAGTCCTTCTAAATAGCATGCCTCGATTTGGTGGAGGTTTTGGACCCCAAAAACCTCTAGGTGTTTTTCCCGAAACAAGAATCGGAGACTCCACCGGGGATCGCATTTCGTGATTCCCCCGTTGGGTGGCCCAGTCGTCAGAAAGGTTTCGGTCAGCTGAACTTAGGTTATTTCCTGCATCCTGGGCCAATCCTTTCTCGCCTCGCACCGAAGACCTGCTCTCTTATCCAAACATCTTTTTGTTTTTCTATTATTTACCTTTATATACGTGAGTTTTTTCTATACACACGCGCATACACGCATTTACCAGCGGGCGCCCGTATACGCGTTTCTTTGACACGCTCGCGCATGCACGCCCGGTTTCTCTAAAACTGCCAAGTAGCGTATGATCATCAATAACCATGTATATATAATAATGCACCCTCAATCGTTTCCCTAAATCAAAAACCTCAACCTACTAGCAAATTCACACCATCTCATTCCAACATGTGTGGCGTAGCTTTCCAATATATGCCTCAAAAAATTATTCAATATCATTCCATATATTAACAATTCTCACATCTACTCACCTTTCAAGTACTTACAATCTGAACCTTCAAACAATGTTCAAATGCCTCCTTAAACCATATCAATGCTAACATTCAAATGTGTTCATACACATCATCCAACTACAATTTGCATTCTCAATCCAATTTAGAATTATGAAATAACCTTGTGCCAAATCTGTACATGCTCATAAACATTATTCATATATGAATTCTTGCATTCATCACAATCGCAATTTCTCACGTTTACAAAAGTCATTGGCAATCTAATAAACCGTTTTGACTTAGCCGCAATTTATATGTGCGCCCTTTACCAGGCTCAAATTTAAACAATAGAACCCAATTACATCAGTTATCCACCAATACCACAGTCCTTTGTAATACCAATTCATTTTCCGTAGTTGTTGCAGAACTACATCCTACCCCACATTTGATCTTAATCTTCCCACATGCCACATTCAGTATAAGAATTCCGATGTTTAAAGTCGATTTCACCAAGAGCCAATCATAACTCTGTCTTTCATTCGAATTCTTCTGTTCGGTTTCCAATTCCTTTTGTCGTATTCCAAAACTCAACAACCCTTTCAACTCGCGTTGGATTTAAACAAACTCATCCGACCACTTTCCACTGGTTCCATTTTCACCGCAAACTTAATAAAAATTCTTTAAATCCATATTAAATTACCTTTCAAGCCCTATTACAACTCACCTTTGAATTAATCAACGTATTTTGGATTCAAACTTACATTTCTTCACACATCGTATCTTAGCAAACAACAGTCATTCCACCGTCTAAATTGTTCAATATGCTGTCAACCTAGAGAGCTATAAAAAAGGGTCTTTCACCTCTAATTACCTCACATTAATATGTCAACCCGAGAGCGTTTTGTCATTACAAAGAGTGACTCAATCCGTAGGCTCACTATTGTCAGCAGTACGCTAGTAGTAATAAAGCGTTTAAGAAACTACAAGAGTAAATGCAGATGCTTAACCGAAAATCAAATTACTTTAAAGAAATAAATCACACACTATAAAACTCACTAACTTATCAAACCAAGGGCTCCTACGAATGATAAACCATCTCCTTCTAAACCGATGGAAAAGGAACTAAAGCATAGATCACGAGCCTGGGTGAGCTACTACATGTAACCCATCATCGCCACTACATGCCTTAGATCATCTCTCACAACAAACCAACAACTCGCAAGTAAATGGGAACAAAGAAAAAGCCGAATAAAGGATTGAAAACCACAATTCTAAAATGGAACGACAACTCTAAAATGGAACAACTAATTGAATAACTAAGTCCTCGCGGGTTATAACCAAACTCAATCTATACACTCTTTGCAATCAAAGAACATTTCGATTACTCTAAAGCGCGTATTCACACAATTCACACTAAAGGAACAAAGAACAATCGATTAACGAATTATAGAACAATACTACACACAACGCAAACGTTAATATGATCGCCTTCCGTGAACATAACAAAAAGAAGAACATGTAATGAACTCTTGAAAGGATTAATAACTTTGATGCTAGAAAGTTAACACACAATTCTAGTCTTCGTGGAAACCTCAAAGATCCAAACTTGAACAGAATATAATATGAACTTGTAAAGCATATCAATTTATCAAATAACAACAATAAACAAACCACACAGGTGCGTAAGTCGTAATGGTACGAAGCAAGTGTCCTTCGTGTCGTGCCCTTAGCCTCCAAGGATACACCGCTTTAGGTTAATGCGTACGTCGAAGATGGAATAATCACCACAAGCTTTCATTAATGCATTGATCAAAAATACATCGAACCAGCTTCTCAACGTACAAGCTTAATGCATCCAAATCGATGTTTTAGCGTAAGATTACATAAAAACGTATCCTATATCGCTATTATCTCCCCCTAAACTACCAAGGTTGTCTCTCTCATAAAGACGACTTTACGTGAGATGTCCAAGCAACTAGACAGAATAAAGCAGTCGATCCTCGGATCTTTCGATCCCGATGTGATTCGCCAAACTCGTTAACTCTTCATCCTCGTTTTTCCGTCGTTGCGCCCGAGCCGCGTGTCCTCTCCTTCTTTCCCCGAGCCGATTTGCTTTGATCCGTTTCCATGTTTGCGTCTCTGCTCATCCGCAGACAGAGACAACTTATCTCCACTTTGTCCTTTCCCTTTGGAGCGGCAACTCTTCGTTTTCTCCTTTTTCCTATATGGGAAAACAACCATTATCACACAATATAATAAATTCTCAACACTGTTATAATTCCTTATTACTTTCCAAATTCACAGATACAAAAGGTCTGTTAAATTTATTAAAAAGCCATTGAAATATTCATCAAAAACATATTTTTTCAGTACTCACACACCCTCGCTTACTCTCGTTTCATGTCCCCGCGGAAACATTGTAGCTGACATGTATTGCGGAGACATGCTAGAGAAGGAGTCTGCTGCGAGGGCTTCACAACCATGCTGAGTGATTAAATAGTCAAAGAACCCATCTGCTTGCCCCTCGTGCATATCAAGGCGAGAGCTCGGCACCGGCAGTGTGGTGCCAACACCGAGTGCGAAATTATACCCTAACCAAGATGACCCCCCGGTTGCATCGTTCCGGCCATAGAGATTCAAATTCACGTTGTACCAACTCAAAGTTCTCATTTAAATGGTTCTCCGAGCTGGATGCGGTGGACTGTAGATTCGATATCGAAATTTCTGTCACAGCATTTGGCCAACTTTTTTGATGGAAAGGAAATACTCTAAACCTCTCGAATGAGTGCCTCATGCATGGGCCCTAATGTTTCAATGACACCAGGAGCCGTTAGAAAGATTTCTATGGAACTTCCACAACCGTACTCGGGTTCCTAGGCTCACCCCTAACCCGTAAATCCAGACCATTTTCCGGCCTTGGAAAGTACTGTCATAGGATTTGAGCCATTAATCGATTAACTCCGAATGAAATGAATGCTGAATTGGATACTCAATGGAGGGGCTGTGGTTTAATCTTACCTCGACTTACACACCAAATAAAGTTCACACAATAATATCCTGACTTTCACCTGCATAACGTTTACAACAAATTATAAAATCATTGACATTGTTGATTTGTATAGGGGTGCCTGCCTAATGCCTTTTTATTTGTAAATGTAAATAACTGCTCTAATAAAAAAACAGTAGCATAGTTTCTTGTGTTGTGGGCCCCACATGCTAAAACATTATTGTATAAAGAACACAAGTCATTCATCCTGCTTGACAGCGTATCTAGTTCTGCGGTTACCCGTACTCTCTGTTCCTTCATCCACCCTTCAAAGCCCTCAAGGCTTTAGCTTGACTGACGTCCCCTTAGTTGCCGTCGCAACTCTTCATATTTTTCTCGTGGAACCTGCTTGTTTCTGCGTGCTTCGTCTTTCATCATCTTGTGCAAGGATTTTGTTTTGGATCTTCTTCCATAGCAAAGGAGGCCTTCTGGGAGTTTTACCCGAACTTTCTTGTTATGCGTCGTTTGGAGTTCGCAACCCTTGTCACCCCCCCCGAGGGTGGTGCCTTCCGTCGACCCTTTCTTATCATCCTTCGTTTTAACACGAACATCCGTTTGTTCCCGATCCTCGCATCAGCGGAACGCGTTCCCATCCTCGTGTTTTGGTCACAGCCGTTGTTGGCCCTCTTTTTCCTCTTTTACCTCCTCGGTTCTTTTTCGCAATCCCAACTCGTTGTCCGAGTCAAGTTATCGACGAAAAATTTAGTTCGTTCCTTCCGCAACTTTCAATTTCCCCATCGTTTCATTCGAAGGAATGTTAGCCTCGTTGATGGTGGACCGGATCACACCGGGCCACAACTCTTCCTCCTCGGGGTTCTTCCTCACCTCCGTCGCTCCGCTGTTCGGGGGCATGGCAACCTCGACCGGTTCTCGATTCTTCCCCGAGGAACAAGCCGTTTCTCGCTCCTACTTCCTCGTGACATGGGAACAGATTGTCTCTGCTCGCATTTTCCTCCTCTTCATCATGAACGGTGCATGTTCTTCTTCCGGTTGGCCGGGGGGTTCTCTCGAATCCAGAAGGTTGGACCATACTTACTCACATTGGCTAGGATGGCGCCAAGTCATCTTCTCCCGCAGGTCTTGTAATGGGCTATCTTCTCACGCGTTCTTATTTCTCCTCCTTGCTCGGCCCTTCGTCTCTCTTCTCGCATCGTTTCCGTCCACCACACACTGCCGGGGCCGGCGTTTTCCGGAGCTTCTCCACCCTTCTCGTATCCGGAGCCAACCGGGCTGATTTTCCGGGCTTATCTATGCTTCCCTCTCAACCGAGCCAACCGAGCCGACTTTCGGGGTCTTCCTGCTGTTTCTGTGATCAAACGGTACGTTTACGCTTTGCCGATTCTCGGTGTGTTCCCTCGTTGTTGCATGTACCAGCAACATCTTCTCGTTGCTTGCCGCGTTGTTCCGTGGGCTTATAGAATGTCTACGTCGGGATGGCTCACGCGATCCCCCCTTCAATCATTGCAATGAGCTCTTCCCACCGTTCGCTCGCTCGGGTAAAGACTATAACCAACAACAAGTCGAATCAACCCGTGGTGACCAACAATTGCCTTCTACGTGCCGTGCCTTTTTTACACTTTGTGCAACATCATGCAATAACGCAGTTCAGAGTGCCGTAACTATTGCAGCATTTTTGTTTTAGAATGCCTAAAAGTTTAAGGTGTCGTGGTCTTACCACGTCTTTCTTCCTTCTTTCGGCAGTAATGTAGCTCGTACTACCCCACAGCTCCGTCCTTGTGGTTCTCCTAGGGTCGCCGGCGAACCCCTTTCCTTTAATTGTCAAATTCTCGTCTTCGTCTCCGAGCTTCCACGACCTTCGTAATCGTTCCTTTTTGAATGTCCATACCGGTCCCGCAGGCCGGTAGTCCCGAAACTTCTGGCCCAGGCATCAAAGTGGACCGCTATCCGTTTCCCTCTAACTGTGAGTGGTCATCTTGTAAATTCTGCAAGAACTCCATTGCTACCTGCTTTCATTAGCTTCCGTAGGCGATTGAAATAATTCAACCATCCCGCCCTTTCCAGATCTCCTACAAGAAATGAGATCGTCACCGTTGAGGCTCACTTCGAATTGCCTTTCCTCCCATGACTTCACCGTGAATTTTTAAATGGGAACAACAGGAAACGTTTTTGGTTTGAAACACAAGAGTAATCAGTAACATTTCAAGAAAGAAAACACAAGAGTATGCAATGTTGCAACAAAAAACAATCTTGCGTGAAAATAAAATATGCTATGCCGTGAAACCATGCCAAACCGTCGTAAACTAATTTTTCCGAATGGTGAATTGACACGTAACATGTGAATGATGAGGCTACGCAAAGGTGGATAAAGGTCCCACCGACAACAAAGGAGCCGGGACTCAAATCACAATCGGGAATACAAAGGAACAAGATGTGAATTATGCCATGTTGAAAAAGGACAACAGATTACCGAAATCGAGTAATAGAATTGATCGCGTATGATATAAGAGGTCATGGTACAGTGAGTTGAGGTCGATGGATAGGCATGTATCGTACTCTACAATCTTCAAGTAGTCATGGTCACTTCCGTTGCCACATGATTGGTAATGATAAACATTCATGCGATGTATAACCTGAAATGACATATGATTAGTGCCTAAGATATAAGAAACAAAAGAGTGTTAGCATTTACCCATTGGTGTAAGGTGACTTCAAATACTATTAACATTACTCCTGGCCGCCACTGTGTGTCCATAACTCGCAGTTGTTTTTCAATTTAACCATGATTCCTGTATACTTAAGAATGTTGTTATATCAAAATGTAGACCATTATGTCAAGCTTGGTGACCGCTAACCACAATGCCATTCACGAGGAAAGAGCGAAACGTGGGCAAAGCCGGCTCGTGATGAGACCTCCGTTCCAAGGTTTGTTTATTTGATATTCCTTTTGGACCATACATCCCCTGGTGCATGCACGGGGAATGCCACTACTCCATCCCTCGCGATCATGGTAGGTCGGCTCCTCGATGACCCCCATCCCGCATTTGACACTTGACATACTTTTTTCTTTTTTCATAGAATTATTTTCACATTTATACACAAAGGGTGGTTCAGCACTCCTTAAGAGTAGGAATGGTGGAAGAAGTCTTATTATCTCAATAGGAAGATATAAACTCTTCGCTCTTATTCCCAAGTACTAATAAAAAGTTTAAGGAATCCCATGATAAAGATAACCAACTGCAAAATTAGTAAACCATGCCACAAAAGGTAAGAAATAAGTATGTCCTTCCATTTGTCCTCTTATTAATGTGCAAGAGCCTTATAGATATAGCGATTTATGAAGCTCATAGATTTCGCATGTTGTGTTTTTATATTTTATCGCACAAATACATAGCCGAAGCTTGAAGACCAGAAAGAAGACTTCGGCAAGAAGCATCCTTAATTTAAATCAGCAAAAGAGATCAAAAGTATGCTAATGGTGTTTCGTTGGAAAAGCATCAACGATGATAACAGAAAAAGGGAAAAAATTAAATGTCAGTTTTGGGAAAAGGAACTACAATCATACTACAAAACACCCAACATGCTATTCCGTTGAAAAAGACACAATAAAGAATAAAAGAACGTTGTTTCTTTGAAGGAAAAGGAATAATGATAACCAAAAGGAACAAACAGGAATGTAACAATATCGTTTTTTGAAAAAGGAAATGTTAGAGATTCGAATGTTGTTCCTTTAGAAAAGGAAGAAGAAATACAAAACTATCATAAAAAAACACGATATGCTATTAGAAGAGCAAAAATCAAACTAAGGGAAGAAAAAGGAATGAAGAAAAAAAATGATATGAAAATATTCAAATCAAACTTATGTACAAGAATCACACAAAAACAAGAACTTATGTACAAATTGTAAAAGAGAATAGACCCTTAATGAATTACAGGAGAAGATTTCTTCTCTCCGAAGATCTCCGTACCGCATTCCCGCGTAGTCATTGGGCAGTATGATTCCGAGTAAGGGTTTCGATAGAGACGGACTCGGTGGCTATTTACCTTTGAATGCATATCCGTAATCGTCAACGTGGTGATTAAGAGTAAGGGTTCCGTTGTCATGTACCTTCTCGGATTTCGTATGGTCCCAACCATCGAGTCTCCAAGCTACAAGAAAGTCCGAAACCGGGAATCGTATAATGCTTCCGCCCTCCTCGTGGAAGACTTTGTTTGGATAAGCGCATCATGCCATTTGCCTGCTACTGCGGAATCACCGTCGTATTTTGTAGCAAGAGAGCCTAATTTTCGTCTAATTCATTGATTTGTCGTAGTCGATCGTAGCCAGCCTCGCGAGATTCAGGCCAACTTCGTGTCGTTTCAGTGTTTGGATTTCGAATTCTATGGGAAAAATGGTTGTTTTCCAAACACTAGTTGATAAGGAGAATCCCGTGGTGCTCCTCCATGTGGTTCTATATGCCCGCAGTGCTTCAGCAATGCGGCCCAATCACGCCTATGTGACGCAATGGTTTTTGTTAGGATTGATTCTATTATCTTATCGCTACTTTCACCGCCCATTCGCCCGTGGGTGATATGACAGTGATCTTATGCCGGACATGATAATTGTTAAGTGTTGCGCCTAATTTATGCCCAAATAAATTGTGGTCCTCCATCCGCAATTATTTCCTTCCGGGGCCATAACGAACAACAGAAGGAACAAAGAACCGTATGATGTCCTCTGTGGCTCTTGGCAATGCTTCTCGCTCAACCTATTTGGTGACATATTCGTTGCCACCAAAATATACGTTTTCTGATTCGGCTAGCGGGTTGATGGGTCCGACAAAATCAAGAGCCCACACCGCTCCTCTTCCCCGAATGGTTCGATGATCAATCGTGGTTTCGTAGGCATCTCTAATGCCTTGACCAGTCGTCCTTCTCGCCGGCAATTGTTACACTCAAACTCACTCTCAAAAGGAAATGAAGTAAAACTTCAAGGCTACATCAAACCACGCTCACCGTAGCTAGCCCTACGAGGACAGAGAGGCTCTCTCCCGTCAATCTCGAGAAAATAAGCAATAAGATGCGAGATGACTTACAATAAGAACTGATTTTAGGCTAGTAAAGGGATAGGTATGTTTGGTTTTTGGTTTTTTTGGTTTTCGCTGGAGTAATGGGGAAAACAAAATTTTGGGTCCGGGGATAAGGTCAGACCTTTGCAGAGTTCAAGCTGGGGCGAGGTAGGTGATGATCCCGATGCTTCAAATTGGATTTATGGATATATTAGACCGACGAGGAGCTGAAGAGGGCAAAGAAGAACTTGGATCCTCTCCAAACAACTGAAAACATATAGAACTAACTGAATTCAAAGGCTAAGCACTGTAAACAATGGATTCAACCTTAATCACTCATTCAATTTAGTTCAGAAGCATAATGAAACGATGGCACACATTAAACATGAAGAAACTTACAGTAAACAAAGGAGAAACATCATCAAGAACAGAACACCACAAGGATCCCAACAAGTGCCGCAAAACCCCTGATCTTTCCTTAGCCAAAATATGAAAAATATGTACAATGATATCAAAAGTATCCCAAGAGTCCAACCTCTCCAACCTCCGAAAATGATTGAGAAATTACAATATATAGATCACTCTAACACCTTTCCCCACCTCTAGGGGTCGAATTCCCTCTTCAGGGATCAGTTTCAACCAATTCTAATCATAGAACTACAATCTAGGCAGCTAACAACTTGCCTCTAAAAGAGTGGAAACTGATCCATTACATGATTTTTTACTCATTTGAGAGTGAATCTTCTAGAAGAGATAAAAAACAAGCCAAAGTTACATGCCAAACATGAATTTACATCATAAAAACCCAATAATTCTATCCATAGGCAAAACTGGTCCAAAATAGGCGAAATACTGAGCTGGCAGCTGAAAACTCAAAAAAATCTCTAGGTGGGTCGCTCCTGAACTGCGTGGGTCTCTCATGTTCCAGGCTGATTTTGAGGTAGCTCCTGACATCCAAATTGAGCTCATGATAGCTCGTTGGAAAGCCCTGGATGTCTACTTTCCAACCCAAGTGGAATTTCTGAATTTGGAGTTGATTTGACCCTCCAAAACCTCATTCTCCCAGAGGTACTTCCTGCTGGTGCAAAAGGTGGCAGCAAGGTGATTTTCATGGTGTTTTTGAGTTGTTTGACCATCCAGATTTTGTTGAAATGCTAAGTTGACTTCAGAGGATGCATAATTAACCATGACAAATCCAAAAATGTAAAAATCTCCTCCAGCAAGTGTCTCAAAAAAAAGCGAGCGCATGAGCGCGCGACCCACGTAGCTGCAAAACCTGTTTTTTAGACCAAAAATTTGAAAATGACAAAATTTTCTCCGAATTTGCCCAAATTCGGAGCGGAGGTCCTCCATCATGTGTCTTGCCCAGTCAATGAATCCTCGGCCAAAATCCAAAGTGGATTAGGCCTTTTCCGCCGTCGAAGTGCCTTGCGCAACCTCCTCTTCATGATCTTCATCCTCGCTTTGCAAACATGCATGCGAGCCCAGTAATGGCCTTTCATGTGGCGAAGCAAGTCTTTGTCTCGATTGGCCTTCGCCAACAGCTTCTCCAGATGTATATTTACCCGCGTGAGTACAGTATCTCTGTCAGCTGGTGTCATGTCCCCGGGCCTCTTTCGATTCCACTGTCTATCCTCACGGATTTGGCGCACCTCATAAAATGTGAGCTCATCCTCTAGCTGTTTGTTGCGCTGCTCCAAATAGTTAATCACCCACTGAGCCTTCTGCAATTGGTCTTTCATCTGATCATTCTCGGCTCTTTGCTCCTGGATGACTTCCCTCAGCTTTGAGCTAGGAGAGCCCGTATCAACATCAATGACTGTCATATCGGTGTGCCGGCCTCCTGATGGGCCCTCATCATGCATGGGCCTCTTGCCCCTGTCTTGTACCTGTACCTGTACTGAAGAAATAGGCGAGACCCTTTCCACATCATGTGGAGATAGTACTCGCGTTGCTGATGAAGTCAACGAGACCCCTTCCACGCCATGTGGAGATAGTACTCGTCGTGATGCTGCAAACAAAGCTTTGTGGCCTCTCTGATATGCTACCACTACTGGCGCACTGCTATGCTCCATCTCAGTACATCAACCTCAACGATTGAGTCACTGTCCGACTCCTGCTCATACTCTGACTCTGTCCCTGACATGGCTTTGAACAAGCTATTGGCACTATGTATACTGATATGAAAGCAGTGCAAACAAGGTTATGATGTGTGTTTCAACACCCAAAAAGTATTCCCACCGTCAAAACACCATAAGGAAACAAACCATGATAATATCTCAGTTTTAAATGGATTGGAAAAGGCACAATCTCTGTTTTGAATGCAAGTGAAATTTTGACCAAAGGGAGCAGGCAACCTTCAGAATATTGAACAAGTCTTGTCAAAGGGAGCATGGTATCATATGAATGTTTTTGTCTATGAGTAATAACAAAAAAGGTGTCAAATGGGCAGTTTGAAACAGAGTTATGAAAATGTTTTTATCTTTGGGCAGTGAGACACAATCAATCATAATCACCATGGAACAAAAGTTTTGAACATGGTATTAGTAATAGTAACGACCACAATGGTATAATGGGCATGAGAAAAACATGGTTTTGATAATATATGGCAAGGCTGGATGTGTCACTGATATAAGATAGAAGACAAACTCATGCAACCACCTATTATCATTTTAAAACCCTGAAAACGATATTGCCATGACTGTGGGGTTTTAAATCCACCATTTGAACATTTGAGACATCAACGATGTCACTGGTGCATTTAAAAAACATCAAGCAATGATAGAAACCTGTTTGAAAGCCAGTTGCATCGATTCCAAGCAAGGCTGGGCGCACAGCCTCTGCGTGGGTCGTGCAGCCTCTGCGTGGGTCGCTCAGCCTTTGCGTGGGTCGCTCAGCCTTTGCGTGGGTCGCTCAGGCCCCAGGTGGGTCGCTCGAGCCCCTTGCCACATAGTGCATTTTGCAGGAAGTGTTTGGAGGCCTTCCCGGTGTCCAAATTGGGCGTGTGATAGCTCGTTGGAAAGATATTGGAGTCTACTTTCCAACACAAGTGGAATTAGGCAATTTTGATTTCATTTACTCTGTCAAAAATCAAATCTCCCAACACTTGTCAAAATGATCAGAATGAGGCTGCCTCAAGGCAGAGCGCTGTTGCAGCCAATGTTTGAAGGTCTTCCTCAACTCCAAATTGAGCTCATGATAGCTCATTGGAAAGGTATTTATGTCTAGGTATCATTTGACTCATCAAGCAAGTCATTTGGCCAACCATGCTAGGAGAAAACTTGATTTTCCCAAGGTCACTTCAGAGGTGCATTCAATTCTCCTGAGGCAACGGTATTTTTGACATTTCTCTAAAACCATGATACCTGTGTAAAAAGTGAAGGAGGTTTTTCTTCCTTGGCATGTTTTGGACAAAAACCTCTCTCAGTTTCCCAAATTTCATCTTTGATTGCTCTGAAACATTTTTTGAGTGAAACCGATCCCGATGTGTGGAACAAGGGATTTTGTCGAAATGAAGCGAAATGAAGGGGATAGGGGGCTTCTAAATTCTTGGGGAAATTTTGGGAAGTAGGGAGGGATGTTAGGAAGCAGGGGGAAGTGGAATAATAGAGATTGAGTGAGGGGAAGGGGTCCAAAAGGGCAAAACACAGGCCTAGCCTAGGAAATTGCCAAGTTTTGGCTAGAAACTAGGGTTTGTGCAAAAATGAGGAATTTGGGGGATCTCAGTGATGGGAAGTGTTTAACGAGGTATATTAAGGATAGGGGAAGGTGTTTGAACATCAGGATACAAGTTTTTCTGACGATTTGACCATCCAAGAGAAATTACCTCCAAAACCCTAGGAGAGGGAAATGGACCTTACCTAGGCACAACTGAAGCATGAACAAGATGTAAAATGACTCAATGGAACTTGACATGATGATGAAAACCCTATGAATGATGGTACACTCAGCTGAATGGCGACATGGACTGTCATTTGGACAAAATTTGAAAAGAGTGAAGACCAACCCTAGACCTAATGCCTAGTGATCAAATTTTGCTTGAAGACTCATTGAAATGACAAACCTAATGCCTAGTGACCAAATTTTGCTTGAAGACTCATTGAAATGACAAAATTTGACCTTGACACTTTGAAATCACTTTGAAAGAGCATGTTTGATCACTGGAGGAAGGCTGCAAAGGCTGACTCTAACAGCTGTCATAGGCTTGGACAAACTTCTTTGCATCTTTGAAGATCGTAGGCCAGTAATATCCCGTCTGCAATACTTTATGTCCAGTTCTACGCTCAGCGAAGTGCCCCCCACACGGTCCATCGTGACAGGATTTTAGGATATAAAAAATTTCATCCTCTCTAACACATCGCCTGATATGCATGTCTGCTCCTGTGTGAAACAAATAACCTCCAATCCACGAAAATCGAGAACTTTTCTGAATAATCTGCTTACGCTCATTAGGAGTTAAATGTTTTGGTAATTTACCTATTGCAAGGTAGTTGGCAACATCAGCATACCAGGGTGTTTGAACAGCAACAACAAACAGGTGCTCATCCGGGAATTGATCTTCCACTGCTGCTGCATCGCTTGATTTTGGTATTCTTGAAAGAAAATCGGCTACAGGGTTTTCTTTGCCAGGGCGGTCCTTGATTGTGATGTCGAATTCCTGCAATAAGATTAACCGTAGAGTTACTCACGGCATTTTATTGTATGAGCTTATTTATGGAGTATTTTATAGCGGAGATAGATACGCATACAAGATGTGAGGGTAGCTGTGATATATTATCTAAATTTGTTAATGACATTTATTACGACTAGAATTCTTTTGATATGAGTGTAATTCAATTAATAAGGGGATAAATTTTTTCTT
>JAXQQM020070147.1:0-11228 GCA_034641835.2 Pinus albicaulis
ACTTCTGCATTTCAGCATTGTGAAGTTTCCAGAATTAGCATTTTTAGAAAATATTTATTTTTCCAACTTGTTGAATGTATGGCTACGGAAATGGGCATTTAACTATATGGGAGAAATAAGGAGAAACTGAAAATCGGGGTTGGGTTATAAAATTTCTACATGGTATCAAAACTATTTTGCTGAAAAGTGCAGTTTGGGACAACAAGAAGAAAAATTACAGCAAGCTGATTTTTTCACACAGAAATTACAAGCAACTGTTTTTTCACACAGAAATCATTACCTTTACTCATAGTTATTAAAACCGGAACCGGTGACCGGACTGGTGGACCTAATGAACTGGGTTTCAAACCGAAACCGGTCTAACCAGTAGTAGTCAGATCTCAATGAACCGGTTTAAAAAAAAATACATTAAATAATTATTTTTTAATAAAAAAAAACTATTTTTAAGATTTGCAACCATGATTCCAAGTCAGTAGAGACAAAATATGCAAAGTTTGCTCATTTATATACCATGCAAAGGTGAATATATCAAAATGGCACCGAGTGCAATTGGAAATCCTAGTGCTACTCAATGTGTTGAGGAGGTGCGGGCAGGAAATGCCTTGTACGCTTGTGGGATGCAAGTGTAGGTGCCAAGGAGGAGCTTTGCTGGAGTAAGTAGCTTTGGTTAAGAGTGATTCCTAGCTAGGAGTTGGTGAGTAGGGTTTTCCATGTTTTCTCTAGTTATGGTTTGAAGAGATTGACTTGTATCAGCTTGTAATAAGATGTTGGTATATAGATGTACTTCCTCTCTTATATATAAATGAAGTGTTTAAGCTGTCCAAATACTTGCATGACTTTCAGCGTGTATTATCTTCTTGTTTAGGGGATTCCAACACTATTGTTCAAGTTGATTTCACCTATGATATTGCTGAAATTGCTGTGATTTAATACACAACATAGAACATAAAGGAGCATATTTTCTGCTGTAATAAAGGTATTTTAGATCTTTTATATGCTTGACAAAGTGTGCCCTGCGTGTTATACATTGTTGGCAGTGAAGTCCACGTATATGGTATTTATTCTCTTGAGCTACCGGGTGATTTGGGTTGAAGTGAATTTAAGTATTTGCTACTATAATTGAATATTTATGATTGGCCCCAAGACTGAAAGTTCACGGGGAATAGATCTAAGAAACATCATGTTTTAGGTGAAATTACTGAATTTGCATTATAGCCAGATTCATGAAATTCCTACCGTGACTGCTGGAATGACGTGATGTTCATCTGTTCATCGGGTTTTAGTGCAAGGCCAATGAACCGGGTTGCATGGGAGGTTTGAACCGGCCAGCATGCTGACCGACTGGTTTGACCGGTTACCGGTTCAAACCGGTCGATTTTAATAACTATGCCTTTACTACAACAATGTTATTTTCAGTTTATTAGGACAACAAGCATGTCTTTGGGCTTGAGGGTGGATGATAGGTTGGATGAGCATATTAACTACAACGTATGGAAGGAGAGAATGCAGAGCATCTTTGAGGAGGCAGAAGTTTGGGATATCATGGCACAGAACCCTGTTAATGTGCCTACTGATGCTGTTCAGTTGGCAACCTTTAATAAGAAGAATAACAAGGGTAAGAGACTGATTCTAGATGGAATCAAAGACCATTGCATTCCTCATGTGAGAGGAAAGAGATATGCTCATGAGATGTGGACAACATTGACCAATCTCTTCCAGAGTACCAATGAGAAGAGAAAAATGGTCCTAAGGGAGAAGCTGAAGACCATTAAGATGGGTAAGACTGATAGTGCAGCTAGATATCTCACAAAGATTACGAATGTGAGAGATGCATTGGCAGCAGGTGGAGAGGTCATTCCACCCACTGAGTTGGTGCGGATTGCAGTGAATGGCCTTCCAAGTTCATGGCTGAACTTTGCTGATGGGGTTTGTGCACGTGAGACCCTTCCCTCTTAGGAGAGGTTCTGGGATGATTGCATACAGACATAAATTAGAAAGAGCTAGCTTGGGGCAGCCAAACCAGTTGAGTAGGATGAGGATTTAGCACTGTTGGCAGGAGGTAAGAAAGGCAAGGGAAAGAAGCAAACTTCCACAAGCGTTGGTGGGGGCAAAGGCAAAGGTAAAGGTAAACAGGGGAACATGCAAAAGGACTATTCCAAGGTGAAGTGTTGGAATTGTCAGAAGATGGGACACTATGCAGTGGTGTGTTCGGAGAAGAAGGGGAAGAACCAGAGCATGGTAGCATTAACAACGATAGAGGACTTTACAGATAGCTTTGACCAGGAGTTTGGGTTCATTGCTTGTGAGTCCACTAGTGCAGGATCACCTGCCATGGAGATTGAGAGGGAGTGTGCATTTCCCTCCACTAGCGGAGCATCTTCAGGTATCTGGTATGTTGACAATGGGGCTTCACGTCATATGACAGGAGTCCGTGAGTACTTCTTAGAGCTTTCAGAGAGTGGCATTGATATAGAGGTAGTACTCGGAGATGACAGCGTTGTTAGAGCAGTCGGAGTGGGGACATTGACATTTGATAGGGAACCCAAACCTCCCTTGAAGGTGTTAGATGTTCTATATGTGCCAGGGATGAGGAAGAACCTCATATCCGTCTCAACATTGGAGGACAGAGGATATGAGATATTGTTCAGGAGAGGACAGGTGCTGATATATCTCAGGTGCGCTCCAGCTGATTCAGCTAGAGTGATAGGTGTACGCCATGCAAAGGTGTACAAGTTTGCATTCCAGCCCCTTTTGGCATTGAGTAGTAGTATCGGCAGCAGAGCTAGCAGTTCAGAGCTGTGTGAGATTTGACACCGCAGGATGGGGCACATGTATCATGGAGCCTTGAGGACATTGCGGAGATCACTACATGTGTGCCAGATTTCAGTACTGATCACTTTGATACATGCAGAGGATGTGCGATGGGCAAGTTTGCCAAATCCCCTTTTCCCAGTAGTGACAATAGATCGACTGGGATACTTAATTTGATTCATTCTGATGTGAGCGATCGGATGTCTCATGTTTCCTTGAGTGGATATGAGTATTATGTTTTATTCATTGATGATCACTCCAGGAGGACTTGGATTTATTTCTTGAAGACCAAGAGTGAGGTCTTCAAGCGGTTTCAGGAGTTTAGAGCTCTTGTGGAGACTCAGACAAGTCAGAAGATCAAGTCCCTGAGGTCGGACAATGGAGGAGAGTACACCCTTGGTGAGTTTGTTGATTATTGTGCGGAGGTAGGCATTAGGAGGGAGTTCACCATTCCTTACAAACCCCAACAGAACGGGGTTGCGGAGAGGATGAACAGATCGATCGGAGGGGCTGCCAAAGCCATGCTACATGATCAGGGGTTACCATTGTTTTTGTGGGCAGAGGCCTGCAACACTGTCGTATATTTGCAGAACAGGAGTCTGCATCGTGCCTTGGGCATGTGACTCTAGAGGAGGCTTTTTCTGGGAAGAAGCCTGATGTTGGTCATCTTCGTATCTTTGGGTGTATTGCATACTCCTACGTATCCAAGGAGAAGAGGACCAAGCTAGAGCCCACCGCAGAGAAGGGTATCTTTGTGGGCTACAGTGAGACCTCGAAGGCCTTTCAGATTTATATTCCTGCACAGAGGAGAGTTGTTGTTAGGTGGGATGTGAAGTTCGAGGAGGACAGGGTCTTCAGGAGGTCACGGGAGTTAGAGTATCTGGATCAGCCAGACCCTCAGGAGCAGTTGAGTCAGTCGCAGGGATCAGGAGGATCTGGAGGTACATCGATTTCGGTGTCAGGTTCGTCAGTGAGCAGTGGCTCATAGAGTCAGAGGGGTGGTGCTTCGGGCAGCGTGCAGAGCAGTTCACTAGGGAGTCCACTGATGGACAGTTCACACGGTACTTCAACGATTACAGGTTCAGGTTAAGGTTCAGGTAGGAGGACAACAGACAAACAATCAGGAGTTCAGGCTCTTGATGATGATGAGGAGGAGGAGTTTCATTCTCTAGTGGAAGAAGTGTGCTCAGGGAAGAGGAAGCCCAAGTGGCTTCAGGATACCTTGAGAGAGGCCACATCTGTTGCTGGGCCTAAAAGGCCGATCAGAGAGAGCAGACCACCTGATAG
Source organism: Pinus albicaulis (assembly GCA_034641835.2). Lineage (NCBI taxonomy): Eukaryota > Viridiplantae > Streptophyta > Pinopsida > Pinales > Pinaceae > Pinus > Pinus albicaulis. Next base: position 4,099 of record JAXQQM020070147.1, read on the forward strand.
GTTTTGTAGCTATATGACAATGGTTGCCAACATCGTTGACTCTGAGCCTTCTAGCTATGAGGAGGCAACTAGCCAACAGGTCTGGAGAGAGGCCATCCAGGAGGAGTATTCTTCTATCATGAAGAATGATGTTTGGGAGGTGGTGCCGAGGCCTGAGGGCAAATCCGTGGTTACTTCCAGGTGGCTTTACAAGGTAAAGCATGCTGCAAATATCAACATTGAGAAATTCAAAGCAAGGTTTGTGGCTAGAGGGTTCTCCCAGGTAGAAGGAGTTGATTATGAGGAGACTTTTGCTCCCGTGGATCGATATACTTCGATTCGCTCCATCATATCGATAGCAACAGAGATGGGTTGGAAGATCCACCAGATGGATGTGAAGACCGCATTTCTCAATGGCTTCATACAGGGGCTTTGAGGTGCATGGGAAGGAATCCCATGTGTGCAGACTAAAGAAGGCCCTTTATGGCCTGAAGCAAGCTCCTAGAGCTTGGTACTCCAGGATAGATACATACTTGCAGGAGATGGGTTTCACAAAGAGTGATGCAGATCCAAACCTATACTTCATTGTGATAGGTGAGGAGCCTCTCATTCTGGTGCTGTATGTGGATGACTTGGTCATTACTGGTGCAGAGAGACTCATAGAGCACTGCAAGAGAGATCTTGCGTCGGAGTTTGAGATGAAGGACATTGGCTTGATGCATTACTTTTTGGGTTTGGAGGTGTGGCAGGAGGAGGGGCATTTCTTCCTGGGGCAAGGGAAGTATATTGTGGACATCCTTGGCAGATTCCACATGGAGGATTGTAGGCCCATGTCAACGCCGATGATCACCAACTGGAAGAAGCTTCACGCTTCAGATTCCGAGTTGGTGGACCCCACATTGTATAGACAACTAATTGGTTCCTTGATTTATTTGGTCAACACTAGACCAAATATATGTTTTGCAGTCAACACGATGAGCCAGTTCATGTGTGAGCCCAGAAGGGTACACTGGGTTGCTGCAAAACACATTTTGCGGTACTTGCAAGGGACAATGGATTATGGTCTGGATTATGGTCAGGGGGATGGAGTGAGATTGGTAAGTTACACTGATTTTGATTGGGGAGGTTGTGCTTCTGATAGGAAGAGCACTTCAGGGTGTTGTTTTGGGTTGGGTTCGGCAGTGGTGTCGTGGTTCAGCCGAAAGCAGCAATCAGTAGCATTGAGTTCAGCGGAAGCAGAGTACATGGCAGCTAGTCTAGCTAGTTGTGAGGCCATCTGGCTTCGCAAGATGTTTGGCTTATTTGGTCAGCCGTTGAGACCTTCAGTGATTTACTGTGATAATCAGAGTTGCATTAAACTCACGGAGAATCCAGTATTTAATGACAGGTCAAAGCATATCGGGATCAAATATCATTTCATTAGAGACTATGTTCAGAAGGGAGCTGTGAAGCTTGAGTATATTCCCACTGATGAGCAGGTTACATATATTCTTACCAAAACCTTACCACAGGGCAAACATGTCTACTTCAAAGACAAGATGGGTGTGGTGAGGAACATCTTCCTCGGTAAGAGGGAATGTTGAAATTTGGTTACTGGAGGACAGGTGGTTCCCTAAGGCTTTGATCTTTGGCCTAGGGAAAAGTGTCCAAAAGAATTTAATTTTTCTCCTAAAGTGATTTTATAAAGTTATAAAGTCAAATCTAATTTAAAAGTGACTTTAAGTGATAAAGTTACTAAAGTCTAATTTTAAAGTGACTTTAATAAAGTCAATATGAAATTAGAAAGGAAAAATGACTTTGGAAATAAATGACTAAGTGGGTCTTTATCAAAGTGGGGTGAATTAAAAAATAGAAAGTGAGATTTAAATGAGCATTTAATCTTAGCTCTAGATCTAAAGCTATCTTAGCCATTAGATTTATGGATTCCCCAAAAGTCACTTAGGGTTAGGTTAAAGGAGGAAATGGAAGGAAAAGGTCATTTTATTCTTTCATGAGCAGATTGAAAGAGGAGAAGAGAAAGCTAAGAAGATTTTTCTGAGTAGTGAGAAGAAAGAGGGCAGCAATGAGGAGATTCAGCAAAAGGTACAACAACATTTATTGGCACAAATCCTAAGGCAGAAATTTGTACAACAAGATAGAGGCACTGTTTCTAAGAAAGGGAGGCATGAAAATCGAGGAAGAGGGCAACAACATTAAGCACGAAGTTTGAGGTAGAAATCTGGGCATGGAAATCGAGGAGAAGTGCTGTTGATTTTTCGACACAAAAATCAAGAAAAAGGACAGCAGCTTCAGCGTTGATTTCAAGGCTGTTTTTGGGCACAAATTTCGAGGAGGGATGCTGTACAAATACGTACAGTCCGTACAACACAGTACAGTTTGTTCTGCCACGCTTCCCGAGGTGGCCATATAGCATTTATTGCTATCATTAATGCTGTAAAAGTTTCAATTTTGCAAGTTGCTGATTTGGCACAATTTCCGAGGCGGTGTGCAAGCATGAAAATTGAGATAAGTCTATAAATTTGGTTGCTGGAATTTTTACTGTGTTTTTTCTGTTTCACTGTAAAAGCAATATTCAGAAAATAAAGAGGAGCTTTCGAACTGGTTTTCCCCAAGAGTTGTAGGGGGTTTTTCCAGGGTCAAGTTGACCAAAAATCAGCATGTCAAAATTCTGTGTGTGGCTGATTTAATTTTCTGAGTTTTATTTATGCATTTTAGCATTGTGAAATTTCCAGAATTAGTGTTTTCAGAAAATATTTATTTTTCCAGCTTGTTGAATGTATGGCTATGGAAATGGGCATTTAACTATATGGGAGAAATAAGGAGAAACTGAAAACCGGGGTTGGGTTATAAAATTTCTACAAACCAGCCATAACACTCAAAGAGGGCCACATGGTTGTTGTAGTAGCTCGCTGGGCACAGGGAGGCTTTCGTTGGCCTATGTAAGGTAAAAAATTGGAGGCTAAGGTAGAAAAAGGGTTGATTAAGGATGGTGTAGCAACGAGCAAGGTTGGTTGAAGGGTAAAGGAGCAGACAATATGTTAATAAAGGGGTCGGAGGGCCTAAGGGAGCTAGTAGAGGGCCCAAGCAAGCTACATCAAGAGGACCATGGGCTAAAGGATCATACCAAGGTAAGTTAATTTGTGTTTGAGTAATCTAATGTGGGTTGGTAAAAGCCTTAGTTTGCTACAACTAAGTATTTAGTGTGTTGTAGGTGTCTTTATGAGGTAAGAAAAGGCTTAGAGGACAAAGTCTCAACCCTAGGGTATTGGTCAAAAGGACTTGACATCGTATTTGCCATTGAATTGGGACATAAAGGGCCATTATCTATGGTAGAAGAGCCCCATAAGTTTTCTTATTAATGGAATTGTAAGAAACAAGTTTTGGGCATAAAATATTGTGTACTATCATTGATCTAATTGCTGGTATATTTCGCTGTGCAAAATGGTTAAAGTTAGGAACTGCTAGTGTGTTTGTGCTTCCTAGCTAAGGCATAAACCATACCTAGGGTGCGTGGGTTTCTAACATGGTGTCAGAGCTACTTCGAAGAGTAGTTGGATCTAAGATGTGCACGTGACAATTCTGAGAGGGAGTTGTGAGGCTATTGTAGGAAGAAACATTGTTTCCAAGAGAGTTGGCTAGGTATGCCTTGTGAGACATGGAGAAAAATGTTTAGAGAAGGAGCTATGGATTATTGTAGCTCGGGGTGGCGAAATGGGAGTTTTGGTGGATTGTTGAACTCTGTGCACAACATTATGTTAAGTGGTGGGTTGCTGATATCGTTGATGGACTTCCGTTGACTTGTCAAAGTAAGTTGCGACAATCCAGGTCCCTAAGTAGGGAGTGCTTTGGCATGGACGAGGTAGCTTCATATGGATTGCAATTTGATGAGTTTTGTGAGATAACATCTTCATTGGGTTGCAAAGTTACACATCTGACAGTGGAGCCATGTGCATATGAAGTGTTTGACCCAAGAGGATGAGGACACTTGTAGAGTTTAGGTGTGGTGGTGTAGAGTGGACTAGGCCAAGTGTTCAACCACAACTTGAGACTGACCTTGAAAGGACACAAGTTCAGTTGCAACACATGCATAAGTTTCATGAGGTTACTTTCCGGGAGGGAAACACAAAGTGAGCCAAGGGATGGTTGTGTAGGCTTAAAGGGAGTATGGCTTTAGGAGACTACAGGGTTAGAGGGAGAGTAATCAATGCGGTGGAAGTCTAACGTTAAGGTTTAAGTGGGAGAGTCGATTCTTCTAGACCCTGTAAGGAAAGTCATGGCATGTGCAAAGAAAGGTGTAGACCATGCAAGTAAGTTATGGTGCATGCAAGGAAAAGTCATGTTGCATTCAAGGAAGTCATGGACCATGCAAGGAAAGTCATGATCATGCAAGAAAAGTTATGGCCATGCAAGGAAAAGTCATGGCACATGCAAGGAGGCCATGGCCGTGCAAGGAGGCCATGGAGTTGGAGATTTCTAGGAACGAGGAAAGTCATGGAGCTGGAGATTTCTAGGAACAAGGAAAGTCATGGTTTGGATGGCCATGCAAGACACCTTGAAGCGGGAGGCTTCGAGGAGCATGGTGTCTTCAAAGATCCAGGTCTTGTAAAAGGATGTGGTTTTAGATCAGATTTAAAGGCATGTGGAAATACTTTTCTCACTAAGAGTGAGTGTTGAAATATTGCTAGTTCGGAAGGTATTTCTAGTTGGAAGAGCCCTTGAGGATTTTTGGTATGGTTAATGGGCCTTGCATCCAAGTTTGGGGTTTTGGACCTAAAGTGAGTGGACAATCTGGTAGGACAACCATTTGAACAATTCTCCTTATCCTTAATAATTGCTTGTGAACTTAAGTTAGCTTCTTATTTTTCTTTATTAGATTCTTTCATTAGAAAATTATCAAAAGCATAAACAATAAAGACATCAGACAATAAAGACAATAGACCCCTCCAAGGGAAAACCCAAAAAGAATCTCTTCTCTTCTTATAGAATCAGTTCAAATGGGAAATGTAAGACCTCAAAACCAAGTCAAACCACCTCCAAGTGCCAAGTCAACTCTCCAAGAATCACCCTCAAGCAAGTCAAAGATTGATCAGATCAACAAAATTCAAACCTCTTCCAATTTGCTCCACTTAAGGATTTCGACCTTGTACTTTAGATCTACAACTTAGGTCTCTAGAAACACCAAAAACCCTAGCTTTCTTGCACATGTTAGCCTTCCAAGAGATCCTTCCTTGAGCAAGTCAAGATATTCAAAGTCAATGAAAGTCAAACCTTCTTTAAGGTTTGCTATAGTTAAGGTTTCAACCTCCAATGTATGTCTGCAATTTTCGTCCTACAACTGTGGGCCCTGCAACTCTGACAGAAACCCTAATTTTTCCACGTGTGAGAGAATATGGCTTAAAAATCAAATCTTTGTTTCTTGTTTAGACTTCCTCTTTGTTGTGAAACCAACTCCAAAAAGAGAAGAAAAGAGATATCAATGCCTTAGAAATAAGCCACTTCGAGGGGGCAACCTCCAATACATTACATGAATGAACCATTCTTGGATGATTCAAATTACAAAACCTCCTTTCTATATATAGGAGTCCATGGGGCCACAATGTAATCCTAGCCGACCTAACAATAATAATTTAAGGGCACAATAATAACAATATGGGGGTTACAAGGGTACAATAATAACAATAAGGGGGTTACACTAACAACAATAAGGGACTATACTAGTAATATAGGGACCTAATATGCCCCTCTCCTTCAAAATAGTGTTGTCCTCAACGCTTGGGTAGCTCTAGGTGCTTTTGTATAAGATTCTCATCCTCCCATGTAGAATCTTCAGTGGGTAAGTTCTTCCACTTGATGAGATACTCTGAAATTGATCGATTCCGTAGCTATCGAGTTCTTGTTTCCGTGACCGCTTTAGGTTCCAATATGATTTTTCCTTCCTCATCAAGTTACAGCAATATTGTTTGGGGCTAGGAAGATTTTCTACTAACCTTCTTTAAGCATGAAACATGGAAAACTGGATGTACTCGCGAAGAAGCAGGAAGCTCCAATTTGTATGCCATCGTACCAATCTTTTGCAACACCTTGTAAGGACCATAGTACTTTGGTGATAATTTATTATCCTTCTTAGCTTGCTTGAGGGACATTTGTTTGTATGGTTGTAGCTGTAAAAATACCCAATCTCATACAACAAAACTTCTCTTGCTGCGATGTTGATCTGCCTGTTGTTTCATTCAATTTTATGCCAAATTCAGGTTATCCTTTAAGAGTTGGAGAACTTCTTGCTGATGCTCGATGTGATCTTCCACTGCTTGAACCTTCGAATTTTCCCTTAAATATGATGTGATGGATGGTGGTTGATATCCATAAAGTGCCATAAATGGGGTCATTTTTGCTGCAGTATGGAAGGAAGTGTTATACCACCATTCAGCAAGAGGTAACCACTTGACCCATTGTGTTTGTTTATCAGATACAAAACAACGAAGATATCCTTCCAAGCATTTATTTACTATCTCAGTTTGACCATCAGATTGAAGATGATAAGATGAGCTATGAGCTAATTGAGTACCCAAACAAGAAAATAACTCCGTCCAAAAATTTCCAGTAAAAATGGGATCTCTGTCGCTCACAATAACCCTTGGGTTTCCATGTAGCTTTTGAATTGTGTCCATAAATGTAGTAGCAACTATACTTGCTTTAAGTGGATGAGATAATGCACAAAAGTGTGCATACTTGGTAAGTCTATCAACTACCACCATGATGACACTCTTTCCTTCGGACTTAGGTAAACCTGTGATAAAATCCATTGAAATCTCCTCCCAACGTTGACTTGGAATGGATAAAGGTTGTAGAAGTCCTGGGGTCTTAATTGTTTCCACTTTATTCTGCTGGCAGACCAAACATTCCGCCACAAACTTTCGAATATCAGATTTAAGGCCATCCCAAAAAAATTCTTTCTTCACCCTGTGGTAAGTTTTTAAAAATCTGAGTGTCCTCCTAAAGGAGAAGTGTGCAATTCCAGAAGAATCTTTTGTTTTAGTTGGGAATTCTTACAAAGATATAAGCGATCTTTGTACCATAAGGAATCATTTTTCCAACTAAATGTATCAGATGTACTAGGATCTTGCTGCAACTTTTGAATGAGTGTCCATACG
>JAXQQM020064929.1:0-62425 GCA_034641835.2 Pinus albicaulis
AATAGTGTTGTTTGGAGGAAGGGTGTCTTGTTTCTGTCAGAACACAAAGATCCTTGTTCAAACAAGAAAACACAGTTGCCTCTTTTTCAATACCATTGGCCCAAGCACAGTGATAAGATTGAGTTTGTTTCATTTTGAAAAATAGTTGTTGTTTGGCATACAGAATAAAAAATAGTGACTGATAAGGAGGATAGAGGTGTGGTTAATAAAAAAATTTCAAGGGCCATTTGAGACAGCTTGGTGTTGTAAAGAACATTCAAAACAAAATGCCTCCCAGGCAAGACAGTAGGAGTGGCCTTTGTTGGGGTTCCCATGTTTTGGCCAGATTGGAAAGACAAAAAGATGAGACAACATCAAACCACTTTCAGACCTCAGGATCTAGCCCTCCTGGGTCCAGAGAGGGATCTCTCTATGATATCTCAAAGGTATATGACTTTGAAGCTCAAGGTTTAAGATGTTAGACTAGGTATAGGCACGAGGTTTGTTTGTTTGATAGTTTGTTTGGTTGCTGGTTATCAGGAAAGAAGGGTTCAATGTAATACAAGGATGAGAAAAGAGGGATCAGGTAGAGGTGAAGTATTCTAGGAAAGCATTCAAGACCATTGGGCAATGGAGTCAGGAAAGGATTTTCTTACTATCCAATGTGAAAGCTTTCAATTGGGCTAGTCATCTAAAACATTGGATCTTAAAGATGATTATATGATATGGAAAGGTAGGAGAGGAGGAGATAACATAGATTCAGAGCACAAAGTTAAAGACCAGCTGGTCCCACAAGGATCCTAGTGTACAGGGCTAACTCTAATCCCCAGTGTTCCCAAATCTTCCAACTGAATCTTTAATGAGAAATATCTAAGAAAAAATACATTTAATTCATACATCAGAGAGCAGGCAATAACATCCACTACACTGGTTAAATTAACTGAAATCAATTCTTAGATAACACATTCAGAAGAAAAACATTTATGGAAAGGAGAGCATAAACATAGGGTACCTAACAAGGGTAAATCCTATGCCAGTATTTTGATGCAAGCCAGTAGAAACGAAATGAAATGAATTTAAACACAGAGATAGGAAAACATCACCGCTGCTCTAGATCAGGATCCAAAGAAATGTGCTTGTCATATTAAATAGCAATACCAGTCAAGCACAACATTGCCAATAGCTGAATACTCAGTCTGAAATCATATTCCTCGGCCTATCTAAAATTTTAAACAGAGATTGTGTCTTAAAAGAAAGTACTTGCAGTTCTCTGATAACTGATCAACAACCTTTACAATGAGTTTCTTCATGAATTTATAGCTCTGAAGGAGCAGAGAAGGTAGGCGAAGAACTAAATGCAGCATTAAAAACTTCAGAAGAGGAAGAAGGTCGAAGCCCACTCTGTATAAATTCTTTCCATTAATATGGGACACCCTTGGGTGAAATAGTGATCTTCGTCAGGTTTCCATTAACTTCGGGTATGTCTCTAATGTACTTTGGCTGCAGTGCTCTGTAGTACTTCTGGTGATCTGAACAAAATAAATCAATGATTAAAGTCTTCCATGCTGTGTAACTAATGCCACTGATATCGTAGGACTGTTGTAGGGCTGGAAAATCTCTCTTGGGCATAATTGGATACTGAAACTATCATGTGTACTGTGTCCGTGCTCTGGAAGAAATATTCTGTTGATGTAGAAACCCTGACATGTTGATTTTCGTGCTGTACCTTCTGCGTGATCCATGGGTCTTCAATCTGATTCTTTACCTTTAAATCTCTGAACATAAGGCTTATATGTCTTCATTTGTGTGCCTTAAACTCTCTGCTGCTTAATTTATATCTATGTCTGCGAAACCCACATTTTAATGGATCCGGGACAGTTTTATAGGGTCAAACCCTGTTCTTTTAATGGAATTCGTGTCAGGGAACTATCCCGAGCTTTCCTCCATGATACGATCTCTGTGCACGCTCTTCCCTGTGTTTTCTGTTGCTGTGACCGAAACCCTGAATCATGGCAGCCATTTATTGTTGGTAACCCTGCAAAACACGAAAACCTGTTACGAAAAACATGTATGGGGGTGGGATGATGTGGACGACTGCGAGGATGATAGTGGGACTACGGAGAAATGGCAAAAAATTGCAGAGGAATGGTGGAGAAATGCTCTGGTGAAGGTTGGCGAAAAACAGTGGAAGGTGTCGAGGCAGACGTTTAACGTAAAAAACATTAAAATTTAATCTTTGAATGGATTATAAAGGGGACAGGCGAGAAAAATGATGAAGATACGTGGACAGATGACGTGGCAGGCTCAGTTCAACGACGGGCGTGTGATTGAGTCTGGGCCATCCGATCTCGGCGGAGATCAACGGTGAAAAAAGCATCGGAGGGCGATGGATAGTGGGCCAGGGGTACGGTTTCCTTGGGTTAGACCTCGCGCAGCTTCGTTGAGCGATGACCGTTGGATGGGCAATGACAGATCTGATGGCTCAAAGCGATATCGCTTCGCGTCTTGTACCGAATGATAACGTGCGATGAGATAGCGGTTTTGAAACAGTGTGCCTGACACGCATCGTTTGATCAGTGGAATCGCTGGGCAATGGGAAAAAACCGCCTTCCTCCGAAAATTGGTGCGATAGAAACCAGGTGGTTTATGTACAGTTTTTGCGGTGGGGACCACCGGGACGGATGTACTACAGACCATTGATCTGCGGTAAAATAGATAGTGATGGCGCGATCGAAGGGGAATGACGGGGTAGACCACGGGCGCTGCAGAGTTAACACGGATCGTTCGATTTGCGCCGATCGACGGTTGATATTGCCTCTGATACCAATTGAGATAAGCACTTTTTGGTTAGTGCCTGGTTTCGGCACCCAGGTCACAAGGTGGAAGAAAATCCGAGGGGGCTGGCCGAAAGGTGCTAGCCCTATTATAATGTTAAAAGTGGGTTATTAACCCATTTTGGTGCATTTTAAAGCCAAAGGAGGGTAGCGATGGGGAACAAAGGTGAGAATTTGGCTAGACAAAGGGTAAAGGTGGGTTTTCAAGGGGATTTGGGGAGATTATGGGGACCATAAAGGGGGAATTTTTTGAGAGCTTTAGAAGGATTAGGGGGGTGATTTTGGGGTAAGAAAAGGGGTTTTGACAAATGAAGAAGAGGTGAAAAGGGACATTTTGCAGGGATATAATGGTTAATGTAGGCATAATTTATCACAATCAGAGAAGCTTCTTGTATGGATACAACAGTGGGATTTTTATCAAGGGAAAAGACACAGGAGACTTCAAGGATGATGTGTCTCCAGGGCAGATGCATTCATTGAAGGCTCAGAAAAAATTTAGCCCCCTACATTTGCTTTATCAAAAATTCATAGGGGGGCTAACAGCCTTCATAGGAGGTTTGAGCCTGTTTCCACTGAAGAGGTAAATGCTTATCCATCATTCCTATTTAACTTCCATGAGGTTGGGTGTATAGATTTTTGTCAAAGGGTGCAGGAGGTGAAAAGCTATTCCCCTTTGACACATATTTGTGCTTTTAGATTTCAAGAGAAGCACTTTTAGCTAGCAGGCTTGGATTTTAAGTTCTCTCCTAGGTCCATTTCCAAGGCCACTAAAATCCCTTATGTCGAAGAGAAGTGGTTTAAACAAAGCCACCTAGACTCAGAACAGTACAAGCCTTTTCTGAAGCCTAAGCATAGAGACACATGTCCATCCATTTTTCCCTTCTCATATCTGTTGACTATTTATGCCCCCCTCATGAAGATAATCATGAAATAATTCAATTGTGAGGGAAGATTCTCCCGATTCTATGCTTACCATGTCCGATTGCTCATGCATTTCACAAGAGCCAAATTGTTAAATCTCCCTTTCTTCCTCCATAAAAGTATTGAGAAAATGGCCTTCACTGTTCAGAAAAAACCTCCTTCTCAGTAGACAGCCTGCCTCTTCCATCACTCCCTCATCAAGGTTATCATTCTTCATCAGCTTGAGAAGAAAGAAATCTCTTAGGATAATTTCATTACACATCCTAATTTCACCATTGTCCCTTCATTTCATACATCTCCTTCACCTTCCACTCACCATCCTTCGCCTTCTTCAAGAAAGCCGATTCCCAAGAAGCTCAAAATTCCCATTGAACAAGAAAAAGAGCATGATGAGGAAGAAGAGCATGAGCAAGAGGAGGAAGATGATGATGAGCAGCATCATGATGAAACAGGGTAGCAAGGGGAAGAAGAACACAGTGAGGCAGAGCAGCATGATGATGAATAGGTGCAGCATAGTGAGGGTGAGCAGCCTCATGAAGGAGAACAATAGCAAGATAAACAAGTGTAGCATAGTGAGGATGAGTAGCCTCATGAAGGAGAACAACAGCATGATAAACAGGTGTAGCCCAGTGAGGGTGAGTAGCCTCATAAAGGAGAATAGCAGCATGATAAATAGGTGCAGCACAGAGAGGAAAGGTAGCCTCATTAAGGAGAACAACAGCATGATAAAGAGGTGCAGCACAGAGAGGAAAGGAAGCCTCATGAAGAAGACAACAAAGAAAAAATTAAAGAGGGCAGCCCTCAAAAAGAAATGCAAGAGGAAAATCAAGGCATCAATGAAGAAACTCAAGACAGTGGCAAGAATGATGAGAAAAGTAACAAGGGCAAAGAGCCAATAGAGCATGTGCTAGTTGTCTCTCCTAGGCAAGGGGCCATGCTCTCTTCTCCAAAAGTGACCAAGCCTCGGACATCAAGGAAAAGGGTGCCTAAAGCTGTAACTCCAAATGTTACTAGGGCCCTCCAAAGCAAGGGGAAATATCCCAAGAATCCCATTGTCAAATTTCCCAAGAGGAGGAAGACTAAAAGAGCCACCCAAAGAAAAGGAAAGGAGAAAGAAGAAAGTAGCTATGAAAAGGAAAGGGAATTCGACATAATTCAAATCCAAAGTGATGATTGTGACAATGAAGTCTGAATCCTAGAAAATCTCTTGATCAATAGAGAAAACCAAATTGATGCTTTGAGGACTGATCTAGAGAGGGCTAGAAATTTCAATCACTTTTTTCAAATTCAAAAAAAATAGATGAGTGTCCATATGGCGGTATATGAGACATGGGCCATCAAATACAAAAAAGAGGCCTTCAAGGCACAAGTGAGAATGGAAGAACTCATGGGTGAGTTCGATAAGAGAAAAGATGAAGATCAGCCTAGGCGAAAGAGGTCAAGAACCATGGGGCTCAAAAAAGCCCTTGAGAAACAAAAGGAAGAAGAAGTTGCCCTTCTCCAATCTACCCCTCTCACTACATTGTTCACCCAAGAGATAGAGAACAATTGAGAAGCTTGGCTTGAGAGGGTAAATGATCACTTGGAAAAGAAATTGGAGAAGACAAATAGAGATTTGGACCTTCAATGGAGGATGACCAGGCATTATAAGAAGCTTAATCAGTTTTCCCGGTGGAAATTGAAGGCCACACAGGAAAAACTCAAGGAGGCTCAAAGGAGGTGCCCGGCACCAAAATGAAAGAAAGAAAACTCAAAGCTCCAAATTTTTTCCTCAGCTTCATATCATGTTTCTGAAAACCCTTGAGCGTGATGCTCACCGAAATTGGGTGAAATTCGACAAATTTTGGTTTTTTGTCATTTTTGGGTTTTTGGCTAAAACTCATGGGCATCGCCATTTCAGTTTGGGACATCCTCAAAGGATTAAAATGGTATCATTGGATGCCATAATTTCAGGGGCATATACTCAAAAAAATTTAGATCATTTGAAGATGATTTTCTCCCCCAAAATGGCGGAAAACACTCACTTTTTCCACATGCTGCCCTGTTTATCAGCAAGGTCTATTTTTCGGGTTTTTACACACAGGTCTGTTTTTGGAGGACTTCTCTTGGTCAATTTGTAGAAAACTAATAATTTTCAAAAAATAGACATTCAAATATTTCCAACGAGCCATCACGTGCCTCGTTTTGATATCGGGAAGGCCTCCAAAAGTTGCCGGCAAGTCAAAGGACTTTCTGCTGATGTATTTCTTAAGTATTTTTGTGAAAAATGTACCTTTCAAAAGTGACCTTTCCTCATGTGCGTTTAGCTATTTTTGTGCATGGTTAGTTAGGAAAAGTCAATTTATTTTCCTTTTTTAGTATTTTTGAGATATTTTATTAGATATTTTGTGCCTTGGGCTTTGCAAAGCCTCAAGGACAAAATTAGATATTTTGGATAGGCCAATGAGATTTCAAGTTGAACTAGGAGGTTTTCCTCAATTTGGCCTATATATTCCAAAGGCTTTCATTGTAAACAAGGCTGAAATTGATGAATAGAAGCAATATATGGTCATACAAGCTTGGAAGAAACACTTGTCTCATGCTTTTGGATAGTTTCTTGGATGTTTTTGGATGATGAAAGAGGATTGTTGTTGGATTCCATGACTTGGTAGAATGGTATAGTGTCTCTCTCTCTTTGTTTTGTTTCTTAGTTTTCATTCATAATTCCATGTTCTTGCTTGCTATAAGACAGTAGAGAATATATTTGAGACATGCCCTTGGAGGCACCTCAAATTTCCTGTTTCTTTATAGCTTCTATGTTTTCTTCATTCTTAGTCATATTAAAGAATCCTTGATTTCTCTTTAATAACTGAAGAATATTGTTTGCTTGTTTCATTTATGGTTTTATGCATGCTAAGTATGATTCACGGTATGCCCTGCTTACTCATGGCTAGTCATAGCTCCACCTCTGAAACCTCTCTTTGATTGATTAGATTGTCATTTGTTGAACCAAGGAGGTCTTGTACTGATCTTGCCCTTTGCCTAAAACTATGCAATCTTGCTTCAAAGTTCCTAATAGCTTGAAATAATATGTTTAGGCATTCCTTCATAGTGATTTGAGTTTTTTGTTTGTCTTAAATGTATTTCCCCAAATTCTGATAGCCATTTCCTAAATTTAGAGTGTCATATATCTCTATGCATAGCTTGAATGTTTATTTCTATGCATTGATCAGTTTACAGTTACATTTCTCATGATTAATGGTTAGCCCTACCATGTTTATGTCAGCTATTAAACTAGTTATGTTTGAAATCCTTTGTTCTTCACAAATTTAATGTCCATCTCACTCCATTTTACCCAAAGATCCATTTTACCTCGAATCAAATCAGCGCTTCAACAACCTTGCATCACCACCTGAAATATTTCTTGACCTTTTTGACCCCATAGCCCAGTTGATCTGACATCTTTTTTACCTATCTTAGTCTTTGATCAGTTCATCCCTCACAACCTAAAAACCAAAACCAAAAACCTACTTCATAACTAGCCTAAAATCAAAACAAAATAAGCAAACACACAGATATCCCTTACACAAATAGAGAGAGCCCTCTCTGAGTCCAGGAAGGCTAGGTCCTTGGGCTCTAAAGACTGGTTTGATGTTACACTGTCATTTGTCTTTCCAATCAGCCAAATCACGAGACCCTAACAAGAGGTAAGCCTCAACGATGTTCAATCTCAATACACTATTCTCAAGTTTTATTTGAAAAATGGATATGCCCCAACCCAACTCAGTTATAAAACAAAATGTTCTTTGAGATTAAAGGCTAAGAAATATGAAATCATCAATGATTTATTATTTAGAAGAAACTTTGATTCTATGTTATTAAGTTTCTTAGAGAAAACTGAAGCAGAGAAAGTTTTGTAGGAACTCCATGATGGACTAGCTGGAGGACATTTTGGAGGGAATACAAAAACTCATAAAATCCTGCATGCGGGTTACTATTGGCCTACAATTTTCAAATATGCTCATGAATATGAAAGAAAATGCAAAATTTGTCAAAGTGCATATGGAAGACAAAGGAAACCAGCCTTCCCATTACAACCATTTAATATCGAACAACCATTTGAACAATTGGGGTTAGACATAATCGTTGAGATCGTTCCTAACTCTTCCAAAAAACATAAATATATTCTTATAGTTACATATTATTTTACTAAATGGGTGGAATAAATTCCACTAAAGGTAGCCAACTTTGAGAATATTATTGTATTCATTGATCAATTTATCATAACTAGGTTTTGTTTACCTACTGCTTTCATGTTCGATAATGCATCTTATTTCTCAAGAGCTACTATGATAGAATTTGCGATAAAAAGAGGTTTTAAACTAAAGTAATCTGTAAATTATTATATGCAAGGAAATGTTTTAGCAGAATCCATAAATAAAAACCTTATTAGAATCATCAAACGAAATGTTGTGCAAAACCAACGAAATTGGCACAAGTCATTAACATTTTCTCTTTGGGTAGACTGAATAACTCAGAAGGCCTCCATTGGCACTTCTCCATTCAATCTTGTTTATGGAAAAGAAGTTTTTCTTCCTACCAATGTAGTTATTCCTTCTCTTTCCTTAGGTCAATTTATTGATGAATCTCCTTCTTCTTCCTTGCAACTAAGATAATTTCAAATTCCTAAACTTGAAGAAGAAAGAGAAAAAGCTAAAGTTACTCGTGCACATCATCAACAGATAGTAAAAACTTCATTTGATTCAACTTCTATCAGTCCAAAAAACTTTCAAATTGGTGATCTGGTATTGAAATAGGACAAAGCACATTAGGAAAAAGGTAAACACACCAAATTTCAAAGAATGTGGCTAGGTCCATTTCAAATCATTGAGGAAATAGGCCCATCAACATTTTTAGTGCAAGATCTATCAGGCAAAAGAGATTCTTTTCCTATTAATGGGAATATTTTAAAGAAATAATTTTCATAGGAGGCAACCCCTTCTATTACCTGTATATTATTGTTTTTTCTTTTCCTTAGGAAAATAACAGTTGCATAGTATTAAATTTTGGCTTTTCAAATAAACATCTTAGAAAATATTTTTGCTTTATCACTTATAAAAATAAGAAATGTTAAGGAAACAATAGAAATATTCGAATATCAAATAGATTCTATTTTTACTGAAAGATGAAATTTCACTGAAGTTATTTATTCTCTGATGAACTCTCATCTTTATGAATCATGGTTATTTTGTTATCAGCCAAGAAAAGAATATTTAACATAGTAAAGACCCTTTTACGGAAAAGCAATCTTAAAAATCAAAATATTATCATCCAAAATCTTCAAAAGGACCAATGATTCACCCCATTCGGGAAAAAATATCAATTTTTAGAAATAAATTTGAAACAATTATGCTAAAAATATTATAATATAATAAGTCTCATCAAGAGCTTGTTTACCATGTTCATAGGGAAATAGTTGAACTGTCATTACCAATACTGCTTACCAAAACAAGGTAATGAATTGAGATTATATCAAGAGGACAATGGGTCTCATCAAGAGCCAGCTTGATTAGTTTAATTGCAACCAGTGAATGATAGTGTCAAAATTTGGTTACCAAACCAAGACAATGGATTTTAAGTAAATACAAGTACAATAGAAAATATCTACAAAAAAGAAAGCAAGTTCCAAAAGAGATCAAGTATAAAAAATTGGAATTTATTTTTAAAGATTATAAGAAAGACTGGATGGGACAACGAATCATTTCTGGGTAAAAGGTATCCCTGCCAAAAGATTAAATTTACTATTGGATCAAAGGCTCTACCTGTGATAAAAGAGCATATATCTATAAAGCTAATCTAAAAGAGCCACCTACTTCATATTTTTTAACTAAGTAAAGACTAATACAGATACTCATACTTATATTTTTAAAGAGGGATTCTTATGAATTATAATTAAGAGAGATTTTATGGCTTAGAGAGATATTATCTATTGAAATTCATTCCTGCAACTATTTTTATTTTGAAATTTTTTTTAGAAATTTCAAAAAACCTAATCAGAGATAGTTGGTTCTCCTAAGTGAATTGTCAATTTTTGTACTATACAACACCCCCCATTTATTTTCACTAAATGGGGACCCTTTAAAATAAATAGGAAATTTATTAGTTTGATTTTATTTTAGCCTAAGCTTTAAAACTTTAGGAAATAAAGTTCTTTCCCTTTTTGCTTTGATTTCTTAATGCTCATCACAAATCGCATAGATTACAAGCCTAACAACTTAAAACATATTAAGTGTTGTGAGCTGAGATATGTGCTAAACCTTCTTTGAGTCATATAAAACTCTTGTTAAAAAAGATTTAAACACTTCTTTAAAATAAAATCACATCGCACCTTTTAAAAATGTTCAACTTATAACAATTTGGTAAGAGTTGTGATTAGCCGAACCCGATGAATTAATAAAACAAAAATCATAAAAATCAAAACTTCTAATAAAGCGCATCAACGTGATTCCTTAGCGCACTTCGAATTTTGCAACAAATAACCAACTGCAAGTTTTATTACCGTATGAAAATTGTGATCTGCGATTTGCGCAAATCACATTTCACAAAATTCATCGGTAACATAAAACATAACTAATAGAAATAGTTTTGAGTTGCGATATGGAATATTAATATTTATTGCTCAAGTGCGCAAAATTATTCATATCTAATAAACTAGATATAATATCTAACGTCTTAAATTGATCGAATAGAAATTTCATGTAAAGGTGTGTAAGAGATTTGATTGGAAGAAATATGGGTGATTAACAACATTTAATGAGAGTAAAGGTTTGAAAGATTCATATCTACTTCAAGCATGTTTTGAATGATTGAACATCATATTTGTGATTATATCACTTTATCTCTATCCTTCTCTCAATTTACCTCAAATCTAAAGCTTTCTCTGTTCACTTGAATTCAAGAAATCTCTTAACGAAGCAAGGATAATAGGCATGAACAAGAAAAAAAAGGAAATTGTCCAAGCATCATCTACTGAAGAATCAAATATGTTTGCCTTATTCTCAGATACCACCCGCAATAAGGATTGTGGCAGTTCCTCATGTGAGACAATGTACCAACTCTTCAAGAATGAAAATCCAAGGGTAATAACCAAAATTTCTACAGCAGGAGCTTCAATTTCTTCATACCCTTCTTATTTTGATGTTGCATGCTCATTCCTTCATAAAGTAGCAACAAGGCCGAAGATCCTCCCCTATATAGATATGATTAACTGGGAAATTGAACAATTGAACATAGAAGATATAACATTTAATAATTCAAAGGATGAGGATATTGCTTCATTCAGAGCAGACGATTTGAGGACAATGTACCACTTACCCATCCTACAGCAGAAGTATGACAAAGCTTTTGTCCAAAGATTTAAAAAAAAAATCTAGACTTGATGAAAGTTATAAAGGAATGTAACGATTACCAAGGAAAGTTGAAACAGGACAAACTCGATATGTACCCTATAGCACAAATTCCTTCCCCTTATTGCTATGATGTTGGTATGTTGTATAGATTGTTATCAAAGCCTAATAATACTAGGTTTTATGTAGATTGGGTCCCATTAATTGATGCAATCGTCAATTATTTAATTCTGAATTGGGCAAATATCCTGTCAGATAATTTGGCCAGAAGTATAATGGATTATATAATTAAAAGAAGTGTTTCCTCTAGGGTAATACCCCCCTTTTACATGAGTGCCTATGTCATGGATGTTATTTTCTTTTGTTCGATTTTTCCAACCATGGGATGGAAGTGGATGGCCCAAGAGCCCAATCCAATCCACATTTACCATAGAGCCCTTTGGGAGTCATATTTTCATCTTCATTTTTACAAAATTTTCCATAGAGTCATTCTACCTATGCACCATGTTAGAGTCTTGTAATTTACAGTATCACAAGGTGCCTGAATATTTCTTCCTTCCAGATTTTCATGTTGTATATATATATCAATATGTAAAGAAGTTCCAAAAGAATAGAAAAATAAACAAAAAAAAAGAAAAAAGAAAAAGAGGGTGTAAAAAAAAGTAAAAGAAAACCCCACAAAAATGAATAGTTCTGAAAGTGTTGCAAATAAAAATGCCACTACTCTTTAGAAAAGCTTTTTAAATCATACAATTTAAGCATGATTGTACAATTTTGAATTTTTGTTGATATGTTAGAGAATGAAGATTTTCCAAATTGTCTAATCTTTTCTTATCAGTAGATAGGTATAAAATGACATTGGTTCAATAGCTTAATCTAAACCAATAAGAGAAATAAGGGATATGGGTTAGTTTAGAATTTCAAAAGAAAAAAATTTCAGGGTCTGCAAGTCTAAATGCACCCTAAAAAGAAAATAAAATGTTAGATTTGTACTTTGGGTAGGTACATAAGTCAAGGAGAAATAATGAAGGGAAAAGCTGAAATTTATTCCACCAGGCACAACATCAAAATATCATATTTCCTATGATGGGAGAAGGTCAAAAATAGAGGATGAGTACACACTCAAAATATTGGAAAAAAGGATTATGTTCTAAAGTTTGGGGACTGAATTATTATCTCAAAATTATTTAGGCATACCTTATGTCTAATTTTATCGTAAGTCCCGAGAATTTCATTAATCATTTTTACCCCACCCCCTAAACACTTGCATTTTTAATTTATCCTAAGTCCTATACTACCCCCACACACTTATTTATTTTCTGACCCCACCGTCTAGTCACATGTCCCATCTGCATTAACTGTATGTCACTTTATCCCCTATCTCTGCAAATCTTCCTATATCCCACAATCTACAACGTATTTCGGCCCCCCCTCAACCTCCGAACTTTAACCATGGTGTGCGGGGGGGGGAGGGTGGTAGGGGTGGGACGAGGGGGGTGGAAGGTGGGGGTGGGGTGGGGTGATATGAAATGGGAGGTATCCATTACTGCTGACTCTACCATGTGGTGCCCCCATAATACTTTTCACCCCCCCTTTCTGATACCACTCACCGCTCTCACCCCCCTCCAAAAAGTTGTTTCTATTGTCCACCAAACCGCCATAGCTTCTTTTTTTTACCATTGTTTGTACCATTGGCACCACATTTTCTCTCGCCTACCCACTTCACCCAATCACATCACCTCCCGCCAACAAGTTGTTGTGCCATTAATGTCCAGTCTGTTATCCAACGGGCTCACGCCTTATCAAGAGCCACCAAATTGCTCTTTTAACCTCCAATTCAACATAATGGTAGAGTTTACTATGATTATTAGTGTCAAATTATTGAAGGTTTTGAATTCACAGTTAGATCACAAAGAACCACAGTTGAAGGAAGGATTGCGTTTATGAAGGAAAAATTATCAATTTTCTACAAGTTTCAATCAAGGTTTTATTTTAACTCTTCCCACTGCTCCTTTTAATTTATCCCCTCTATTAGACTCTTGTAATTTACAGTATCACAAGGTGAATGAGTATCTCATACAGGTAAATTTTCATATTGTACTTGACTGTCAATATTCAAATGATTTTCAAAGAAAATAGGAAGAAAATCAAAATAAGAGGGTGTTTATACTATAAAGTTCGAGAAAGTTTATTTAGTCCTATTGTTCAGGAATTCATGTCCAGTCCAAGACCTATTAGGACATATGTTAAGTCATATTAAATTTTATCCTAAGTCTCGAGCCCCCTATTTTTTTTACCCAAAATCCTTAAGGCACCACACTTTCCCCTATCCTAACTCTGAAAACCCACATTTTCCTACAACCCTAACTCTCATACTATACCCCCATCATCCATTTATTTTCTTGACCCAACCATCACATCATACATCATGTCAATGCTAATCAACCATCACCTTTCCACCATCTCTGCACCTCACTCTCCATCCAACGGTCATTAACATTTTTTGGCCCCCCCTCACTCTCCGAAAATTAACCACGGGGGTGGGGTCCGAAATGAGCAGTATCGAATACCGTCGGCAGCACAATATGTCATTCCTAGATTATTTCCCACCCCCCTCTCTGATACCACTCACTACCCTCACCCCCCTCCAAAAACGGTTTTACTATTCAAACAACATTTTCGCGCTTATTCGAATTTCAAAAATGACCACTGTCGCGCTTATTCGTATTTCAAAACTGACCACTGCTCCACGTCCACCTACCACTCCCACCACTGCTGCTCCACATCCATCCATCAATCGAATGCTACACATCGACCCACTCTACCAACTAGATTCTACGATGGCATTTCACTCTGAAGACCAGTAATTCAAACAGGGTTTGTGCCATTTATAAAGGAAGCGATGGGTTTTCCGTTTCAAACTCGACTACAACAATAACTGGTGCAGTAGAGAGAGAGGTAATTAGAAACATAATGGACATCATGACAGCTAGCACAACAATCAGATCAACTGAAACAGCCAATGAAACATCAGATTTAATTATCCAGCAACAATTTTCTAAGAGAGCAAAGCCTAATGTCAGTTTTGTTTTATCTCTGCCTCTTCAGCATCACACTAGAAAGATTTTGATCATTTTGAAATCAATAACGGATTTCCGACATTAATTCCATGGGAGGTGTTTTTCATATTTATCTTATCACCACCATTGCATGGTTCCACTTCTCCAATTTTATCTTTAATGTGATTAATGACAATCTCAGAAGAAGATAGAGTAACTGACTTAATTTTTAGTTAAATAATGCATCCATTTTTTTAGTAGAGGGATGAGAGAAGGACCGACAGAGGGAGAAAGCCATTGTAAAATGCTCATCTGGTTGTAAACACCTTTTTTTGGATGAATGAAAATACTATGATGTTTTCCAGATTCTTGTGTTATGATCTATGCTGAAGTGCTTTCTCCATGTAATTTGTCATTTTCTAGTTTCACGTGTTGTTTCTTTCTTTATTGTTGATAAGAAAAAAAAATTCAGGATTTGTCACCGGGCACACAGCACAGTCTTGAAACAATAATCTATGTTTTCCTTTGAAATTTGAATGTAGAATTAAAAGAATGTCTTCTCTGCATTCATTTTGAACCTTAATCTCTTCTCCTTTTTCATTTCACAAACTGTAAAGATCCATTGACATGACTAGCATTCCTGGTCACACATGATCTCAATTATTCATCCATTTAAATCTTTTTACACCTGTTGGAATCCATATCCCACTGGCCCTCTTCTACTATCTCAACCAAAAATTTTCAAACAAATTCCTATGAAATAATATCTAGCCTAAAATTACAAATCAACAAAGCTATATCTAATAGAGAGATCCCTGTCTGGGTCTAGGAGGGCTAGATCCTAGGCCCGAAGCAGTTTTGATGTTGGCCCTCTGGGATTTTGATTTCAGCCTTTGGAATTATGGAACACTAACATAGTGGTGACTCCACTGGGAACTTTCTCCAAGAATGCACTTCAAGTTTCAGTTTTGAATTTTGATGGTGAATATAAGTCAAACACCAGAAGGTTGTTCCATTCATCTAGTGACTCCATTGGTAGAAAAATAAATAAATAGAGATTCACTAGAAAATCTACAAGCTCAAGATGGGATCAATTTCAAGGAGATATGCTCCAATGAACGTAGATTGCATTCCAGGCTTCCCCAAAAAAATGCCTCAGGTAAATTGGCAAATAAATCTTCCTATTTTTCAAGATGAGAACATTGATGATGCTTTGTTACATCTCATTAAATTTCACATACATTCATGGAAGTTGAAAGTTGAATGGCATGAGGACTTTCACATGAAGATGTTTATGAAAACATTAGAAGGAAAAGCGAGGAACTAGTATCAAGGTTTAAACCCTGGTAGCTTTTTTTCTTTAATAATATTTCCACCAAGTGTTTTATGAGCATTATAAAGAATATTCCCCATCTTTGTCATTAGTGGAAAACTGTTGTGATTAGTTTGAGTATTTCATACAATACATCGAAAGTATTGATGAAGATCTAGAATATATGAATGATGAGGATCTCTTAGAAGCACTTTATGGATTTCATTCCCATGTTAATTTTCATGATGAGCAAGAGAAGTTAGTTGAAGATGAAATCAATCAAGAAATGAAAGTAGATTCCCATGATCTCTCTTCGGATACAAATGATATTGCATCTGCTCCTTTGTATAAAACTAAAGAATATATTCAACATCATGGTCAATCTACACAAGAGGAAGAATTTTTTTTTTAATCTAAATAAAACAAATACTACCTCCTCTTTTAACTGAAGAAGAAATTAATTAGATTCTAAGCATGCAGCCAAATTTTCAATCTTTATGTGATTAGGAGATTAATTCTATTTTTTCTACTGTTGTTTTATGTATTGAAGTCGTTCATCATGAAGAAACAAATGTAGAACAAATTGATGATGATGTTGTTTTACATTCTCAAGAAGGCTTATTACTAGAAATTTATTTCTCTCATCAAAATGGTGGTCTTTGGACATAATTAAGAAATCTCAGTCAAGATATATCATATTTCCTTGAAGAAACCATATTGGCATACAATGAAGATGCCATATCAAATAATCATGAAGAATGTTTAGATATTCTCTATGAGAATGATCCTAATTATAATAACCTAGAGCCAAGAGTAGTCCTAGATGAAGCTTGTTATCTGAAACCTCAGGACCAAGTATTATTCCAAGATCCTTTTGCTGCCCTCTTATAATCATTTAAAGAATGAATATGATATCCCATGGATGGTTTTCTGTAGAATTTAAGGAAAAGTTTGAACACTTCTGTTCAATGGAAAGTAAGATGGGAGTGGTCATTTTGTTTTTCAGCCTGCTCAAAAAAGTGTACAAGAATCAATCATGTAGTCATTTACTTGATTGGTTATATTGGAAAAAAGAGTTCACTTAGTGTATATATCATCTCTAAGTTAGATTAGGGTAGGTAGGTGTGCAAATAAGCTCATTACTTTGGGAATTTTTGTAGTTTTAGTTTCATATTTATTTCTAGTTTTCAGTTCAAGTGTGTTCCAAACTTCAGTTGTAGAGAGTTTATATTTCATCTTGAAGGTTTTTTTCCGTAGAGGTTTTGGTTGCATAATCTAAGATCAACCCAATGGATCATGGCACTAGTTTATGATTCCCCTCCCCAGTACTGATTCCCAAAAGTTCCCAATATCCCCTTCTTTGATTCCCTTTACCTTATTCCCATTCTTTCTTATAAAGTGAAGGAGACCAGTTAAATTTAATCACATAATACGAAATGCCTCCTAAGAAAGACTAGGAGCCTCTTAAACCCATGGTCATTTACCCTCAAGTGAACCTGGATCACTTGGCTCTAGAGGACAACGATTATAAAATCCATGAGACAAAGTCAGACTTCAATTTATTCGATGTCTACTGTTGGCTCGAGGATAAATTTCTCGATGAAGCTAATGACATTGGCCTATGGGACACTAAACTACCTTACTACATCTCCCCCAAGACCCATATCTGCCCAAAGTTAATTCAAAAATTCCAATCTAGCTATGGAATTAATCAGAGAATCATAGTCACCCAAACAGGAGAAATCATGCTCACCATTAATGCCCAATCCATCCAGCAAATGATGCAGGCCCCCACTCCTGAGCAAACAGTTCCTTTCTCTTATGAAGCCCGTAGGGAACTTTATCAGAAACTTGACTTTTCCAGTAGAGCCAAAACTTTGCAGCTTTCTATGGCCATTGATGCACCAATGCCTACCAAGAATCCACCCTATCTTTCATCTATCTTTCCCGAAAGGACCCATCACATTGTTATTGTTTTGTATTATCTATTAGGGTATCATACTGATTTGTGGGTGGATGAAGCCATGATTGGTTTCTTATCTATTCTTTCCCTAGATGCCAAACCTACATTCATGTTCAACTTTGCTCAGTTTCTTGCAGATGCCATTCATGAACAATTTTTAAAGTTTGATACAGAGGAGGTTTTCAAATACACCTATGTATTGGTGTATATGTTTGTTTATTTCCAGTCCAGCACATTTCAATTTCAGATGACCAACACAAATGAAGATGTTGAGCCTCAATCTGTCATTTTCTAGACCAATTTTCTATTGAAGGACTAGAAGAACTATACATACAAGGATTTTGTGGATTTTTTTGTGCATCCAGCCATCAACACACTCAACAATGCAACAGAGCCAAGGATAAGTGAAGAAATCAGGAAAACCATGCAGCTAACAGAGCAAGTGAAAACAACAGATTGGTACTTATACCAAAATTACATAGAGATTCGAGTCTATGAGAGTGAAATAGCCCCTTAAAAATTTCCAAATTTCCTCTCCATGAGGGTCTTTGCACTAGAGTACATAAGGCATATGATAGATGCAGATGAGCTCCAATTTGTTTCTACAAAGAAGAAGGCTCAGTTCAAGATCAAGGCACAAATTGGGCCTTTCATCTGTAATAGTAGAGCAGTAAGAGAAGAGGCAGATAAGATACTGAAGGGGATGGGTTTTAGCCACAGTTTCACTTGGTCTTATGACCCTACAAGGATTATCTCCAAGAAATGGGCGGTATCCATTAACGCCGACTCTGCCACATGGCGCCCCCATAATACTTCGCACCCCCCTTTCTGATACCGTCATCACTCTCACCCCCTCCAAAAATTTGTTTTTGCTTTCCACCAAACCGCCATGAATTTTTTTTTACCGTTGTTTGTACCATTGGCGCCACATCTGCTCCTGCCTAGCCACTTCATCGAATCACATCACCTCCCACCAACAAGTCGTTGTGCCATTAATGGCTAGTCCATTATTCAACAGGCTCACGCCTTATCGAAAGCCACCAAATCGATGTTGTAAACTCAAACTCGGCATAATGGCAGAGTTTACTCTAATTATTAGTGTCAAATTGTTGAAGGCTTTGAATTCCATGAATGGAATCCTGAAGGGCTTACAGTTGAAGGAAGGACTGCATTTATCAAGGAGAAACCATCAGTTTTCCACAAGTTTCAATCAAGGTTTTATTTTAACTCTTCCCAATACTCTTTTTAATTTATCCCCTTTGTTAGACTCCTCTAATTTATAGTATCACAAGGTGACTGAGTGTCTCATATAGGTAAATTTTCATATTGTACTTGACTGTCAATATTCAAATGATTTTCAAAGAAAATAAGAAGAATAAAATCAAAAGAAGAGGGTGTTTATACTCTAAAGTCTGGGTAAGGTTACTTGGTCCTGGTGTTCGGGAATTCATGTCCAGTCCAAGACCTATTAGGACATATGTTAAGTCATATTAACTTTTATCCTAAGTCCCAAGCCCCCTATTTTTTTACCCCAAATCCCTAAAGCACCACACTTTCCTCTATCCTAACTCCGAAAACCCTCATTTTCCTACGACCCTAACTCTCATACTATACCCCCACCATCCATTTATTTGCTTGACCTAACTGTCACATCAGACATTACGTTAGTGATAATCAATCATCACGTTTCCACCATCTCCACACCTCACTCTCCATCCAACGGTCCTTAACGTTTTCCAGCCCCCCCTCACTCTTTGAACTTTAACCACGGTGGGGGGGGGCGGGGGGTTGGGGGGTTCCGAAATGACCAATATTGAATACCACTAATAGTGCAATGTGTCATTCCTAGACTATTTCGCACCCTCCTCTTCGATACCACTCATTGCCCCGACCCCCCTCTGAAAGTGGTTTTTCTGTTCAAACAAAACCATCACGCTTATTCAAATTTCCAATTGACCGCTGTTCCACGTCCACCTACCACTCCCACCACTGCTGCTCCACATCTGTCCACCAATCCACTCCTCCACATCGACCCACTCTACCAACCAGATTCTACGATGGAATTTCACTCTGATGACTAGTAATTCAAACATGGTTTGTGCCATTTATAAATGAAGCGATGGGTTTTTTATTTCAAACTGAAACAATAACCAGTGTAGTAGAGACAAAGGCAGTTAGAAACAGAATGGCCATCATGACAGCCAGCACAGCAATCAGATCAGTTGAACCAACTAGCGCAACATTAGATTTAATTATCCAACAATAGTTTTCTGAAAGAGAAGAGCCTGATGTCAGTGTTTTTTTATCTCTGCCTCTTCGGCATCACACTAGATAGATTTTAATCATTTTTCAATCAATAACAGATTGTCGACGTTAATTCCACAGGCAGTGTTTGTCAGATTTATCTTATCACCGCCATTGCATGGTTCCACTTGTCCAATTTTAGCTTTAATGTAATTAATGACGATCTATGAAGAAGATAGAGTAACCGACTTAAGTTTTAGTTAAAAAATGCATCCATTTTTGCAGTAGAGGGACATGAGAAGGACCGAGAGAGGGAGAAAACCATTGTAAAATGCTCATCTAGTTGTAAACACCTTTTTTTGGATGAATGAAAAGACTATGTTGTTTTCAATATTCTTGTGTTATGACCTGTGGTGAATTGCTTTCTCCATGTAATTTGTCATTTTATAGTTTCACATGTTGTTTCTTTATTTATTGTTGATAAGAAAATTTTGTTCAGGATTTGTCACCCAGCACCCTGCACAGTCTTGAAACAATAATCTATGTTTTCCTCTGAAATTTGAATGTAGAATTCAGATAAGGTTTGCTTTGCATTCATTTTGAACCTTAATCTCCTCTCCTTTTCCATTTCACAAACTGTAAAGATCCATTTACATGACTAGCTTTCCTCGTCACACATGATCTCAGTTATTCATCCATATAAATATGTTTACACCTATTTGACTCCATAGCCTAATGGCCCTCTTCTATTGTCTCAACCACAAATTTTAAAAAACCCCTGCGCACTAATATATAGCCTAAAATTCCAAATCAACAAAGGTATATCTAATAGAGAGATCCCTCTCTGGGTCTAGGAAGGCTAGATACTAGGCAGTGGTTTGATGGAGCCACCACGATTATTTTCAGCCTTGCCTGAGCACTAACATAGTGGTGAGAGAGTTAGACTTTCTCAGAATTCACTTCAGAATTTTAGTTTTAACTTTTTTGATGGTGAAAGAGAAGTCATGTTGGCAATATGATCACGAGTGTTGTTATGGATGACCATACTTTGAATAAAGACGAAGACATGAGATTGTTGACATGTGTTGTCCTTGATGGAAAACCACCTGATGAAGTTATTCTTGACCTGATGGACTTGGTAAATGATGATTGCTAGCCATATGATGCTGAGTGTTAACTCCTTGAATGTCATCACTAAATGAGGCCATTGTAGCAATTGAAGTTGTGCAGTGCTTGTCAGAGATATGTTTTTGATGAAATAAATATGATGTATCTACGTGCTTATACTTTTTGGAGAACAATAGGAAGAGAATTGGCACTGTGCTAATTCTACTTGATGAAAAAGTCCTTCTGCAGGCACTCATTGGATTGTCCTAAGGAAGTCCATGCCTGCACGCGGAAAATAACGTTCCAAGTCGCGTATGGGCAAAAGCGCTCTAAAAGTGCAAAACCAGGGGTAACCACCATGGTATTGACCCATTGTATTGGGTAATGATCCGCCTAATTGACCCCGTCCAGGAATACCATCGGAAGTAATGTAGTTTTGGGCTCATGGTATTGAAAAAGGGGCTCATGGTATTGAAAAAGGATAAACCTATATAAAGAGATGAAATTTATTATGCAAATCATGAGTGTGGGTGCAAGATGTCTGAGCTTGAATAAATACTTCTCTGTGAAGTATATCTGTATGGAAAGGGTTACGGTTAGATGAAAAGATGGATATGATGCCGCAATGATGAAGAGGGAATTCGATATGAAATGCCTTCTCTGCTAGTGTTTGAAGTGATTAGATGCAATGATGAGGCGAACATGCAATGCACCGAGTAAAGGGTTGATCCCATTTAAATGTCCTGATGCGATGAAGCATGCGGCTTCATGTGGTTGAAAGACCACTCATACTTTGTAGCAGGATATACGTGGATTCGGCGGAAAGCACGTATGTGCAATACAAAGGTATACGCGCGTTTTATGTAGGCAGACGCGTATATACGTGACATCGATGAAGACGTATGCAAACTAAGGTTTGCTGAAGACTGTGGTAAGAAATGTCTAATCTGTTCCGTCAGTTTACCGACATCCGCTGAGTTATAAGTATCTGCTTCATGATCAACAGTGGCTTAAAATTATGGAAAGGGTCCAGCTTGAAAATATGATGAAATGTGGCCTCGGTGGCAGGTCCCAGAGGAAGCTGGGATCCGAAATGGTGAAATTGATGAAACGTGGTGCTAAGGTAGGTGCCGAGGGTTGTGCCCTGGGCCCCGTGGGTTGCTCCCTTCCAAGTGAGCGTCGGTAAATGAGAGCAGGGTCGAGCTCCTCTCCAGGTGAGAGGTCAAACGAGACTGGGGCTGTATCTCCTTCCAGAAAGGTCAAAACTAGTCGTGGTTGGAGCTCCCTTCCAGGAGAGGTCGGTAAACGAGCGCAGGTGGGTGCCTGCGTGCTGGTAGGAGTCTGCACCAGCACATATGTTGTAAGATGTTTTCTCTATAATAAAATATTGAAGGCTGAGCAACTGCAGCGGTGGTTTTCTCCCGACTTGGGTTTCCACCTAAAAATCCTGGTGTTCATGTGTGATGCTTTATGTGATGGTTTATTCTGTTCTTACTGCACATGTTTACTGTTTATAGAACATCTAATGAATGAATGATGGAATGATATAAGTGAAGAACTAATGGCATAATTAGATCTCTGTGTATACGCGAGTTTTATGAAGGATATCCACGTGCATACGCTAGTTGGCTTCAGCAAAGTAGCGTATGGGTTTTAGAGCATGAAAAAGTAAAAAGTTTCAGTTTGCCCTAAATACTGATTCACCCCCCTCAAAAGATTTTCCAAACAATTGCATTGAGGCTGGTCCTTCTGGCAGGCTTTGATCGCTTGAACGAGATCCGTCGCAATGGGAAGTCAAGAAGGAGTGATGTCTATAAAGCCACCTCTATTCAATGGAAGCAACCTGATATTCTGGAAGGTACGAACAAAAGCATATCTGCAAAGTCTTGGTGCAGATGTATGGGCAATCGTGGAAGAAGGTTATCAATACCCGGCAAGTATTCCTACTGATGCAGCAGAAAGGAAGAAGTATGAAATCAATGCCAAAGCAATGAATGTCTTATTAGGAAGTATGTCTGAATCAGAATTTGCTAAAGTGATGCAGCTACATTCAGCAAAAGAAATATGGGACAAAATCATTCTGAGCTATGAAGGAGATACAAAGGTAAAAAGTGCAAAACTCCAAACTCTTAGAATTGAATATGAAAATTTGAAGATGCATAGTGATGAAAATGTTGCCAGTTTCTTTCTTCGTCTGGATGATATTGTAAATCGAATGAGAAATTTGGGTGAAACCATAACTGATACTACTCTGGTGGAAAAGGTCTTAAGATCCTTGACTTCTAAATTTGACTCTAAAGTTTCAGCTATTGAAGAAAGGCAAGATCTGCAAACGCTTACTATTGTTCAATTACATGGTACTCTGACTGCTTTTGAAATGAGACAAGGATGTCCTTCTCAAATAAGAGAAGCTGCTTTTAAGGCATCTACAAAAGGAAAGGAAAAGGAAGTTGTCAAAGAATCCAGCTATATATCCAATGAAGAAGAAGCAAATTTCGTGAGAAAGCTCCAACTAGGTACTGGAAGATTCAAAGGTAAGCTTCCCTTCAAATGTTTTGAGTGTGGAAAAGTTGGTCACTATGCTGCTAAATGTCCTTATAAAGAAAAACATGGTAAAGGGAAACAATTTGAAAAGAGGAAGAGTTTCTATGCAAATGAAGATGATGATGAAGTGTCCAATGAAGATGAAGAAGATTCTGACCATGATCTGAAAGTGCTCATGGCAAAGAAGCAAAAGAAGAAGTCTACTCGAAACAAGGAGATCTCTCAGAAAACATGGTTAGCAGAAATTGAATCAGATAGTGATTGGGGTTCTGATTGTCTCATTGGTACAATGAATGGTGAAGATAGTGAAAGTAAAGTTGTGGATCTAGAAGAAGCTATCAAGATAAAAGTTGAAGAACAACAAAAGGAAACTGATAAGAAATATTCTATCTACAATGAGATGATCTCTCAAATGAAAGATCAAATAGAAATGCTGAATGGACAGGTGGACAAGTATCAAAGGTTTCATACTTATGCATCCAATCGCATTAAAGAACTAGAAGCAGAAATCATCTCTCTCAAAGAAGATTTGGAAAAATAAAATAAGAGGAATGAAGAGCTGCAACAAACATGTGAAGAAAACGAAAATTGGTTGAAAGAAGAGATTCTAAATCTGAAGGATCAAGTAGAAGATGGAAGAAGGAAAGAAGAAAGCATGACAAAGCAATGTCAAGCCTTGGAGGTCGAGGTAAACATTCTCAAAGGTAAATTAGAAGAAAAGGTTAAACTTTTGAGGTTTCAAGATAGTACTAATATTTTGGACAATATTCTGAATAATCAAAGGTCTCCTGCTATCAAACTTGGTCTTGGTTTCCAAGAAACTGTTAAAGGAGAATCTAGCTCACAAGGAAGTGCTAAAAATTCAGAGGATGACAATGCAAAACCTGAAGTGTTGAAAGAGACAAAAGGTCAACCAACAATGATGAAATCTCAAAGGAAATCAGTCAATAAAGTTGAATGATTTAAATGTCATAATCATGGGCATGTTGCAGCAAATTGCAGGAGCAGATCATTTCAGCCTCAAACAAACAGTTACTACATAGAAAGGTACTCTGGTTTCTTCAAGGGATATTGTTTTTCATGTAACAAGTATGGACATAAAGCATCTGATTGTAAAAGGAGGAAGATTAGAAATACTCATTATGATTCTTATGCTTATTTCTCTGGACACATGAGATGTTATTTCTGTAACAAGTATGGACATGTAGAAAAGGAATGCAGGTTGAACAGATCTGAGAAAGTGGACAACTTTCAACACATAGTTAGGAAGTTCAAGCACGTTTGGAAAAAGATGGAGAACCGATCAGGAACGTAGGGAATTCTCCACCCATCGCAAATGTATCTCGTCAAGTCGACTTTCTTATCGATCTGCAGGAATGAGCAAGGACATAACACAGATTTAGTGGAATGCATCATTTGCTGTGGGGAGCAATGCAGCTGATGACTCTCAATGGTTGATTCGATTATTCCGGTTATGTTTACTTCGACAAACATGATCCATGTGAGTGACAGCATAGGGAGGTACAAACTCAGAGTAAAATGAAGGAAGATGAAAATTTTCTATGCTTCACTCTCTCCACACGTTGTTATATTAATAAAAGTCGTGACACACGCGTAGTTGCATCGTATACACTTGTGAGGCATCGAAGGATAAGAGAATTTACATGGCTAGCCGAAGATCCTGGAGCAGAGGCTCGTGGGGAGTAATGCTTAGACCGATTGTTAACAAATCGTATTATTGACTTCTATATCACCTGAATTTCATTTTTAAATAATACAGACATGATACTTAAGGCTTTATGTTAAAAGATTATGGATGAGTCTTGGTTGCTTGATGATGAAGAGTAGTCGTTGCTGAGATGAAAGTCTTATAAATCAAAGATAAGGACAGATCATGCAGAGATTGTTGCTGATGAATTGCTGATAAAGGTATTCAAGTTGCACTAGTTAAGGAGGAGCACTAGTTCAGGGGGAGCAGCAGGTTGAATACTAATGACTCACATTGTTGGCAAGAGAATTCGCTATTCTTGGTTAATGGGATACCCATGCTTACCGAGTCTTAGCATATTTATTATGATGATATTTTGAGCCCTGTTTGCTGAAAAGAATCTTTTGTGCTCACACATGGATGAGTTGGAAGTCGTTTGATTCAGAAACAAGAATAGATCATGCAAAGTTTGTGACTATGGTTGAGATATTTTCCCTACATATGTTACTTCATGTTAAATCTTAAAGATCATGGTGATATTGTACCACATGGATGATTGACACATATTTGAAGATATTGTTCCGGTATGATAATTTCTCTTGGAAAGATTGTATTGATGCTACAAAGAATCTGAAGGCTTGGTTACTAATGTGCTTATGCTACAACCGTTGGATGACGCTTGAAGACACAACTGCACTGTTCTATCTATCTGTAGTCCAGGGAAGCATTCAAAAGAAGCTGAACACTGTCTTTTTCTCACAGAGGATCAGATCTGGTTAAAATTTAGAAGATGGAATTGGATACGCGGGTTTCCTGAAACACAGTCGCGTATATACGCGAGTTAATGCACAGAAAACCACGTATGTCTGATTGCTGACATTTTTTCAGTTTGGAGTCAGCTCTCCTCAGTACAGCTGCAGTGCTGTTTGGTATCTCTGATACTGTCTGGTATCTCAGGTGGTGTTCCAGTTCTCATAATTCTATTTCTAGTGATTTGTCGAAGATGTTTTGATGATTTGTTGGTGAAAGTGTTCAGGATGCACAAACTAAGGGGGAGCCTTAGTCATATTGAAAGGATGCTTGGATGCACAGATTCAGGGGGAGCATTAGCTTTGCTGAGTATAATGCATTGTTGGCATTATGGTGGTTCTGATATATGATCTCTCTTGAGGTCTTTCTGGTGTTGGTCTTGAAGTCATATTTGTAATTTGCTGAAAAGGTCTTGTTAAGACCCATGATGTAAAATTGTAATATTCAGTCATGAGAGGACTTGTCAAATTTGTAAACCCACTTGGTTGGGTAGCTGAGTCAAATTTTGTAAACCCACTTGGTTGGGCAGATGAGTCAAATTTGTAAACCCACTTGGTTGGGTAGTTGGGAGTCTCACATGTAAATCCACTTAGATGGATCTTTGATGTAAGTATGAGTCATTGGTGATAGGAATTTCATAGAGTCATGTACTTCATTGGAAAATATGTTTGAAGGTTCAGCATGTACTCAGGGGGAGCTTGGTCACTTCAGTATATATCAGATCTGCAGATCGCTTCTTCCACATGAGAAAAAAAAGGGGGAGAGTATGTTGGTTTTTGATCCACCCTTTTCCCTTGATGTCAAAGGGGGAGAGTGATATGGTGTTTGAATGAAGAGAAAGAATGGTGTCAAAAATGGAGAGAGTGACATGGTGTCCTTGTATTCTTAATGTACCTATCTGATGTGGTAACCAAACACCATCGTGGTTGCCATCAATTCCAAAGGGGGAGATTGTTGGAAATATGATGCAGAGTGTTGTCCTTGATGGCAACCCACTGAATGAAGATGAAGACATGCGACTGTTGACATGTGTTGTCCTTGATGGAAAACCACATGATGAAGTAATACTTGACCTGATGGACTTGGTAAATGATGTTTGTTAGCAATATGATGATGAATGTTGTCCTTGAAAGGCAACCCTCTTGATGAAGATAATGGCAACTTACTTGATGAAGTTGTGCTTAATAGAATATGTTCTTGATGAAGTAAATCTGATGTATCTACAGTGTGTACAGAAGGCAATGAAGAAAGGAATTCAGCATGTGCTAAATCTTGATGAAAAGAGTATGTCTCTAGGCATGCGCGGATCTGCCTAGGGGAAGTCGTGTATGCACGCGGGAATAAACGTTCCAAGTCGTGTATGGGAAAAAAGCGCTCAAAAAGTGCAAAACCAGGGGTAAACACCATGGTATTGACCCATTGTATTGGGTAATGATTCGTCTAAATGACCCCGTCCAGGAATACCATCGGAAGTAATGTAGTTTTGGGCTCATGGTATTGTTTTGGCTCAGGGTATTGAAAAAAGGGGCTCATGGTATTGAAAAAGGGTAATCCTATATAAAGAGAAGAAATTCATTGTAAACAGATGAGTGGGTGCAAGATGTCTCTGCAGCTTGAATGTTATTACTCTCTCTCTCGAGACATCTCAATGGAAAGGGCTATGCGCTTGAACAAAATATCCAATATGTATGATGTACCAAATGATGAAGTATGGATCTAGATTTGAAGCATTTCAGATTGCCAGACCTGCTTAAGAAGAGATTAGATTTCGTGATGAGGCGAACATCTGTCTGAAGTGAAGAGTTAAATCTGAACTGAATATATGATCTGAAGAAGTATGCTGCCCTATAATGTCTGAAGATCTATACGCAAGTTTGTCGTAGAGGAAGCGCGTATATACGCGGGTTTGATGAAGAGAAAGCGCGTATGCACAATAAAATTAGCTTTGTAACATGTACTAAAGTATACGCCGGTTTATGTGAACGGAAGCGCGTATATACGCGACATCAGAGAAAGGAAAGCGCGTATGCAAACTAGGGTTTGCTGAAGTCTGTGGTAAGAAATTTCTGATCTGTTCTGCTGGTTTACTGATATCTGTCAGTGAGTTATATGTATCAGTTTCATGTTTGACTGTGCTTAAAAGTATGGAGTGGGTCCAGTCTGAAAATATGATGAAACGTGGCCTGCAAGTTGTGTCCTAGAGGAAGCTTTGGATCCAGTGTGAAAATTGATGAAACGTGGTCCATAGAGGTGTTGAGGGTTGTAGCCTTCAGTCAGGGGGTTGTAGCTCCCTTCCAGGTGAGGCCGGTAAACGAGATCAGGGGGTCGTAGCTCCCTTCCAGGAGAGGCTGGTAAACGAGTCAGGGGGTTGGAGCTCCCTTCCAGGAGAGGCTGGTAAACGAGCGCAGGTGGGTGCCTGCGTGTTGGTAGGATTCTGCGCCAGCACATATGTTGTAAGATGTTTTCTCTAATAAAATATTGAAGGCTGAGCAACTGCAGCGGTGGTTTTCTCCCGACTTGGGTTTCCACCTAAAAATCCTGGTGTTCATGTGTGATTCTTTGTGTGATGGTTTATTCTGTTCTTACTGCACATGTTTACTGTTTATAGAACATCTAGTAAATGAATGATGGAATTATGTAAGTGAAGAACTAATGGCATAATTAGATCTCTGGGTATACGCGAGTTTCATGAAGGATATCCGCGTGTATACGCTAGTTGGCTTCAGCAAAGTAGCGTATGGGTTTTAGAGCATGAAAAAGTAAAAGTTTGAATATGCTGTAAATACTGATTCACCCCCCCCCTCTCAGTATTTTTCCCAACAAGTCAAACACTAGAAGGCTTTTCCATACTAGAAGGCTTTTCCATTCACCTTGCGACTCCACTGTCAGCAAAATCTAGAAATAAATATTCACTAGTGACTCTACAAGCTCAATATGGGATCAGTTGCAAGGAGATATGCTCCAATGAACAAAGATTACATTCCAGGCTTCCCAAACAAAATTCCTCAGGTAAATTGGCAAATAAATATTTCTATTTTTCAAGATGAGAATGTTGATGATGCTTTTTTACATCTCATTAAATTTCACATACATTCATGGAAGTTGAAAGTTGAATGGCATGAGGACTGTCACATGAATATGTGTATGGAAACATTAGAAGGAAAAGCGAGGAACTGGTGTTACACCATTTTTTGGTCATCTAACCTATTATCATTAGATGGACCCAAGTACACCATGTAAGACCAATTTTACCCTAAGTAAAATTGCTTTCACTATGTGAAATAACTTAGTAAAACTCCT
The DNA here is from genome assembly GCA_034641835.2 of Pinus albicaulis. Taxonomy (NCBI): domain Eukaryota; kingdom Viridiplantae; phylum Streptophyta; class Pinopsida; order Pinales; family Pinaceae; genus Pinus; species Pinus albicaulis. The sequence goes on from JAXQQM020064929.1 coordinate 29,167, forward strand.
TTATTAAGTTGTTTATGGTCTAAACAGGAAACCCCAAAAGGAAATAATAAACAAATCTATATTTGTTTATATTTCCTTAAGGAATAATTAGTTAAACATCAATTAAATTATTATTCCTAGTCATATTTAACCCAAAACATGGAAATCAATTAAATAGATCCTTATTTATTTGATTATTTCCTAGGAATAACTTATTTAATCCTTATTTAAATAATATTCCTAGTTAAATTTGACTAAATCATTTATAAATAATTAAATAAATCATTATTTATTTAATTATATTTCCACCATTTCCTTAAAATAATAAATAAATCATTTATTTATTTATTATTTATAAATAAAGGGTTCGACTCAAGTCAAAAATCCTTTTCCCTCCAATAAATATAATAAAATATTCCTAAAAGGTGGTTCTAGAATTTGGTTAATAATATTTTATTCATACACCAAGTTCTAGAATACCCTAATATTTTGTTATAAATAGAAGGTTTTTCCCATTCATTTTTCACCTTTCATTGCCTAATAGATCACTCTGGATCTATTCTTTTGGTCTGACTTTGAGCCATTATCATTGTCAAATTTTCTATCATTCCACTTTGGGAGCTCCCTTTGAGTTCTATGTTTGTCTGGGTCTTCTACACCAACAAGAGAGAGAAATTTTAGATCTAAAGTGCTGAGGATTTTCAAGAACCCATCCCATTGAGGAGGATTGGAAACTCCTTTCTTGTTTTCCTCTCAGGTGCCCTTTAATATAAAAAATTCTTTGAAAAACATTATTCTTGTCTTGTCTATTGGATGCATGGAGAAAAATTTCATTTTCACTGCTTAATGTCTTTTTATGCATAGATTTGGATTTGTGCAACTTTGTCTTGATCAACTAACTGTAGATTTGAAGATATTGGTAGCCATAATTGATGTTAGGGCTATTTTTTATGCGTAGCTAAAGTGGTATTTTTCCGAAAAAAGATTCATACTAACAATTGGCAACTCCACACAGGTTTTCTTTAACGACCACTATTGTTTTATATATTCCTGCATATCCAACTATTTCAGACCCTAGGGTTTCTCTTTCATTTTTTGTTTTTCCTATTTTTATGGTGTTTTTCACCTCAAAAACCCTCAAACATCAAAATTTTTAACTTCCGTGTGTTTCTGGCCCTATTGCGCAGGTGACAGACATTAGCCGCAGCTGAGACGACAACTTTTTCTGAAATCTGCCACCGAGAATCTCGGATCTGCAGGTAGCACTTATCGGCCCAAAACCTATGACCTAGCCTAGAGGTGTTACAGTCAAACACTGCACACTCTCGTAGGGGAAGACAAATATGGAAGAAGCACAAGACCAAATTAAACCTATTTCTCGCTAGGGGTAACGCATATAGACCAGAAAAGAGGCTATAATGTAGTGCTGGACACATTGGCCACGTTAGTGGCTAGGGCAATGCTCAGTTTATAGTTATAACTGGAGAGACGCATGTCAAGTGTTAAGTTTGAACAAAAGAGTTGATAAAGATTTGAATCTCCGACTTTCCCTCACAAAGGAGTCAGTTCACAAAGGAAACTGCAGAAGCACTAGTTCATTATTGGTCATTGCCATAGAAGACTGAACTCCAAGAGAGGCAAAAGCATGGAGATCAAGGAAACATCTAAGCCTATTCCATTCCAAACTAGTGGAAAGAGAAGGGCAACAATGGCCTTCTCCCTCTCCTATAAGAAGGAGCTGAAGGCTCTTAATTGAAGGTCGAAGGATTGCTCAAAGTTCTTGCATACGTGTGGAATAGAGAATAGTGTGACATTGTGAAGGCCAAGAGTCAAAGAGGCTCCTAGAGAGTTTGTTGACTTGGACTTCTTCACTAGAGAGAGAAGAGAGATCGAGAGACTGAGGAGGGCTTGGTACAACCGATGGTTGTAATCCTCCTTCTTTCAAAATCAATAGAACTATGTTCGTTTTGTCCATTCAATGCTTAATGTTATATTGTTGTTTCAATATTTGTTTAGTATGATATGAATGGCTCAGATGTGTGCTCAGATGTGTATAATCTAGATGTTTATTATTGATTTAATTGATAGAATACTTGTTATATTATAAATTACGCGGTTGCTTTGACTGACCGCAGGACTCAGATTTGGAGCCGGTGAAGAAGGACTCTTGCTTTGCTGCGTAGCACTCTCCAAAGGATTCTAAAGCTGTCAAAGAGGTAATTCTCTATTGTATTCTTTCAAGTTATTTCAAGCTAATATGAACATGCTCATGCCATCTTTGTGAACAACATAGCTAATCTGACTGTCTGCCTCGGGCACCGGAAAGCCCTGAGAGGGATATACAAAAACCAACCACCCAAGCAGTTTACCCTAAAGCAGAATTGGCGACTTCGCTGGGGAGTGTCCCCATAGTTTCCGGACTATTTCTTCCTTCATTTCTTCTCTCCTCTGTTCAGTATCCTTCCGACCATTTTTTGATGCCCAGTAGACATACCAAACGCTTGCAGAGTTCAATCCTGTGCCTGTCTGGCCAACTGAAGAGCTTTTCCCTGGTTAACGCGACCTATGCAGTGTATCCAGTGCGTTATAACGTGGTCTAGGCTTAAATACAGTGCGTTATAACGTTGTATTTTCTCACAGACAGAGCGTTACCCAACCAAAAACCCTGTTGTTCACTACTGTGACTGTGTTTTAGCTGTGGAGTTTTTTGGCCACCAGTACCTTTCACAGACCGAATCCCTGTGCTTGTCTGCTAAACTGGCATTGATTATTTGTTTCTCTTATTTAGTTAGTGTGCAAAGCATTTACTTTTTTAAAGAGAAATTTTTTTTTTATATTTTTCTGCATTTAAGCTGAGTTTATTCTGAAAGTTTGGTTCACAAACTGTTAAAAGAGGTAGATAGAAGTCTGAATCTTAAAAGTTGAGCTGTGTTATTTACATGTTGGTGCATGGATGATTGAAAAAAGAAACCTCTCCTTGTAGAAACATTCTTCATTGAAGTTAATATTTAGAGCATGTTTTGCATGGTTTATTGAGTCAAGAGTCTCACTATACTTCATACGTCCATTTCCCCTCCGCAAGACTAATAACAAAGTACACTAAAAACAAAGCGATAATAAAATCAATCTAATAACTCTTTTTGAGCTCACACAAATAGTAGTTCAGGCTAGGATCTTGGGTTAGGAAAGTGAGAAAACTACCCAAGATCTCCAAACTTGAAAACTAGAGTCATTAACGAGTGAAATCCTGCCGCACTCACATTATTGGGACCGTTCCTTTACCGGAGCTCAGCGCGAGACAACACTTGGGTGCACTAGAAGGTAGCCCGCCTTCGACTGCATCCTGTGGGTGTGTTATATATTGGGGTTCCCTTCGGGGATGTCGAAACTAGATCTGGGATCTAGGTATTCTGCCCATATAGCACACTGTCCTTGACCGTGGACCCCCCTGATAGTGTCTGTGATTTGAGGTATCCTTAGTGGCTATACTTTTAGGGACTTACACCAGGTGACTGGGACGGGCTGTCCTGGTACCTGAAACAGACGGACCTACTCTGTCTTCAGTCTTTAGGAGGGTACTCGTCTTCACGAGAGTGCTTACACCTATCGTCTGGGGTTCGGGCGAAGCTCTAGAGTAACCGTAACTGTAATTTTGACCAACCCTCTCTGTATGCTATTGTGAGACTGGATTTCATCACCAGTGAACGGTAGTACTCAGACAGGGCACCCTATACTGGCTGCTTGCTGATTGATTTTAGAGAGTCTTTTCTTTTTTTAGTAGTTGTGTGGATACTGTCATTTGAGACTTCATAATACATCACATTTTAAAAATTTGTTAAAATTAAACCGGTCACCGTGGCGTCCCCTGACCCACGCTGTCTGTCTCGACGACAGCAAGGTCTACCTCCTCTCACCCTAGAGGAAAGATTGAACCTTGGTGAACCCGGGCCTTCTACGAAAGAGCAGTCTCCTCTGACTAATCTTGATTATCACATAGACCCTTATCAGCCGGAACTTCCGGAGGACCCTTTCACTGAAGGCGTTGTACCTAATTACAATCCTCCACTCACTGATCCGTTAGGACCTGTGATAATCCAGATTCCACCGCGCCAAGATATGTCTGCGGCAACACCAACATCTATTTCTCCACTGGTATCCACAGGGTCGATACCAATGGCAACCATTCCTGGTTCGCCATCATCCTCCCCGCCGGTGGTCAGTTCTATGTCATTACTGGGTAACCCCAGTAGTCAACATATGCCTACCCCCAACCCTATGGTCAACACAACTGTCAGTAGTTTACCGAACCCTTCGGCATCTACTCCTACCGTGACCACGTTGGGGACCACGGTAGTTCCTCCCACGAGCACGACTAGTTCGGTGCCCTTTAGCAACCCTTTCGATTGGAACCCTCTGTTGAGTTCAAACCCCCTGGCCACTATACCAGGGAGCAGTGTTATCAGTACACAGGTAGCAGGGAATATTTCTCTTCCTATGCAATCCTTAGGACAAATGGGACAACCCATTGTAAATACTATCCCCTTAAGTGGTTCAAACATAGGTGTAGGATCTATACCATTGCCAAATTATGCAAATACTAGTATGCCTCCGGGAAACTCTATTGCATCCATTTGGAATAACCAACCCCAACCTCCGTCTGGAGTGGGAGGGCACTTTTACGCTGGGGGCAACCAACCATTTTCCCCTCAATACACTATGCCCTATGGACAGCAACCGTATGTTCCTACTCCTCCACCTATGGGAGGTTTTGATCAAAGTCCCACTTACCCTTATGGTAACACATGGATGGGAGGACCCTATGGTCCCAATAGTCAGCCCATACTACCTTGGTTAGACTCGGGGGAAAATCCACAATTGCCATTCTTGGCAGCTTTGGACATACCCGACATCCATAAGCTGACGAACGACCCCATCAACCACAACTCGCTTTGGCCTCCAATTCCTCATAAGATTCCGTCCGATATCCCGAAGTTCGACGGGAAGCATGGGGACGACCCGGCCGCACACATCACTACCTTCCATTTGTGGTCCATATCCAATTCCATGGTAGATGATAGTGTCCGCCTTCGACTGTTTTCCCGCACCCTTACAGGCAATGCCGCCAAGTGGTACATTGAATTACCACGCGCCACCATCAATACGTTTGGCGCTTTAGCGATGGAGTTCTTAAAGAACTTTCAACTACCAATTAGAGTGGAAACCGGCACAGAATTGTTAACATCACTGCGCCAAGACACCGCCACCCACATCTCCGACCATATTCATGAATGGAGACGTAGGAGGAGGCTTGTCAAAGCGCCAATACCAGACCATCTCTTGGAAAATTGGTTTTGCAAGTCTCTTTTACCCCATATCTCTAAATACATTGGCCTTTCTGGTGCGGTGACAGAAGATCAATGTATTCGTCGTGCCCAGCACCTGGATTTAATCTATTCACAATTCGGCACGCTTTACGATCTGCTCCCCCATGCCCCTGGTAACCCGAACCCTCCGGCTACTAAGAAAACCGGAGCTCATGCCGATGGTCTCGTTGGCACGATCTCTGGTGTAGCCACCAATCAGTCTCGGGGGCAAACCTCCCAGCCATCCTCGGCTGCCACCTCCCCCCATCAAACGACTCCTCTCCCTTCCGCTGAGGTAAATTCGGTGCAAACCTCACAAAAACCCAACGGGAAAAATAGGAAGAATAAGAAGAAAACATCTTCTTCGGAAGAGCAGTCGAATAATCAGAATAACTCGAATCAGAAAAATGCTGCTAACGAAAAAGGAAAGGATAAACCCATGAGATTTCCTTGTAAAATCTGTACGGAGGACCACTTGACATACAAATGTCCTCGGTTGCAGGAATGCACTGATTTTATTGCTAACAAGGATTCTGGGAGAACACCTGCCGTTCTTCACAATCCTTTCCCCAATCAACAGCAGCAACATCAACATATGGTTGACAACCCGCCACAACCCCATCAACGGGGCAATGGTGGTTCGTATCCTTCCGGCGAAGGACCATCCGCCATTTATGGCATCGAGAGTATTGACCTTCAAACTCGCGCCAAGCTTTATGGAACTCCTACCATAGATGCTCAGGAACCTAGAACTAGTTCCAATCCGCCGCCACCCAACGATTTGCATATCGAAAGGCCTACTGTTGAACCTGTAATTCGTCCCCCTAAAGGGACACTTCGACGCACGACTCATAATACCTCTGCACGTGCAGCCCAAAACTACAATATTGTAGAAGATTTGGCGCAAGCACCGTCAGCTATGTCTGCACTTGAAGTATTACAAACCTGTCCAGCACAAAGGAAAGCCTTGCTTTCAGCCATTGGTGGAATAGATCCCCAGGATTCCATGCTAGCAGTCTTTGATATGGAAAAGGCTAAACCTCGCCTCTCGCACCAACTCGCATTCTAGGTGCAGGTTGTGTCGAAAGGGAGACCCATCCATCGCACTGTCATAGACGAAGGTGCTTCGACCTGCGTTATGTCACAAGCTTGCTGGCTGAATTTAGGTTCTCCTACTCTAACCCCGCCATCGAATTCCCTCAAAGATTTCGATGGCCACACGTTCCTACCCAAAGGATACCTTGCTAGCTTTCCCGTCACTCTGGGGGGAAAATGGTAAACGTGGACGTTGAAGTCGTAGAACGTCATCTCGACTATAATCTATTGCTCGGTCGCAGTTGGTCTTATGCTATGACCGCCATCGTGTCTTCGGTCTTCCGACTCATCCTATTTCCATTGGATGGGAAAATAGTCACGGTCGATCAGCTATCCTTCTGCACCCCTGATTATTCCACTTTACCAAGTAGCTTTGTACCCCTAATAGGAGGTGTCCCTGACTCTTACGTCAGTATCGGTACCGGTCTTCTGAAGGCATCTTCCCTACTGGGTTGTTTTCCTCTACCGCCGCCACAGATCCCAAACACGGTTGCAATGATATCCACCTTTTCGGATGGCTCTATCGACCCATGGATCATTTCGGCGCCTTCAGATATTGATTCCTATGGAGATCAGATGCCGCTTTCGCTGGTTGAGTTGGCTTACCAAGCCATCCAAGTCGCATCTGAACCCTCCACTGATATGGTTTCGACCACAGGTACGACCCTCTCCCCCATCACGGTTCTCTCTAAGGATCTCCTCAATGAAGTCTGGCCTACAGACGAAGCTATTTGAGAGATCATGTCATTAGAAGAACGACCTTGGGGAGAGTTCCACCATCGCGCTTCGACGATTGATTCGGAGGCGATAAAAACTGAAATCCCGTCTTTTGACCAACCTGAGATAGTTCCCTCCTCTTATACGACTATCCACACTATCGATTCAGAAGGGAACATGGGTAATCTTTCCAAGACTCTACTCATCGATATCTCGGTCAAAACGGGTATCGTGGAAAATATTTAGATTGGAGCCGACTGCAATCCTGAGGAAATTGCGTCCTTCACATCTCTTTTTAAAGAATTCCGCGATGTCTTTGCTTGGTCTTATGACGAAATGCCCGGCATAGATCCTTCTATTGTCGAGCATGAAATCAAGACTTATGACAATGCTAAACCTATCCGGCAACGACTCAGACCTGTCCACCCGCGCAAAGCAGCCGCCATCAAGGTCGAAGTAGAAAAACTTTTAAACGCTGGCTTCATTTACCCCGTTCCCTTAACTGAATGGGTTTCCAATCCGGTTCCCGTTGATAAAAAACAAGGCACTATTCGAGTTTGCATCGATTATCGCGATCTGAACGCCGCTTGTCCAAAAGACAACTATCCTACGCCGTTCATTGATCAAATTCTCGACGATTGTGCCGGATGCGAATCTTTTTCCTTCATGGATGGATTCTCGGGATACAACCAGATTGCCATAAAAAAAGACGACCAACATAAAACTGCTTTCATCTGTCCTTGGGGCATCTTTGCGTATAAAAAGCTCCCATTCGGCCTGAAGAATGCTGGAGCAACTTTTCAGCGGGCTATGGACTATGCTTTTCATGACATTCGACATATTGTACAAGCATACTTGGATGACCTCCCGGCTCATTCCAAGAAGCGACGAGACCACCTGGCTGATTTAAGAGAAATTTTTGCTAGGTGCAGGTTCTACAATATACGCTTGAATCCTCATAAATGCGTATTTATGGTCGAGTCCGGACGATTGTTAGGGTTCATTGTTTCCAAGCACGGGATTAGGGTTGATCCCGATAAGGTAAAAGCAATTATTGAATTGCCGGCACCACAATCCATCCTTCAACTCCAAAGCTTGCAGGGGAAGGCAAACTTTTTGCGTCGTTTCATCGTTAACTATGCTGAGATGATGAAAGGATTCATGCGATTGTTGAAGAAAGGAACACTATACTTGTGGGATGACCAAGCTCAATGGTCATTTGATGCTTTAAAACATGCACTTGTTTCAGCCCCACTCCTTAGTGCCCCCGATTATTCACGCGACTTTCTCCTTTATCTGGCAGCATCACCATCCTCACTTGGAATGGTTTTGGTTCAAGTACACGATGACGACAGTGAACATGTGATTTACTATTTATCTAAAGGTCTCATTGGACCTAAATTACGTTATTCACATGTGGAGAAACTCTCTCTGGCGGTAGTTTTCGCCGTCACCCGGCTCCGACATTATATATTGCTGCGACAGACTACGGTGATTGCTTTGGAGAATCCCATGTGACATATCTTGTCTAGACAAATTATTGGAGGGAAATATTCCAAATGGATCGTCATCCTCCAACAATTTGATTTGGTGTTCACGGCTGCCAAAGCAAAGAAATCCCTGGTCTTCGCCGAATTACTATCGGACCTTCCCAGAATCGACCCGACAGAGGTAGCTCATGATCCATTCCCTGATGAATCTGTCTACTTGGTCGACTCTTCGGACACCTGGTATGGAGACATCTTAGTCTACCTACAAACTCAACGCTTCCGCCTAGCTCTCACGTCTGATGACCATCGTCGTATCCGCCACCAAGCAAGGCACTACCTCGTGCTAAACGATACACTATATCGTCGTGGTGTTGATACTATTCTCCGACGTTGTCTCACTATCAATGAGGCAGAACGCGTTTTGAATGACTGCCATGCAGGGGCATGTGGTGGTCATCTTTCGGGCATAGCTACTGCCCAAAAAATCTTGCGCGCTGGTTACTGGTGGCCCACTTTGTTTAAATATTGCATTGCAGCAGTCCAAAAATGCCATCCATGTCAAATTTTCACAAAGAAAATGCGCGCACATCCTGCCCCCCTTCACCCGGTTATCTCCGTCAGTCCTTTCGCTAAATGGGGAATTGACTTCGTCACCTGCAATCCCGCTTCGGAAAACGGACACAACTACATCGTGGTTGCGGTCGATTATTTTACGAAATGGGCTGAAGCCCTTCCCACTTTTAAGGCCGATGGCGAAACCGCCGCTCTCTTCCTATTTAATCAGGTTATCTGTCGGTTCGGCGTACCCCTATCGATTGTCACAGATCATGGATCTCATTTTCAAAATCATATGATGACCGAATTAACATCCATGCTAGGTTTCTGACAAGATCAATCTTCGTCTTATTATCCTCAAGCTAATGGTCAAGTAGAAGCCGTAAATGGCATTCTCAAAACCATGATTCGTCGATTGGTCGGAAACCATAAAACCACATGGCATCGAAAGTTATATTCTGCGTTATGGGCATACCGAACGTCAGTAAAAACTGCCACAGGCTTCACACCTTTCCAACTTGCTTTCGGCCTGGAGGCAGTACTTCCGATTGAGTGTGAAATCCCATCGCTTAAACTAGCGGTTGAACTCCTACCTGGCACCACCGCCACAGAAGAGCGCTTGCTCTCGCTCGATCATTTGGATGAAACTCGTCGAGATGCTACACTAGCACTTGAAGCTCACCAGCGCCGAGTTAAAGCTCAATACGACAAATCTGTCAAGCCTCGTTCTTTCCAAGAGGGCGATCTTGTTCTACTTTATGATCAAAAACATGACCTCTTGGGGGCAGGAACACTCCAACCTTTATGGCTCGGTCCTTACATCGTTACTAAAGCCCTCTCAAAAGGAGCTTACGAACTACAGGACTGTAATGGAATTCCACTCGAGGAGCCCCGCAACGGGCTCTATCTGAAGAAGTATTTTTCCTAGTTTCACACTAGGCATATGCTTTGTAATTTTATGTATATAAGTTTTGCCTATTTTTATTTTGATGCTTCTAGATTATTTGTTTGGTTTAAAGTGATTTTCTCATGTAATCTTTTTCTTTCGCACAGATGTCATCACATTCGTTATCATACGTCGGGTATGCAGACGGTGCTAGTCGTCACACTAGACACATTGCTTCAGCTGCTTGGGTTCTCTATACTCCTGAGTCGGACCTTCTTGGTTCCGGGGGGATCTTCCTGGGTAATGCCACCAACAATGTGGCCGAGTACATGTCAGTGATCCAACTCCTCACGGAAGCGGCATCTCGTGACATCTCCGATTTAGTGGTCAGGTTAGATTCCCAACTCATCATTATGCAGCTAAACAATCATTATCGCGTCCGCCACCCTGTGTTGTTACGTTATTTTTTACGAGTGCGACTTTTAGAACGTCAATTTCAAACAATCACATTTGAGCACGTTCCTAGGGAATTTAATGCATTAGCTAATTCTTTGGCAAATTATGTGTTAGATTGGCATTTGTCACATTTATTGTAAAAGATTTACTCATGAGTACATATATTTTTATCACATCAAAAAATGCATAAAAATTTAAAAACACAAAATCACCAAAATATATATATATATATATATATATATATATATATATATAGATATAGATATATGTCGTGTCCAGTACACAGTAAACATCAAAAAGAAAGAAAAATCTCCCAAAACTTCGGGTGTTTTACAAAATTTGGCTCACTAAGCCATGCTCTGACACTAATACATCTACTCCAACAGCTAAGCCTGATGCTCATAATAGCTTACAACTGCTCTAGCTATCCTCCTCAGAGGAACCAGGTATCTCTCTGGCACACCCACAGTATGCCGCTGCAGACGAACTGGAACCTCCCGCATAGGAAGTGGTGGTATACCCATACTCAGACCCTCCAGGTTCCTGGAGAGTTCATGTAAAATCTGGGTATCATCATCGTCGCCGGCTTCCGCCTCCTCTACAGGTGCGCCAGCCCCGGGTAGCTGCAGTCCTCGCCGTGCATGGCGAGGGGCCCCAGCTGGACGGACAGGTGCCACATCTATGTCAAGCAAGCAAAAGTTTCATGTCAAAACTTAATTTTCACCCCTTTTCAACAAAAAAAAAAAATTACATAAACATTCAAAAGCTAAAAACAAAAACTTCTTTGAAAACAACTGATCATTTTTTCTTACCATCGGGCCCCCACTGGGTGCCAGGGGGCAGGACTAGCTCGGGATCGCCTGTGAAGTTCATCCCTGCATAGGGATAATCCTCAATCATGATGATCTGAGAGTCTAGCCAATCAAAAAATCCCTCATCAAAACAGTGACGGACGGGACCCTCTCCAGTCCGTGGAAGCAAAGTGGCCCACCGAGCCTGCCTCGGCTCGCGTGGACCCAATGGCGCTGTTGGGATCCTGGGCCTCATCAGTGGTATCCGCTCCAATATGAAAGAAACAATCAGTGTTCCATACCCAAATTCTCTTTGAGTACGGGTCTTGCATGCAGTAAGCTCTGCTCGGACCCGACGGACTACACCGTCACACCAGTCGAAAACCTGAGGCTGCATACAATCCAAGGCTAGGAGCATCTGGGCCTTGGTAGCCACATGCTGACTCTTGGCACCTGCCAAGTGAACAATCATCCATAGAATAGACCGCAAGGGTCTCAAAGTCACCTGTGCAATAGGTATCCGGTTACTCACAGCCTGGGTGCCACGTATGCAGTGCGCATGGATCAAATCAGTAGTAGAACGAGGGTCAGCTCTGGACCCCGTCAAGTTGGGCCTCGCCCCACGACATGACAAGCCGGTCAAAAAGTAAACATCATCTTTTTCGATGGCGAGCTCGTTGCCACCAATCCGAAAGACATGATGTCGTTCGTCCCACTGCTGGATCAGCCACCTCAGGAGGTCCTCTTGACCCCTCATCAGTTCTAAACGGGCATACTTAAGCAATCCGCACCTCCGGAGAGCCATTAAACTTGCCGCATCCGTCACCATCTCTCATTCTTCCCGCTCATGCTCTCTCTCTCGCCAGATACTCATGATTAACAGCTGAACACCTGCAAATGAAACATTTCCAACCGATTAAAATTTGCCTGGACCACTTCAAAAATGAAAAAATTGAATTGCTAGAAAGCATGTTGCGCCTAACGCTGGCACTAATACAAAACAGAGCGTTCTAATGCTTACGTCCCTCACGGGTTGTGTGTTTAACGCGGCTGTTGTACTCCTGACCCGCGTTAGGTGCAAATATTTTTCTAGGGCCTCAAAATTTCCTAATTTTGAACCAGCAAAAACTAAAAAATTGGCAATTAAATGATAACAGGAGGTTCTAGCTCTTACCTGGATCTCGCGGAATAGAAAATTGTTGCCCGGATCGACCGTAATCACCAGCTGAAGTTTTCACCCCTTTTCCACTCCAGAGCTTCTTCACAGCACTCGAAACAGTGAAAATGAATGTCTTCTGACCTTCTTATAGAAAATTCTGGGGCATGACTCTCTTAAGTCAGTCGGCAAAGTCGTGATTCCTCGCTGTACACATGTCGCAACTCTCGAGATTTGGTACTGATGATTCTAATAAGGGATCAATATTTATGTGCAGACATACTCATGTTTTATCGAGCATTCTTTTTATGGTATTTTTCTTGCTCGTTAATCCGAAAAACCTCGAGTTCTCTTCTTCGGGCTCGTTAAACTTATACGAAGTTGGCATCGAGCGTTCTTTTTTGGTCTTTTCTTGCTCGTTAATCCGAAAAACCTAGAGTTTTCTTCTTCAGACTCATTAAAACTATGGAGAAGTACTGAGCATTCTTTTTAGGAATCTTTTCTCGCTCATAAAACCGAAAAAATCCCGAGTCACCTTTGTCAGACTCGTTAAACTATTGAGACAAAGAACAAGGAGCCATTCTTTTCCTCTTTTTCAAAGCTCTTTAAACAGAAAAAGTAAATCGAGTTTTCTCCGCGTGACTCGTTAAAATTTCACGGAGGTATCGAGTTTTCTCCGCGTGACTCGTTAAAATTTCACGAAGGTACCGAGTTTTCTTTGTTGGACTCGTTAAAATTTCACAAAGAATATTGAGTTTACTTCATCTCCTCGTACTCATAACAAAATGAGGCAGACGTCCATTGAACATAGATTTCTCACTTTTCCGGATTCAATGGACTAACTAACGGAAAATGAACTGTTTCGGGCTTACTATTACCCCTTTGCCGTGCCCGGTTATCAAGACATGACAAAGGTACCCCAATGGAGCCGTCTTTTACGACATTTTTCAGACTCCCTAAACATGAAAAATTCACCGATTTTTCTCGTCTGGACTCGTTAAACCTAATCAGACAGGACATGGAGTTGTCTTTGATGACATTTTTCAGACTCTCTAAACATGAAAAATTCACCGAGTTTGCTCATCTGGACTCATTAAATCTAATCAGATGGGGCACAGAGTTGTCTTTCCTGACATTTTTCAGACTCTCTAAACATGAAAAATTCACCGAGTTTACTCGTCTGGACTCGTTAAACTTAATCAGACGGGGAAAATTTGGACAAAATGGATACTACCTCTGTTACATTTTCAAAAAAAGGTCGATTTGGCAGCAAAATTCTTGAACATGGCACTTCCCAGAAAACTCTTTCGCAGTTAGCCGAACCCTACCATCTATGAGTATTAGCCTTCATTTCCCAGTGTCCCTGCACCGGTAAAATCCTAACACACTCTTTGGTGTTCAACACGCTCCAGCTGCCTAGTACCCTGCTAGAGTGCCTTCTATTGTTCAAGCAGATCTCGCTATCTACTGCTCCTGTTATCAACCAAACCGTTCATTATGCCAGAAATTATTTGTCGTCTGACGTTCCCATTTACTCTTCCTTATCTCAAATCATAAACAAAATCAGTTGGTTTCCGTTTCGTGTTGATTGATGTAGGACGCCTCAGTGCCTACCTTTCAACAGATCGCTTCCTATCGACTTCAACATCTTATCTAGGAAGTTGATCCAAAAACCCATCAGTACCCGGATACTTGCAGACATCAGTGGCAGGTAGTCTTGTGTTTGATCAAGGGTCTTCATCATTGGCTCTTGGTCGAATGATTCTACGATTGTTCGACTTCAACTCCTTTTATTCACACTCGCTAGATTGTACTGGGCATCTTAGGGACCATCATCATTATCGGTGGCCACCTTCGCGTCTGTTAACAGTTTTCATTATTGACTGGTAATCATACGATTTCTCACATGTTCGACGACAACTCCCTCATTCACATGTTGAGAAATATGCAGTTTAAGTGAATCGGCGGTCAAGACCTTGGGGCAAAAGGCTACACCATTAAAGTTGTGTTCCCTTCCCCAAGCTACGATATTGTTTATGGAGACAGCTTCTTCAGCCTGATCCTGTTATGACAGACACTTCCACATTGTGCCTATTGGTGGATAGATTCTTCATATCTCTATTCTAGAGAAATCATGTTGTTTAAAGCTACTGAGCATGGGACATGCCCGACTCTAGGCAAATACTATATTTTTTGACATATGTTGTTGTTTCAGGTTTTCCTCAGTCTTTCAATCTCTCTCTCTCTACAAATTATAAAGTATTTCGGCCATCGTCTTCGTCTCTGACCTCACACTTTAGGGGGCATCTGTTACAGGTCAAAATACCTCCTCATCATCTCAGAGGGGAAGACAAATATGGAAGAAGTACAAAGACCTAAATTAAACCTATTTCTGCCAGGGTAACGCATATATAGAACAGAACAAGAGCGTTATAACGCAGGCAATCAGTACATTGGCTGCGTTAGTGGCTAGGGAAATGCTCTGTTTACACTGGAGGGATGCGTTACCCGTGTTTTAAGTTTGAATTGGGAAAAGAGCGCGGAGAATGATTTGAATCTCCGACTTTCCCTCACAAAGGAGTCAGTTCACAAAGGAAACTGCAGAAGCACCAGTTCATTATTGGTCATTGCCATGGAAGACTGAACTCCAAGAGAGGCAAAAGCATGGAGATAAAGGAAACATCTAAGCCTTTTCCATTCCAAACTAGTGGAAAGAGAAGGGCAACAATGGCCTTCTCCCTCTCCTATAAGAAGGAGCTGAAGGCTCTTAATTGAAGGTCGAAGGATTGCTCAAAGTTCTTGTATACTTGTGGAATAGAGAATAGTGTGACATTGTGAAGGCCAAGAGTCAAAGAGGCTCCTAGAGAGTTTGTTGGCTTGGACTTCTTCACTTGATAGAGAAGAGAGATTGGGAGACTGAGGAGGGCTTGGTACAACCAATGGTTGTAATCCTCCTTCTTTCAAAATCAATAGAACTATGTTCGTTTTGTCCATTCGATGCTTAATGTTATATTGTTGTTTCAATATTTGTTTAGTATGATATGAATGGCTCATATGTGTATAATCTAGATGTTTATTGTTGATTTAATTGATAGAATACTTGTTATATCAGAAGTTACGCGGGTGCTTTGACTGATTGCAGGATTCAGATTTGGAGCCGGTGAAGAAGGACTCTTGCTTTGCTGCGTAGTGCTCTCCAAAGGATTCTAAAGTTGTCAAAGAGGTAATTCTCTATTGTATTCCTTCAATTTATTTCAAGCTAATATGAACATGCTCATACCATCTTTGTGAACAGCATAGCTAATCTGACTGTCTGCCTCGGGCACCGGAAAGCCCTGAGAGGGATATACGAAAACCAACCACCCAAGTAGTTTACCCTATAGCAGAGGACGCACTTTTTTGCCCCAAAACTGCCACCTGGACTGAAAACAGGTCAGAACCTGCGACCTGCACTTTTTCTGCACTTTTCCAACAATTTTTCTGGGTTTTTCTGAAGCTTCTGTCAGGGTTTTCTAGCCTCTGTCTCTGCCCGTTTAGACCTGTTTCTGATCTGTTTTACTCAACTAAGTGGGAATCTTGCCCCTTAGGGCTTTATTACCCTCCACTTTTTGGGGAAGAGTTTGTAGCTGTTTCAAACATCTGAATTTTCAGAGTTTCAGCCTTCTTCTTTTCAGATCTGATACCTCCTTTTCAGATCCCTTTCATATCATCTCTTCTCCATTTCAAATCACCTCATATTGTTTTGTTGGGGTTTGCCTCTAGGGTCACCTCCTTGTCCCTTCTACCTCTAGCTGATTTCCTCCTCTGTTACAACAACCTTGCCTCTGTCTCTTTACTATTTTCTACACCTCTTTTCAGCAAATCTCTCCTTTAGATCCCTGTCCCTCCCGACCTTAGATCTATTGGCCCCCTTTTTCGTGTGTTTTGACTAGATTTTTTCCCGCTTTTAGACTAGTTTTGAGATACTCCCCTTATTGGGTTAGATCGATGCATTGTTATCTGTTAATTTTCTATTATTTCAGCCTTATTTACTATTCTCTGCAGATTTATTTTTAGTTACACAACACACTTTTTCTTTTACTCTCAAAACGTCTGGGTTTAAAAATTAAAATTAACACATGCCACACACTGACCCTAAGTGAAGAAGATCCTGGTTAACATTGCCAAGCAAATATTTTAAAATCAATTGACACTGCACCCCTCTGCCCTTGTTTCGACATCGTCGTCATTTGATCTTGCACCTCCCTGCCTTTGTTGGTCCTTCTTCTTCCCTTTGTGCTGTCATCATTGCACCTCCAAGTCGCTTATGCTGGAGAATTCTTAGCCTTCACCCTCAGTTTCTGGTTGGTCGACTTACTCCCTCCCACCATCATCGAGTTAGTCCTCCCCCGAGTCTACACTCTGACTCTTCTTCTGATTCTTCGGGTTCTCCCCATACTTATGGTTCTCCCCCTGTTACCTTCACCATGTCTAGTTGAGGGCCTAATGCTAGCAGCAACCCCGGTCCTACTGCTGGGTCTGTTACTAGTGGAACCACCACGGGAACTACCTCGATTATCCCTTTTCTTCCTTATATGGCTGGTCTTAGTCTCCTCGATTTCAATCAGTTGATCAATGATCCTATCTGCCACAATGTTAGTTGGCCTGATATGCCAACCAAGCTCACCTCCAACATTCCCAAGTTCGAAGGCCTTGCTATTGAAGATCCCTCCAACCATATTCGATCTTTCAACATGTGGTGTTCATCCAATTCCATTACTGATGATTCCATCCATCTTTGATTGTTCCAATGCATGCTTACCGGCGAGGCTTCTAAATGGTATGTTGATCAGACAACCTCTTCCCATACCACCTTTGCAAACATTGCCCAAGCCTTCTTATATTATTTCCAGCTCCTTCGCCGATACGACACTGGTACCGAATTCTTGACTTCTTTCCTTCAATCATCTTCGACTCGCCTTTCAGCTCATGTCTAGGAATGGTAGAGAAGAAGGAGCTTATGTCGAGCTCCCACCTTTGAAGATTGGGTCTATATGGATTGGTTCCTTCGCTCTCTCTTACCTTCCATCGGCAAAGATGTCGCATCCCAGTTCCCTCAAACCGAAGAAGCCGCCCTCCAAATAGCCTTGAAATATGACCTCATCTATGCTCAATCTGGTTATGTTTATACCATCCTTCTTGACCTCCCCAAACCTGGTGGCGCTAATGCTCCAAGGGAATCTCACCCTGTCGATGATATTATTGGTGCTCTTTCACATACCTACGCTCAACCTCCTATGGACTATGGTTTCCCTCCGAGAGGGGCCAGCACCTCCAGCACTTTCCCCCCTCCAAGTAGCATGTATCCAGGATACGACATGCCTCCTCCTTTTTTCCACCCTCCTGCTTACCTCAATGTTGCCCATCCTAACCCTTACCCTTACCCATAGCCTGGTGTCCCAGCTCCTCCAGCGTTTGGACCTCTACCTCCCTTGCCTTCTCAACCCCTGCAACAGCAACTACTACCCCCTCCAGGGCAAGTATTTTCACAGAAGGGCACGACTAATCCTCCTTCTTCTCAAAGAAAGTGGAAAGGAAATAAAAATCAATCTGCCCCTGGTAATCATGGATCCAATCCTCCAAGTATTGATTCTAACATTGCTAACCAGCCACAGGGCTCTCATCCCAAGCCAGACAGGCCTCTTCACACCAATAAGCCTTGTTCGTGTTGCGTTGTTTATGGTCATTACACTCATGATTGTCCCCTATTACCACAGATGCAGCATATGTGGGAGTCTCAGGCTACATTGCGGGGACATCATACCTCCACTACTGTTCCCCCCAATACGGATACTTCTCAACCAGCCGTGTTTACCGATCCTTTATCTCAACAAGGATCCATGGCTACTCAACCACCTCATGCCTCGGTAACCACTCAACCTTCCCCTTATGGTTCCTCCGATTACTAGATTCTCATGATGACTTTTGACCAACCTCTCACCGTCGACCTTAACCTTCAAACTCAATATCGTCAGTACTCCATGCCTCCCGCTCCATCTGTCCCCGAGTCACCATCTTTAGGTCCTACAGAGCCTCTATCGACACCCAATGGTCCCTTGTAGATCCATCAGACCAAAGCCGAGGTTCATAACAAGATTCCTAAGGGCCCATTACGCCGAAATGCTGCATCTGGTCCAGCTGCCCATTCGTATAGCATAGTAGATGATTTGGCACAATCTCCTACTGCCATTTCAACACTGGAACTCCTCCAGTCGTGTCCTTCTCAAAGGAAGACTCTACTATCTGCCATGGGCGCTGTAGATACTGCTGATGACCAATTAATTATTTTTGATGCCCATCAGTCAGACCATCCTCCCCTTCCTGCTTCCGTTTCTTTCCAAATCCCAGTCAAAATCCAGAATTCCAACGTTGCTCGATGTATTTTTGATGAGGGAGCATCCACCTGTGTGATTTCTGCTTCGGTTTGGAAACAACTCGGATCTCCTGAGCTGGCCCCTTCCACCATCACCCTTTGTGCATGGGATGGCCATGCCTCCCAGCCCATTTTCCTATTCCGTAATTGTCCTATCACTCTTGCAAGCAAGACTGTTTGCATTTATGTTGAAGTCATCGACGCCCCTCTTGATTACAACATTCTTTTGGGGCGTAGCTACACCTATGCCATGTCTACTGTCCCATCTGCGGTCCACCGCAAGATGTTCTTCCCTCATAATGGAAAGATAGCCACCATTGACCAGTTGAAATATCATGAGCCAAAATCTCAGACCTCCCTTGAGTCGACCATCTCTTCTGTAGCCAATAAGAAAACCATCGATTCTTTGACTAGTGTCTCCCCTGGCGTCTACAAAGACTCCTCCTTGCTTGGAACCTTCCTTGGTCTTCCTCCTCCTCTTGTTTCTGATCCTAGCTTAGCGAATGTTTGCATGATGAAATCATCTCAGGCTGACCTTAAGCGGCCCGCCTCGGCTAGTCAGCAACCTCAACCTCACCCGCCACAACCTGCACCTAACCCTTCACCCCAGCCAGCCAGACCTCTTCCTTCTGGCCCTTCTTCTACCGTTGGTCCCTAAGAGCCCCTTTATCCTCCAGGGTCAGTCCCACCAGGTCTCAAACCTCTTGGAGCCATCCCCTCTGGCCATTACCTCGCTGGTCAGATACCTTTCCTTGCTCCCCCTCTTGAAGTTTATTCAGTCCCCATCATGGCCACTCTCTCCCTCCCCAATTTAACCCTGGGCATACCCGTCCGGTACCTTGACCCTCCAGCTGCTACCCCACCCGGTCATCCCAAACCATACCTTGATTTAACACCAGTTCAACTGATTCCCTTAGCTTCTTCCGTCACTACAGTGTCACCAGCGCCTCAACAAGACCATTCTCCTATTGTGCCAACTACGCGAAAGAAAGGAAAAGTTTTCAAGGGGGCATCCAAAGACAAGGCCACCCCGACTGACCCTAACCCTCCTCCACCCACCAAGCCTTGTGCCTTGTGTGATGGTGTCAGTCATGCCACCCATACTTGTCCTGAGTTGCCCCGTATCAAACCCATGGTTAAAGTGGCATTCCCTGAGTCTACGGTCCTTGAATCCTTCGTTTCTTCCACGTCCGCAGCCAAGAACCCAAAGAATCTTCGCACCAACAAAACCTGTGCTCTATGTGGTGTCCATGGTCATTATTCTCACCATTTTCCTCACCTCACGGATTACCGAGCCTCTTTAGAGGTCATTCGCGAGTACGAGGTTGAACAAAATCAATCCGTCTCTCCCATCCTCGTGCAGTATATGTTTGGTCAATTTAGTGTGTCCTAAATTTCTAAAAAATCATAAAAACATCTCCTTTTGCATTGGCGCGGGCGAGACCGAGTTCACCACTCGCGCCAATGGGGAAAATCCTCTGAGGCCGCGCCAGCGGCGCTCGATACGAACGTTAAGTCGCGCCAACTTGAATTTTGAGGAGTGTTTTTTAAATAAATATGGCGGAAGTTGTGTTTCAACAAACTCAGAAACCATTTCCTATCTTGATTTGGGAGGTTTGGCTGCGGGAGTTCTATGGAAGGGAAGTGGTTTTTCCATCTCCCATGGAACCTTCCTTGTTGATAGGGCCAATCCCACAATAATAGGGATCCCAACTCCCTCCTTCCCCATCTATAAAAACTTGCTCAATTCCATGGCAAGCTAGTCTTGAAGTGCCTAAGCTTTGAATCTCCAAATTCCCAAGAGCCTTAGTGCTGTAAGAGTCCTCTTTCTTCCCTTAAGGCCGACTCAAGTAAGGAGACTATCGTCGAGAGACTCAGGAGAGGTTTGCCCTTTCCCTGGCGAGCTTTGCGAGACGTGAACGACTGGAGACCCATCCGAAGGAGACCACGACGTCAGAACATTGGTTGTAATCTCTTTCGATCGTTATTTAATGAATGATTACGATTATGGTTCCACTCTGTTTTCGATTATGTTAATATGAGTAAGATCCTTTCTGACTGATATTTAGTTGCGTATGCCGGATTTTATGCTTGTATCTGTTTGTTTCTTGCACGTGCAAGTATCCATCCGCGGAGATCGTGGAGGATTGTGATCTGCCGAGGCTGAGGAACAGCAACGCTCTCTTCTTCAGATCATAGCATTGGATTCTAGGTAGGCCTCCATCTTTGGTCTTTTCATTTCGTAACTAGGAACTTGCGTTGTAACATTTCGTGATTGTTGCTAGACCCCTGCTGGGCTAGTAGGGATCGCCTCTGTCCGCAGAGGGGATTTACCTCCTCAACAATTTGGCGACTCCGCTGGGGAGAGTCTAGACTTCACTGTCTCATTTATATTGTCTCGTTTTGATTATTTTATGTTTTTCCTTGCTTGATGAGCCTTCTGGGTTGGGTTCTTTTGTTGTTTTTTACTTCTTGGTTTGCTTAGTATACATTGATCTGCTTCTGGAGTAGTTCTTTTTTGTTTTTGGCTGAGAAACTCGACTGGCGCGCTTTTTAGCTCGACATTCGCGCCAATTGGCGCATGTTGCTTTTGTTTAGCCCGCGCCAATTGCTTTCTGGCGCCAGTTGCAGCCTTACAGTCGCGCCACTCCTGTAAGGTTTTTGAGTTTCCTCAATTCTGAGCTCTCTAGGTTTGGTCAATGCTTTTCTTCTTGATTTTCCGACTACCTGAGTGTGTTGGAGTCCTGTTTGACTGGGAATTCACCTCCGTCCTTTGGTTGTTTGCTTTTATCTATCGATTTCACGTTTTGAGCCCTAGGGCATCTAGTGGCTTAGTGTATCGAGCCCTCCTTGGGAGTTTTGGTGTTTCGTTTGTCCAGTCGACTTTCTGATTGCTCCTCCGCATCCTCTTAGTAGTTGTTCATTGTTTTGTTGCGATTTTTGGGTGATTGCTCATTCCTTCATTCAAATTTCATTTGGTCTTGCTTTGGGCCTAGATCACACGGTCCATTGGAGCCTTTGAGTCTTTTCTTGGTTTTGAGAGACTTTGGTCGATTTGGGATCTGATTGCTTGTGTTGTTGAGTGAAATTTGCTTGTTTTGCTCTCTCAATATCGTTTCTCAAGTTGTTCCGTTTGTTTTCAGTTTGTTTAGTGCATATTAGCTATCAAACGTTGAAAATTACCAAAAATCTCTTGTGCTTTTGGTTGAATTAGTGCAAATTGTAATCTTTTCGATTTTGCTAGTGATTAGTGATTTGAATGAAAATTTTTCAATTTCATTAGTTGCATTAGAGATCTCATTGTTTGTCTTCCGATCATTTCGTTTGTGTAAAAGCTCTCAACTCTTCTGTAACTAGTTTTCATCGAACGAAATGTTGGGCTGTGGCATGTAGCTTTGCACTTAAGAGTCTTTTAAGACATTACATACGATAGGGCCTGAAAATTGAAACTTAATTGAAGATCAACTTTAAAATCTATCCAATTAACCTAAGGCAGCATTGAAATCTAACGAAACATATTTAGAGGTCTAGGCTAGAGACGTGTTCCGGCGTCTTTAAACCTAGCAGCTTTCGTTCGCCTTTTGGCTTTAGACAGCGCTAGTACGGACTTGTGCTCCCTGTACCGTCGCGTATATAAAGGGAGACCCCTCTAGGTTTTCAATCCTTTATCCACAGGAAGCCGAGTCTACCGCCCTATACCCGTGATACACCGAACACAGCATTCGGGGAGATTGCCTACACGTACGGAAAGTCCTTGGTCGATTTCTGTTTCATTATTGAAACCAAGGTGTATATTGCAGTTCACGGATATTTGGTACACCCTTTGTGCCTAGTTTTTTCCTGAGCAGTCATTTGGTCTTTTCTGACTCCCTAAACTTGAAAAGACCGTCGAGCGCTTGTCCTTTCACGCTTGTATCAAATCTGAAAGAGATAGAGTCATCTTTCTATTGTTTCTCGACTCTTAAATTATGAAACGATAGAGTTTCTTACTTTTCAATGTGGTAAAAATTAATCACCCACGATTACACGCCCGCTTAGATATTGCTTGTTGACCGTTTGATCGTGTGTCTTAACTCATTTTCAGCCCGTGTGTGTGTTTGCTTCTTTTTCTCTGGTCTTTTGCCACAGTGGCAGAACCTTCGGTTTCGTCTACTGGTAGTCCTTACACGGACGATTCTTCGGAGGCTTCCCATTCCTCTGTCGAACCACAGCAGCCTGTTGTTTCCGAGTTTCCTGATGGGGGACCGGTTCTCGCTGAGCAACCCTTTGGAGGACCAGTTGAGTTCAATTGGCCCTTTTCAGACCCTGTGTCTGAATTGAGATTAGGAGCTGATTTCCTTTCTCTTACCTCGGGTTCGCCTTTTGTTGCTGCTGTTTTTCCTCCTAGTCCTCGCCATCTTTTGCGTGATTTAACGGTAGGATCAACCATGAGTGATTCTGGTGAGGAAATTCCAACGTCTGGTGAAGACTATCAGTTCTTCCCACGAAGATTATTTGAGGGAGACAACTCTGAGCTGGCTACCATGTCAACAGCCAGTCCTTCTTTACCACAGGGATATAGATCTCCGGGTCAGATCATGTCCACTGCAGCCTCTATGGGAATATCATCTCCTGCTTCGAGGCCAGCTGCTACTACACCCGGGGTGTCTCCTCAGACGCCTGTCACTTCTGTTCCCGTCCGGCCCACTGTCTGTGTGGCCGGCTCTTCTCCTGTTGTCTCAGCCTCTGCTAATAGGGCTGGGCCAAATCCTGAAGATGTTTATCTAGCTACTGCTATACCGGAGAACATCTCTCCGGAGGAGTATCGGTTGTCCTTGCAACAGCCGAACGCCGAGGTTGGACCGTCCTCCCAAGATCCCTACCGATCTTACTTTTCGCATTATGCACAGGATGGTACTCCCGTGTATGCTTTCCCAGGTCAGTATGACGAGCACGGGGAGATTTTGTGTCTACCCGCTCCTGAGGCTTATCTCTATGCTCAAGGTTTACCGTTTAACCAGGCTTATAACCCGCAAGGACAGCCTTTCCAAGGCCAACCTACGGGCTAACCTGGCTATCTTTATGATCCACAGGAGCAGCCCATTCAAGGCTATCCTGTCGGCCAACAAGGGCCATCGTACGGTCCGCAAGGACAGTATTATAGCCCTTCTGGTCAACCTGTTCAGCCTCAGCCGGGGTATCAACAGGGACCAGTCTATGGTCCTGGGGGAAAATCCAGCCTTCTTTACCGATGAAACCGCAGTATCCTGTTGTTTCTAACATTGCATATCAGCCAGGACCATCCTATGGTTCTGCTTCAGGTCAAACCGGTTTCCAGCAAGCACCTGGTCCTGTTCCACCACCGGGCCAACCAGTTCATCCGATACAACCCGGTGTCCCGCCTCCAGGCCAATCGGCCCATCCGGTACAACCTGGGGCTCACTTACAACCAGGTCAACCTGTGCAATCGGTGCTTCCTGTCTATCCGGGTCAGCCTGGTCATTCAGGTCAGCCCTCGCATCTGGGTCAACCTGTTCACTCAGGTCAGCCCTCTCAATTGGGTCAACCTGTTCATTCAGGGCAGCCCGCTCATTCCATTAACCCTGCACAGCAGTCGGTTCATTCAATGCCGCAGCCAAATCAACCGTTGCGCCCTACTTATCAGGCTCCGCAGGGTTCCACTTTTCAACAGCCTACTCATCCTCAGGGTGGTTATTATCCTCATGGTCAGTCTCAACCGAACTATAACCACCCCAGAGGCTCTCAATATTATCCTCCTCCACCCGGTTTTACCTACACTCAGCAGCCAAATCCAAATGCTGCTTATACGGGGCCAACACATAATCAGGGTCCGTACCCTGGTTATCAAGCCCCACACTATGGTTACCAGCATCCAAATCAGTCTGGTTATACGACCTACGCCCCCTACGGTCAGAATCCTGCAGGACAGAACCCGTGGGGGCAAGGATATTCACAACCATCGTGGAGTATGGGTACCGGACCTTATCCTGGGCCTGGCATGGCAGTTAATCCTCCATTGCCGTTCCTGGCTACCTTGGAGCTGCCGGATGTTTCAAAGTTGACCAATGATCCGATTTTACATAATCCGTATTGGCCTCCGGTTCCCACCAAGATACCAGGTGATTGCCCTAAGTTTGAGGAAAAAGCTGGAGAGGACCCCCAGGCACATGTGGTGACGTATCATCTTTGGTGTTCGTCTAACTCTTGGGTCGACGATTCGATTCGCCTGCACCTCTTCTAGCGTACTTTAACTAGAGCTGCTGCTAAGTGGTACATAGAGTTATCCCGTGGCATTTTCCAAGATTTCAACTCTTTAGCCATGGCTTTCCTCACGCATTTCCAGTTACCGGTTCGGTATGAAGCCGGGACGCACCTCCTGACTTCCCTGAAGCAGGACAAAGCCACTCACATCTCAGATCACATTCATGAGTGGCGGCACCGTCGTAGACTGATCAAGTTTCACATACCTGATCAGATACTGACTCACTGGTTCACCACCTCCTTTGTGAATAAAATCGCTCAGGATATTGCGATGGGAGCGTGCGTGACAGAGGAACAAGCCATCGCGCGTGCCCAATACCTGGACCTTGTCTATTCTCAGTCCGGCACGCTTTATGACATCTTGACTGATGCTCCACGGCCCGGAACCACTAAGGCTCCGCCCACCCCTGCGGTGGATGGTGTCATTGGTTCTGTCTCTCAGAATTCGAAGAAATCTTCGAATGGGAAGTAGAAGGCTAATTCTTCCAACAATACCTCTGCCAATCCCGCCTCATCTGATTCTGGTAAAACCGCGGAGGTGAATGCCGTTCAGGCCAATCCTGCGGACAAATCCTCCAAAGGGAAGAAGAAGGGCAAAGGCAAATCTAAATCTGATGCCCCGAAACCAGAATCTAAGTCTCGTACTAAGGATGGCTCCCAGCGTAAACCGAAGTACCCTTGCCTCATCTGTGAAGGGGACCATTATACTAAGGATTGTCCACGACGATCCGAGGTTAGTCAACTTCTTAAAGGCCCTAAAGGGACTCTGGCTGTTTTGAAAGAGCCATTTCCATCTCAGCAGACCCAGATGGTCGAACAGGCATCACCATCTGCACCGTTTGGGTCTCAGGTTTTCATGGTGAAGAGTGTTGCACCTATCTCTATCGCTACGCGGTCGAAGGATTACAACGAACCGCGGCAGGCACCCGGGAAGGCAGTTGCGGATGGGCCGCCTCCCCCACCTGTCTCCGGTCCGTTGGAAATCGAGAAGCCTTCTCTTGAACCCGTTGTGAAGCCACCTCCCAAAGGTGTCCTTCGAAGATATTCTTATAATCCAAACGCTCGTGACGCTCAACATTACAATATTGTTGAGGATCTGGCACAGGAGCCATGTGCCATGTCTGCACTTGAGGTTCTTCAAAGTTTTCCTTCACAACGGAAGGCTTTACTGTCTGCGATCGGGGGCATTGATCCCGCCGACTCGATTCTTCTCACCTTCGATCTGGAGAATTTTACTCCCCGGCTTCCACATCAAATCGCTTTGGTTATTCAAGTCGGGATTAACGGTCTGAACATTCATAGGGCCGTCGTAGATGAAGGTGCATCTACCTGCGTTATGTCCTCCGCTTGCTGGAAGGCCATCGGCTCTCCAGCCTTGTCGTCATCTCCCAATGCCCTTGAGGCATTTGATGGTCGGGAATCTAAACCCTTGGGCGTTCTCGAGAGTCTTGCGATCACATTACAGGGAAAAACTGTCAACGTAGAAGTAGAGGTGGTTGACGCTAAACTCAACTACAATATACTTCTTGGCCGCAGCTGGACCCATGCCATGCTCTGCGTGCCGTCTACCGTCTTTCGATTCATTAAGTTCCCTCATGAGGGCAAGATTGTCACGGTGGATCAGTTGTCATTTTTCACCTCTAACTCTGAGAACAACGTGCCATACGTGGATCAAATTCCGAATCCCCCAGACAGTGTAGGACCTGGTCTCTTCAAAGACCCAGTCCTCATGGGTATCTTTCCCGCACCGCCACCGCATACCGCTCAAGTCAACATGTTGTCCAGGTCCGATGACCCCTGGCTTATTCCTACGCCTAAGCAGGTATATGAGTTTGGGGAATCCATGCCTTTAACGCCAGTAGAGATCAACTACTGTGAGATTGTTGCTGCATCGGATCCTCCACCTCCTCGGCATGCTCCTTTGAGCATGGCTCTCGACGTCTACTCTCAATCCCCCTGGCTTGGTCAGGCTGATTCACCTGATCCTCTCAGAGAGACTTTTCCTTCCGATGAGGCTATCATTGAAACTATGTCTCTTGAGGACCTACCTTGCGGCAATGGACATCATCGCTCCTCATTTATGCCTAGCTTGGGGGTAATGACCGATTTTCTGGAGCATTATGCTACTCAGGTTCCTACCCCTCCTCTTCAAATGCCCATCTTGACGCACGAGGTTTTTTCGGAGGGTAACCTGGGTAACATTACTCAAACTATTCCAATCAACATCTCCGTTAAACTGGGGATCGTTGAGAATATTCACGTGGGTGTGACTTGTTCTCCCGATGAGATTCAAGTCTATACTGAGCTTTTCAAAGAATTCAGAGATGTTTTTGCGTGGTCTTACGAGGAAATGCCGGGGATTGATCCCAGTATCGTAGTACACGAGATTCCAACCTATCCAGGTGCGAAACCCGTGCGCCAACGCTTACGCCCCATGCATCCTCGAAAAGCCGCCGCCATCAAGGCAGAAGTTGAAAAACTTCTGAACGCAGGTTTCATTTATCCCATCCCCCTCACAGAATGGGTGTCTAACATTGTCCCTGTCGATAAAAAGCAGGGTACGATTAGAGTCTGTGTGGATTATCGCGACATCAATCGCGCCTGTCCAAAGGATAATTATCCCACTCCGTTTATAGACCAGATCATTGACGAATGTGTCGGGAGTGAGATTTATTCCTTAATGGATGGTTTCTCAGGATATAACCAAATCAATATTGCACCTGAGGATCAACACAAGACCACATTCATCTGTCCGTGGGGTACTTTCGCGTATAAAAAACTCTCGTTCGGCTTGAAGAACGCTGGAGCCACTTTTCAGCGTGCGATGTCCTACGCTTTTCATGACATTCGCCATATCGTTCAGCCTTATCTGGACGACTTGCCGGCCCATTCGGGTAAGCGAGAGGACCATCCTGAGCATCTCCGCCAGATCTTTCTTCGTTGCAGGCACTACAATATCAGGCTCAATCCTCATAAATGCGTCTTCTGCGTTGATTCTGGCCGTCTTTTAGGATTCATAGTCTCGAAAGACGGAATTTTCCTTGACCCTCTAAAGGTCGAGGCCATCGTAAATCTCCCATCACCCTCCTCCCTGTATCAGTTACAGAGTCTGCAAGGGAAAGCGAACTTTCTTCGGCGCTTTATCCTGAATTATGCCGAGGTGGCCAAAGGATTCACTCGTTTGTTAAAGCAGAACGTTCCCTTTCATTGGGACGAAATTGCTCAGGAATCCTTTGAGAAGTTGAAGACGTTGCTTGTCAATGCTCCGTTGCTTCGTCCTCCGGACTACCACCGCGACTTCACTTTATATCTAGCCGCCGCATTTAGCACCATAGCCATGGTCTTGGTGCAGGATGACGATCATGGTGATGAACATGTTGTTTATTACCTGTCTCGGAACCTTCTCGACCCGGAGACGCGTTATGCACATGTCGAGAAGTTGGCCTTAGCAGCAGTACACGCCGTACAATGCTTTCGCCATTACATCCTTTTGCGCACGATAACAGTGGTTTCAGACTGCAACCCTATGACGTATATTATTTCTAGACAATTACTAGGGGGCAAGTACTCCAAATGGATTGTGATCCTACAGGAGTTTGACTTGGAGTTCACTACTGCTAAGTCAACTAAATCACTGGTCTTCGCGGATTTGATATGTTCTCTCCCTACAGACTCTGCTCCCTCACACTCTGAAGACCATATACCGGACGAAACACTTTTCCTCATCAGTACTCATGACCCTTGGTACGGTGACATAATAGTGTATCTTCAGACCTCGACATTTCAGTCTGAGTTCGATAAAGTTGCCCGCCGTCGGATTCGGCACTAGTCCCAACCCTACCGTATAGTAGGAGATACCTTATATCGCGTCGGAGTAGATTCGGTGCTCCGGCGATGCCTAACGTTGGAAGAGGCTGAGAAGGTCCTAAATGACTGCCACAGTGGTGCCTGTGGTGGACATATGTCTGGGTATGCTACTGCCCAGAAGATTCTGCGAGCAGGTTATTTCTGGCCTTCCATATTCAAAGACTGTATCACTGCAGTCCGTAAATGTCATGCATGCCAGATATTTCAGCGCAAGATGCGCGCGCCGCCTTTACCATTGCATCCCGTTATTACCGTCGGCCCTTTTGCGAAATGGGGCGTTGATTTTATGACGTGTAACCCTCACTCGGCCGGGGGGCATGCGTATATCATTGTCGTCGTCGACTACTTCACCAAGTGGGCCGAGGCGATGCCTACACTAGTTGCTGACGGGAAAACGGCTGCTCAATTTATATTCAACCACGTTATTGCACGGTTCGGGGTTCCTCAAGCCATCGTCACTGATCACGGTACTCATTTCCGAGATTATATGATGGCGGAGCTGACTTCAAAGTTGGGCTTGCGTCACGACAGATCAACACCATATTACCCTCAGGCGAATGGTCAGGTTGAAGCAGTGAACAAGGTTCTGGTCACTATGCTTTAGCGAACAGTTGGTATTCACAAATCCAATTGGCATCTCCAACTGTTCTCAGCTCTCTGGGCATACCGAACATCTGCAAAGAGTGCAACTGGGTTCACACCATTTCAATTGGTGTATGGCCTGGAAGCAACTCTTCCGGTTGAATGCGAGATTCCTTCGTTAAAATTAGTTGTGGAGCTTCTACCTAATACTTCTGCTGAGGAAGAACGTCTTCTGTATCTGGAACGGTTAGATGAAACCCGTCGTCTGGCTGCTTTGGTTATCGAAGCACAAAAGAAGAGGGTCAAAACTCATTTTGATCAATCTGTTTCTCCTCGTTCCTTTATTGAAGGGGACCTCGTCCTCCTGTACGATCAAGCACATGATAAGCTTGGAGCTGGTAAGTTCCAGCCTATGTGGCATGGGCCCTATATAGTAAAACACGTTTTGAAAAACGGGGCCTACGAGCTTATAGATTATGAAGGAGTTCCGCTGGCGCAGCCCAGAAATGGGTTGTACCTCAAAAAGTACTATGCCTGAAGTGATTTCTTGGTGTGGTGTGTGTACATAGGTGTGTGATTTTCATTTGTGCGCATGTATAGTGTGGTGTTATTTGTAAACATCTTTCTGCTGATCGGGTCTTCCTGGTTGTGCAGATGTCTATTCATCCATTTGTTGGTTTCGCAGATGGTGCCTCCCGCAGTACCAGGAATCTGTCTTCAGCAGCCTGGGTAATCTATGATCCTGCTGGTGAGTTGGTCAACCTGCAAGGAGTGTGTCTAGGACGTACCACGAACAACATCGCGAAATATAGTGCTGTGTTAGAATTATTAACCGAGGCAGTAAACCTTGGTATCCATGAATTGCTCGTGTATCTAGATTCGCAACTTGTAGTGTTACAACTGAACGGACACTATTCGGTAAGGAACCCGTCCATCTTACGTCTGTATCTGCGTATTCGATTACTGGAAAGAAATTTTGACTACATTACATATCATCATATACCCAGACATTTGAATACATTAACAGATGCAGTAGCAAATTTGGTATTAGACAGACATTTGCGCAATTTATAAATCATCATCACATGTAAAGAAAGATCCATCCAGAAATAGATATGTATATATATAGATATCGAAATTTTTACATAGAGTGTGTCACATAAAAGTCAAAATATACATAATCGTCTTAAGTACATCCGGAGACGATATGTCTCTCAAAAAATAGGTGTGGTATAAATCCTAAGAGCTAATCCGCATGGTGCTCATGATATCACGTGACTGCACGCACTAAGCGTCTCGGGATTCGGTGGATCCGACTCGGAACTCCCACCGTGTGGCGCTGGTATGCCATCGGTACGTCTGCCAGCCGAGCATAGTCTGGGATCCCGTGGGCAATGCCCTCGAGATTCTGGATCAACTCCTCTCCTCCGGTGCCCTCTCCCTGAGGATCAGGGGTGAGTTGTGTCCTCCGTGAGATAAAGTCAAAATATACATAATCGTCTTAAGTACATCCGAAGACGATACGTCTCTCAAAAAATAGGTGTGGTATAAATCCTAAGAGCTAATCCGCATGGTGCTCATGATAGCATGTGACTGCACGCACTAAGCGTCTCAGGATTCGGTGGATCCGACTTGGAACTCCCACCGTATGACGCTGGTATGCCATCGGTACGTCCGCCAGCCGAGCATAGTCCGGGATCCCTCGGGCAATGCCCTCGAGATTCTGGATCAACTCCTCTCCTCCGGTGCCCTCTCCCTGAGGATCAGGGGCGAGTTGAGTCCTCCGTGAGATTGGAGACATCCCAGCTGGTCTCTCGGGTCCCACATCTGCATACATATATAAAATGTGTTAGGACGAATGTGTATTAACAAAAAAACATAAAACATAAAAATCAAAAACATGAGGTCTTACCCAACTCCTCGTCCCGGTCATCTCCTTATGGCAGTGGGAGATCTGGGTCTCCTGTGAAGTCAGTTCCTGCATAGGGCCAGTCTTCCACTACAATCAGCTGGCACTGTAACCACCTAAAGAACTCCGACCTCCAGGACATCTGTTGGCCGCCTCCAGCTCTGGGCATTAACGCTGCCCAGCGAGCCATTCTTGGCTCTCGTGGTATCGGATCTGCTACTGAGGCCCCTTGGCCCTGGAAGATTGGTAAGCGTTCCAGAATGAACGATACCAGAATGGAACCATAGCCAAACTGTTTCAGTTTAGCTTGTTTGCATTTTGTGAGCTGCCTTTTCATATTTATCGTTACTGCTGTTGCCCAGTCGAACAGTAAGGGACTCATGCATTCTGAGGCCAGCAGGAGTTGGGCCTTTGTGGCCTCGTGCGGTGCCTGCGACCCTACAGCCCGCGTGATGGTGTGTAGGACAACTCTCAATGCCAGATCGGGGATAGTGTGGATATCCACCTTCTTGCTCCCTGATCCCATTTGTGCTCCTCGGCACACTCGTGCCATCACTTCTTCCATCTTCTCGCCAGATGGTCTGCTTCCAGTCAAGACAGGGATCGGACCTCTGTGGGACAATCCGGTGATAAAATAAACATCAGAAACCTCCAGCTCTAATACCTGATCTTGCAACCTGAACACTTGTTCATGTTCATCCCAAATACTAATCAAATACTGGAGGAGCTCGGGCTGAGCTCGTAGACAGGGTGTAAGGAAGAACTTCTTCAGCCCACAGTTTCTGAGGGCATTCATGCAAGCCTCACTTTGGATGGCCTGTTCATCCTCTTCTCCATGCTCTCGTTCTTTCCATTCAATCACCATTTTTCTTGATTACCTGCATTCATATGGTCATAAACCCTTAGTTAGATCTCTGGTAGGCCTCAAATTCCATGCAATTTGGTTTAAATATCGATTTTTTAGGCGGAATTTTAGGTTCGGCCACTGGCGCGGCTGTTTTGTGAACAGTCACGCCACGTGGCACGAGCCCTTTGTATAAAAGAGCCCATTGGCGCAGGTCCGTGCCCGATACCCGCGCCAATGAGCGCGGCCCTAAAATTTCAAAAGTGGCCACAAAGAACTGATTTACAAGGGAAAACTATTAAAAAATGGATGAAAATGTAGAGCAGGGAAGCGCCTCTTACCTGTAGCAGACGAGAAACTGAATGGTCAACCAGATCTGTCGCAATCGCCGTCAGAAGTTTCTGCTCCAAATGGATCACTGTTGCTTTTTACCAAGGTAAATAGTAAATGTAATTTTATTTTTACCAATTTGGCATATTTATAACTTTTGACATAAAATGAGTTGTAAAAAGTTATTTTTATCAAATATTTTAATATGTTATGTCGAAAATGGGTTTTACGCTTGCTTGGTATGTGCAGCAGCAGGTTTTTGCGACTTTAACGATGGAAACGAGTTGTATTTTATACTTTTTCGGACTCGGTAAATACACGAAAAAGTCACTTTGGAGTCATCTTTCAGCTCTTTTCTGACTCTCTAAACATGAAAAGATTGCCGAGGCCCTTGTTGTTTCGATCTCGTTAAATTGGACATGAATCGACATCTACCCAGTATACGTTTAACCCTTTTTCGGGCTGGGATGGATTGATTACGAAAAAGGAATACCCTAGCCTATCGCGACTAGGAGGTTTTCTCGGATATTGTTTTCTACCTTTTCGGATTTGAGGAACTATTTACG
>JAXQQM020073279.1:0-94425 GCA_034641835.2 Pinus albicaulis
GGGAGGACACCCTATAGCCTTTGAGAGCCGGAAGCTCCTTCCGCACGAGAGGTTGTATTCTATATACGACAAGGAGATGTTGGCCATTATGCATGCATTGGCCAAATTCCGGCAGTATTTGGTAGGGAACAGGTTCAGGGTGAGGACTGATCACAACAGCCTCAGGTTCTTTTTGGAGCAGAAGCAGCTATAGGAGAGGCAGCAGAAGTGGATCAATAAGATCCAAGCATATGACTTTGACATTGAGTATGTCAAGGGTAAGAATAACGTGGTAGCAAATGCCCTTTCATGTAGACCAGCCACGTTATCTCTTATGAGCTTGGATACAGATTGGAGGGCTCGACTTTTAATGGAGTACTCCAAGGACAAATTTGCATGTGAGGTTCTGGATGGACAAGTGGCAGATGACAGGTACAGGGTGGTCGATGAGATCATCTACTATAGGGACAGGATCTTCTTGACTGAGGGATCTCAGCTCAAGAAGAAGATACTCCAGGCATCACATGATTCACCATTGGCGGGCCATCAGGGGTTTACCAAAACCTACAGGGCCATTAGAGAGAGGTTCTCATGGAAGGGCCTCAAGGAGGACATACTCCAGCACATCAGGGAGTGCGATGTTTGCCAGAGGAACAAGGGGGAGATGAGCCATCCCGCAAGATTATTGCAGCCTCTTCCCATTCCGGAGGGGAAATGGGAGAGTATCTCGATGGACTTCATCACAGGGTTGCCCATGGTGCAGGGCAAGGATTGTATCTTTGTTGTCGTTGATCGAATGACAAAGTATGCGCATTTTTTCGCCATATCCGCGCACTACACAGCAGCACAGGTGGTCGAGTTGTTCTTCAGGGAGGTTTTCAGGCTACATGGTCTTCCTAAGACCATCATCAGTGACAGGGACAGCTGCTTCATGGGCGGATTTTGGCAGGAGCTTTTCCGGTTAATGGGGACAGAGTTGACACTGAGTACCAGTTATCACCCACAGACAGATGGACAGACGGAGATAGTTAACAAGTGGTTGGAGGGCTACTTGCGTAACTATGTCAGTGGGCAACAACGAGCATGGCTAAAGTGGTTGCATCTAGGGGAGTACTGCTATAACATGACACATCACATGTCCATTGGTATGTCACCATTTTATGCTTTGTATGGGTATCATTCTTTATCTTTTGCTGATGTGATGTTTAGTGCTAGCAAGGCTCCTAGAGTCAAGATTTGGATCCAAGAGAGTCAGGACATTCTCCGAGCTCTCAAGGATAATATGGCTACAGCACAAAACCAGCAGAAGCTGTATGCTGATAGATGTCGGGTGGAGAGACAGTTTGAGGTAGGGGATTTGGTCTACCTACGATTACAGCCATACCGACAGTCGTCACTGAAGCAGAAGGGAGCTGAAAAGCTCAAGCCACGCTTTTACGGGCCATACAGGGTGATACGCAGAATTGGACGGGTTGCGTATGAGTTGGAGCTGCCCCAAGGCAGCAAGATCCATAACGTTTTTCATGTATCATGCCTGAAGAAGGCACTGGGGCAGCAAGTGACAGTGACAGATGAGCTACCACCCACGGATGATGAGGGGCATTTGGTGTTGCAGCCAGAGGCTATTATTGATATCAGGGAGAGGCAGCTACGGAGCAGGATAGTCTGGGAATTCTTGGTGAGGTGGAAGAATTTGCCAGATGAGGATGCCACTTGGGAGAGTGAAAAGATTTTGCAGCATCCATCACTTCAATTGCTTGAGGACAAGCGACATTTTGCCGAGGGAGACTGTAATATTCCTAATTAGTAGTGGCTAATTGGAATATTTGATTTTGCTCAATTTTGTCATCTATAGTTTATTAATAAATAAAAAGGTGAGTGGAGAGGGTCTAACTCACTTAGTGGAATAAAACACACTCCCTAGTAGCACAACGTTGTGACTTAAAGGGAGCCAAGGGGGGCTAAGCACCACGTAGAGAGGGGGCCCACGTATGCTCTAGAAGAGACTACGCAGATGAGGATGAGGACGTGGCAAGAGGGAGGCTACGTTGAGGAGATAGGCCTTAGGGTTTTGGAGGAAGGCCAACGTTATAAAAGAGGGAGGAGCCTCCTCATTTGATTCATTCGTTGTTGATGATATTGAGCTGGTCATTTCGACTTCTTGAGCACGCTGGCTGTTTAGCCTGTCTGTAGCACTGTTTAGTGCATTGAGTGTCTCCGGTCAGACATCTCGCCCTTAGCCCCGAGGGACTTCGAGTGCCTGCTCGAGCAAGGTTATTTCTTCAGCATTTTGTGGGAGGTTTTGGTGTTTGGGTTTGATGCGGAGCCGAGCATTCATAGAGACTGCGCAGTCACTGAGAGGGAGGACGCAGTCCATCTAGGAGGTGTTCCGGATCGGGATTTTGCAGGAGATTTGAGCCGAGATTTTGAGCAGAGGATCAGCCTTTGCCTTTGGGAGGATTTTGGTGGAGTTTGAGGCGGTATTTCAGTCATCCCTATTTAGCCTCTGCGCAGAGCCTTCGAGGCCAGCGTAATTCCCCAAGGGGGTGTTTTTTGGAGGTCGGCCATTTCTGATATGGTTTCTAGGTTTTGTCGGGATTAGTGAGTAGAGGAGGATTCCAGATTTTCAGCTCATTCCGGCAAGGGGAACAACCCCTAGTCTTCAGTTCAGTTTAGCAGTAGCAGCTACACTGTAGTTTTCCAGCAGCTGGGATGCAGTTCAGAGAGCAGCCATTTCCTATGTATACTGAGAGTATTTCTTCACTTGCCTGGAGCAAGTTTAGGTGCCATCACTCTGATCACCTATTGTACTTCATTATATTTCTCAGTTTAATAAAATGGCTTAGCATTCTCTCTCTATATTTCTGGATGATTTATCGTACATTCTTTCTATGCTATTGTATGTCTGCTGCACTGTTATCTTTATGTATTTTCAGGCATTCTAGTTCTATACCACTTGGTGTGTTTATCTCATACTCTTAGACAGAGTCTGGAAAGGGCCAGGTACCCTCCAGATTTCGTCCTCTTTTCAGAGGCGGCATATTTGGTAAACGCCCTCCCAGTCCATCTGTAGTTGGAGTTTGCTGTGTTTTAGAGATATCCCCGAAACGGGATATTACACCATGGGCCAGCAAATTGGAGGGAAGGGAGGGGAGCGAAAGAAATAAAGGCCCTCCCTCCCATTCTATTTTTCATTTTCGAGAAGAGAGAGAGCAAGAAGAGAGGAGAAAGAGGAAGAACAGAGGAGAGGAGAGGAGAGAGCAAGGAAAAGGAGAGGTTGACCAACGAGGAGCTTGGAGGTCTCTACTTGGGATCGAAATCATCAAAAGACAAAGAGGTAGGAGAGTCCAATCACCAATGATCTAAATTTTTTTTCTCTGTGTTTTTAATTTGTTCAAAGATGAAAATTTGATTTTTTTTTTTCTATGTTGCATATTAACTTGTTGAAAAGTGAAAAAAATGAAATTTTTTTGCTATGTTGCATTTTCATTTGTTTAAAAATGAAAAAAATGATTGTTTTATTTATTTATATGTTGCATTTTAATTTGTTGAAAAATGAAAAATTGATTTTTTTTTTCTATGTTGCATTTTTTCCTATTCCCATTTGGCATTCCTCCATTGTTTTGCAGGTTAAAAACTTGATAGGATGAACTTTGAAAGTTGAAAGTTGAAACATCATGGCTATATGGCTTGGCATTTTCTTCATGTTGGTTCTGTTTTTTGTTATTATGGTGTTGGAGAGTAGGAGAAAGAGGCCTATTCCAGAACAGGAAGATGAAGAAGTGGGTTACATTGGATATAATGAAAATCCTGAAGAGGAGTATCAACCTGAGGAGGAAGGGGACTTAGGGGAGAGTGGAGATAATGAGACCACAGTGACAACAACTAAAATTGACCAGCCACCATTGTGGAAATGTTTTACTAGGCCTGAAGTACGAAAAGGGGGTGGAACCACTAAATTTATATGCCCCCATTGCAATACACAATGCACAGGTTCATACACCCATACCAGAGGGCACCTTTGTGGGAAAAGGCCATGGGATGGGGATAAAAATATTGGAATCAAAACTTGTGTAAGTGTGTCCGCAACAGATAGAGCCAAATACATACGGGAGGAGGAGGAAGCCCAATACAAATCTAAAAGATCTAAGGGTTTCATTGAATCTTCTGCACCATCACAACGTGGACAAAGAAGTCCATCAACTTCCACCCATGGCAGTGGATATGAAGGCACACCTGGACCAAACATCTTTTTAAGGCGTAGAACCATATCCGATTTCCTTGACGAAGGGTCGAGGAGTGATGTGGATTCAAAAATTTTCCGATTTCTCTATGCATGTGGGGTACCATTCAATGTTCTTCGCTCACCATATTGGCATGAAATGGTTTCTGCCATTAATGATGCCCCCAAAGGATACAAGAGCCCTGGGTATGACAAGGCTAGAACCGTGGGCCTTGATCATGAAAAAGCAAAAATAACTCATTCTTTGAGTAGAATGACATGTTCTTAGAATGAGCATGGGATGTTCATTGTATCTAATAGATGGACAAATGTAAAAGGCAAGCCATTGATAAGTGTTCTTGTTGTGTCTGTTAGTGGTGCAATATACATCCAGGATCCTGATTATTCGTATCAAAGATGAAAATATCGCTTACGGGATATTATCGCCAAGGGGAAAAAATCGGAAAAAATCGTAAAAATCGGGAAAAAATCGGCACATACAAAAATATTCATTTTTTTTCAATTTTTTTAATATCTAAAGCATCTACAGCATAAAATAAATGCATTGACACATAAATATGAAAAAAAACTAATATATAAGATGTGTAATATCATGTTTAGTGCTACATCACACATAAAACTGAATCCTGTCCTGAATACTAAGTCCTGAGTCTCAAGAGTCAACTCAGCCTCAAAATATCAACAAAAAATATAATAATGTATCTCATATCATGAGTCATAATGTTATATACAAAGGAATGCACCAAATAACCTATACTATTGATTTCCTCTGCCCCTCTTGCGAGAAAATGTAACAACTTTCCCTCTAGACGAAGAAGTTGGCGGGGCTGGCAATGGACTCTGTTGTGCTCCAGATCCTGAAGCACTAGGAGCTAAAGGAGGTAGACCACGTCTTCTACCGGTAGCAGGGGTAGGTGGTGTCACCTCCTCCTCCTATTGTTGCTCCTCCTTCTCCTATTGTTGCTCCTTCTCCTCCTCCTCATGAAACTCATCATTGATTCATCGCTACTAGAAATGGGATCATCAACAAGAGATACATAAACATCATCTAGCTCAAAGTCTTCAGACTTGGATTGCTCAACCTTAAAATGCGATAGAAAAAGATTAACATGCCTAACCAGTTGTTTTCCTTTGAGTGAAGGGTACATTCTTGTTAAGGCCACAGTAGGGGAGTTCAACAATCAATACCACCAACATCAACAAAGTTCAACAATCACTGCCACCAACATCAAGGTTCTTAAAGGACTTCATACTCTTGATCAAATGCCAATCTCATACCCTTACACATAATAGAATCAAATGGAAACAATGCAAATCCCCAAACCATGAAACCCCGAAAACCATTAAGTCTGCTGAATTTTGAGTGAAATCTAAAATTCTAGTTTCTCCATATGAAATCCAATGAGGTCGAAACCACTCTTAAACATCCTGAGTCATTTCATGGTAATGTTAAAAATTTAAGTAAAAGTGATAGGGTGTGTCAGGAAAATGAGAGGGCTACAAAAATGACAAAAAAAAAAAATCAATTTTTGAACTTATAGGGTTGCTATTTGATGGGCCCACGATTTTTACCAAAATAATCGCGATTTTTTCGTAATTATCGCGATAATATCGCGCTAACGATAATTTCAAAAAATCGTTGAAATTATCACCACATAACGTATACTGAAACCCAAGATAAAATCCCATTTTCCATCTTTTATTCAGATAAGTTCAAGACCGGCATCAACAGTGCAGAACCATTACTTGAAACAATTGAACGTATTGGACCATACAATGTCATTCAAGTCATCACTGATAATGCTACTAATTGTAAGGCAGCGGGAGCAATTATTGAGGATAAATACCCCAACATATTTTGGTCTCGGTGTTTGGTTCACACAATGAACCTTTTGATGCATGATATAATTAAAAACAAACAACCTCAATACAAATGGCTTGGTGATTTGTACAAGAGAGGAAAAAAAATGATAAGATTTATTACAAATCATAGCAATACCCATGGTCTTTTCCACAGTCACTCAACATTGGAGTTGTTGAAGATAGCAAAGACTAGATTTGATAGCTATTACC
The DNA here is from genome assembly GCA_034641835.2 of Pinus albicaulis. Classification (NCBI taxonomy): domain Eukaryota; kingdom Viridiplantae; phylum Streptophyta; class Pinopsida; order Pinales; family Pinaceae; genus Pinus; species Pinus albicaulis. The sequence continues at coordinate 6,296 of JAXQQM020073279.1, forward strand.
TCACCTTCAGGCGCCTTTTGAAGGTAAGAGAAACATTGGATGCCATGGTATCAAGTCCACACTAGCAGGTATTAAAGGACAGGGCAACAACATCAGTTGACAGGCAAGGTTTTGAACAGGTGGAGGAGACCGCTCTTGATCCTTTGATTTGGGCACGTGTGAGGGAAATTTTGAATTTCACCAAGCCCATTTATAACATGATTCGCTTTGCAGATACAGATAAACCAATGATTGGGGAGGTGTATGAGCAGATGGATAGCATGTTGGGGCAAATAAAAGATATTGTTAAGGAAAAAGATCCAAACTTGTATTCAATGATTCACAATTGTGTGTGTGCACGGTGCAATAAACTTAATGTTCCACTACATGCTTTGGCGTATATCCTTATGCCAAAATACTACTCTCCATCTTCGTTCGGCCAACCTGCACCTGGGGGTGGGGTTAGGATCAAACCTCATACAGATCCAAAGGTACAAGAGGGATATATGAAAGCATTAGACAAGTTGGTCCCTAACAGGGAGGAGTGTGCTAATCTGCGCCTTGAATTAGGCAGATAATTCAGTTTCACTGGTTTGTTTGGTTCTTTTCATGCAATGGAAGATAGAGACGGGTTTGATGCTCTCACATGGTGGGATACATATGGCGGCATGGGACTTTTGCCAAAATTGGCAAAAACAGTTCTCTCACAAGTTGTAAATACTTCTTGTGCAGAGAGGTGTTGGAGCACCTACAACTTCATCCATAATGTGAGAAGAAACAGACTCAACGAAAACCGAGTAGAAAGCTTGGTTTATGTGCACTACAGCTTGAGGTTGTTGAGTCATTATTGTGATCAGGCTTATGAGGATCTCTTATATAACGTTTGAGACAACAGCCCAGAGGACAATAATTTGGAGGACGTCACTATACATTGGAAGAATTGGAAGCAGAACTTTTGATAGATGAGGATGAAGCAGTAGCAGGCCTGCCATCGCCACACCCACCATCCGGTAGTAGTGCCAGTGTCAGTGCTAGTGTTCGAGTTCCAACTATTGTTCCTTTGCTACCTCTACCTACATCCTCACATGGAGGGCATGGGGATTCTAGTTATGGTCGTGGAACTTCTCACAAGGACACTGTTGGAAGACCACCATTACCACGAGTTGCTCATAAATTAGACATTTCTCGTGGCAAGAGGCCAAGCAATAGATAAAATAGATTTACAGTTTACTAGTCTTTTCTATTTTCTAGTAGTTTATAACTTTTTATAACTATTGAAACTTGACTCTTTCATATTTAATGGAAGATATTTTTTGTAAACAATATGTGACAATTTAAGTTTGAAGTTTGAAACTTTGAAGTTGGCAGTTATAAGTTTATAAGTCATTATGAATTATGAATATGATGCTTCATGAAAGTTGAAAGTTGTTTCATTTCGTTTCATTTTATCACATTTCATTTCATGTTAAATATTCTTTGTTGTAATGGTTACACTTAGCTTACAAGTACAACTATGGTGATCAATGAATCAATGATGATAAATGTTATATATTGAATTCTGAAAGCTTGAAACTTTAAGATTGATGAATCATGAGACTCAAGAGTCAATATGTTGTATGTTTCTAACTTATGGACGTTGTTGATGAAGATTATAACTTCTAGATGATTGATGTTATATGGTTCAATCTATGTTTTTATGTTTTTTATGTCTATTTCATCATTCTACATGCTTTTGTTGACATATATGCATCAAAATATAAAAAAATATAATATATATATATATATATATATATTTAAAAAAAACGCTCCCCAAAATGCTCCCGAACCGGGAGCTTTCGAAAATGGCACTCCCGCTCCCAAGTAACCTTGGATGGCACTATTGAAGGGAGGTGTGTGGTGCGACAAGAAATCTTTCTCATCATGAAATGAAGAAAGATACGTCTCGGGGGATAGAGAAATGCATGTCTTGGGGAACAAAGAAAATTATGTTCCGAGGGGAGATGAATATATGTCCGTTCCACAGGACGGAGATACGCATGTCCTAGAGGATGTAGATATGTGACGTGGAAAATTTGTTGATGTGACACAATGTCAGTGTGACACATGGCAAGCAGGAATGGCCTTTTTGGATAGCCGAGCGACTAGTTTTTGGATGACACGTGACATCACTAAAGGATGCCACATGGTAGGGTGATTCCACCCTAATGTCAGCGTGACATCAGCAAGACACAGTGGAAGCGGGTGAAATGGAGGATGATGCTAACGTGGCACCTAGGTGGCAGTGGAACGTGGAAGTTAGAATGGGTGCTTTTGGATGTTGATTTAGCCAAATCTACCAAACACGTGGTAGTGGTTTTTTGTAATATTCCCAATTAGCAGACAACTAATTGGAATATTAAATTTTTTTTTTTCCTTTCTAAAGTTCAGCAGGAAACAAAGGGGTCAAGGGACCCATAACTCAACATTTAATAAAAACACTTTCCTAAAGTCACTTAGGCAGAATAATTAAAAGATAAGGCGGTGTCCATGAGGCCAAGTGACAGCGTAGGACAGGTGGCAGCAGGGGCAAGGCAAAGGCAGCGTGGGGACAGGCAGCGCAGTGGCAGCATGGGGACAAACAGCGCAGAGCAACGTGGGGACAGCGTGGTAGAGGGACAGCGCAGCACTAGTGGGCCCAAGGGAACGTTGGAGGCTCATTAGCATAAAAATGGGATGAAGGAAGCCATTCTCATTCATTCATACATCTTTAGTTTTTCTGTCTATCAAGACTAGAGCACGCTTAAACTGTTTAGCTGAGTCTACAGTGATGTTTAGCACACGGGTGTCTTCGAGCGGAGATCCCAACCTCGTCCTCAGGGGACTTCAAGTGGCCACTCAGGAGAGGAGCCCTACCTTCAGTTTTTGAGAGCAGCACCGTTGAGCCAACCACCAGAATTACGCAGTCATCTCCAGGGCAGCGCAGTCACTCAGAGGATTACGCAGTCAAGGAGGAGAGCAGCTCCGAGAGAGGAGGAACCTTGTGAGATTTCAGTCCGGAGGCTTGTGAGGGAATCAACCCTTCCATAGCTGAGTTCCTTGGGTAGTGGGGGGCCTTTCTTTCCAACATTTCATCTCAGAGGCCAGCGTACCCAGCAGAAGTGCGTAGTCATCCCAAGGGGGTGATTTTCTGGGCTCAGCCTTTCCGGAATTCCTTCGTGTATTATTCTGGGTTTTTGGAGGAGAGTCCGGTGTCCAAGTTTCAGATTTTTCTGAGCAACAGAACAGCCCCATCTCGTAGTCCTTTCCAGCTAGCAGCAGCATATTCAGCAGGACAACGTAGAGGAGGAGCCATGCAGAGCAGATTTGGAGCAGACTTTCTAAGCAAGGAGAGAGAGATCGTTTTAGCCTTCCTAGAGCAAGCCAAGGTGCTATCATTTTGAGCACTTCTTGTACTTGTCCCTCATTTCAAAAATATAATAAAATGGCTCGGCAGTTCTGGTTTATTTGCAATGTTTTCATTGTATGCTTCTATTTTTGTAGTTTTTGTTTATGTTGCTTTGTATTACTGTCTATTCCCCATTTGGGATATTACAGTGGTATCAGAGCTCATAGACTTGGCTCAGCCTGTGGAGCAATCAGTCTATGACACCCGAAGATAGAGAGTTCATCACATACCAGAAGCAGAGGTATAGGAGCAGAGAGCGTAGGCTCAAAATCACACCTGTCGAAGAGGACAATGTTCCAATTGAGGAAGACGAAGGGAAGGCACCAATGGTAGATGAGAGGGATGAGGAGAAGGAGTTTGGTAACCTCCTCTTAAAATCAGTGCAAGATCTTTCGAAAAATATAGAGGAAATGGGGCAGAAGATTGACAGAGAAAACAGACAGCGTGAGATCCCAAGGGAGTTTCACAACGGAGAAGGGTTCGGTACTTCTCACCATGTTTTGGAGTAGAATGTTGCGCAACAGGTAGTGCTACGCACTCCCCCACGTTCCACCATGCCCACATTCTTGACTTCGGGAGCGGGAACGGGAGGACCCCAGGAGACAGAGGTGGCACATTACGGGGAGTATTTTGCAGAGTATCAGTCGTATGGGTCGGAGTTTGGAGATGCCCTTACCTTCAACAAGTTCTTCCAGCTGAAAAACAATAGCAGACCACGCAGCCAAAATAGAGGAGGAGGTTACATGCAGGGGAGTGACTTACAACATACTGTGGGCAGATTTTTCTTGCTTACCTATGATGGATCATCAAAGTGTTCGGCTAAGGCTTGGGTGGAGAAGCCGGATATTTAATTTCAGCTGAACCAAATGGCGGAGGTGGAGGCTATCAAGGTGGCAGCGCTGCACCTTGAGGGAGAAGCCCATGACTGGTGGTTCCACGAGATGTCTACGCTGGGTCACGCAAGGGTGACAACGTATGCAGAGTTCACTCGGAGGCTAGTGGAGAGATTTGACTGGAAGGACCCGGAGGAACACTTTGTTGAGCTGACCAAGCTCAAACAGACAGGGAGCCTGGAGACTTACATTTCCGAGTTCTTGAAGCTTTCAGTGATGGTGCCAGACCTATCAGTGGCCAGGAGAGCATATATGTTTATTGACGGATTAGCAGAACCTTTGCATGGGCTAGTCAGATCCACTAGGCCTACTAAGCTGCGAGACGCAGTGGGGAGGACTAGGGACTTGCAGGATGCCATGCCGAGGACAAGAGCTCCTTTTCCCCACAAACCATTATTCCAACAGAGGGGGAAAGACAAGAGAGCTCCACCCCTGAGGGGGAACCAAGGCCAAGGGCCGTTGGACGATGATACCCGGAGAGATTTGAGACGAAGGAAGCTGTGCTTCACTTGCCAAGAGCCATTGGCACCGAGTCATCGTTGTGCCACGGGAAAGGCACACTACATTGAGGTCTTCTCCAACAATGAGGGAGAAGAAGAAGCATATGAGCAGTTGGAGAGAGATGCCAGCACTAGTGCACCAGGAGGAGATCATCCACCACCACCTCCCCCAGCAACAGGAGGAGCAGCGTTTGCACCTACCGGAGGAGTCCTTGCATCTTTGCGGGGAGTTCCCAAGTATTTGACGCTGAGGGTCCGAGGCACGGTCCAGGGGCAGCGTGTTTCAGTACTGGTGGACAGCAAGGCCACACATAACTTCATTGATGCTCAACTAGTGCAAAGGAAGGGCATACCAACAGAAAGTTTTGATGGCTTCTCCGTGTTGGTTCCAGGTGCCAGGACCATGCAGTGCATGTGGTATGTTCTGGCATTAGCAGTGACCATGGGGGCATACACAGTGACAGATCACTTTTTTGTTGTCGACATTCTAGATACCAATGTGGTATTGGGTGTACAGTGGATTATTACGCTTGGGAAGGTCACTAAAGATTGGGAGACGTTGGAGATGGAGTGGACGGGTAAGAAGAGTGGGAAGCATGTGATGATCAGAGGCATGCACACATGCCCTCCCCAGAGAGTCTCGACACACCGGATGGAGGCAGATTTTCGAAAGGGAGACATAGAGTGGGCAGCAGAGCTGCGTATTTCAGAGGTAGGAGTCACAGGGCAGCCAGTACATCGCGATGTGCAATCTATATTGGACTGTTACTCCACGGTTTTTGGGGACATACTACCGGGGTAGCCACCAAACCGGGGGTTTGAGCATACTATTGCGCTGGGGCAGGGGATCCAGGCAGTGATTACCACCCCCTATAGGCACCCCAAAGCCTACAGGGATGAGATTGAGAGAAACATACACGAGCTCTTGGCATTGGGACACATCAAGCCCAACATTAGTCCCTTTGCTTCTTTCGTAGTCTTGGTGAAGAAGAAGGATGGCACATTACGAATGTGCATCGACTACAGGGCACTAAACAAGAAAACCATGAAGAACCGCTACCCCATCCCCAAGATTGATGAGCTAATGGATGAGTTGAGGGGAGCAAAGTTCTTCTCCAAGATAGATCTGAGGTCGCGGTACCATCAGATCAAGATGAGGGACCAAGATGTCCCCAAGACTGCATTCAGATGCCACTATGGCCACTTTGAGTTTTTGGTGATGCCCTTTGGGCTGACCAATGTTCCGGCCACCTTCCAATCTTGTATGAACCACATCTTCCGTGGTCAGTTGAGGAAGTTTGTGCTAGTATTTTTCGATGACATTCTCATCTATAGCTGCACATGGGAGGAACACTTGCAACACATTGAGGCTGTACTATGTATCTTGGAGGAGCAACATTTCTATGCTAAGCTATCCAAGTGCAAATTTGGGCTTACAGAGATGCTCTACTTGGGGCATATCATCGGAATGGACAGGGTAAGGGTCCATGAGGAGAAGATTCGGACCATCCGGGATTGGCCGGAACCGAAGAATGTGACAAAACTCCAAGGGTTTGTAGGCATCTGCACCTACTACCAGAAGTTTGTCAAGGGATTTTCACAACTTGCAGCACCCCTCACAGATCTCACCAAGAAGGGGGTTTTGGTTGGACAGATGTTGTGCAAAGGGCCTTTGACAAGCTCAAGGAGGTGATGAGCAGTTGCCCAGTGCTAGCATTGTCGGATTTCACACAGCCCTTTGTGCTGGAGTGTGATGCTTCAGGAGAAGGGGTAGGCGCAATTTTGATGCAGGGGGACCATCCTATAGCTTTCGAGAGTCGAAAGGTACTGCCGCATGAGAGATTGTACCCGATATACGACAAAGAGATGTTGGCCATCATGCATGCGTTGGCCAAGTTCCGACAGTACTTGGTAGGTAATAGATTTCGAGTGAGCATTGACCACAACAATCTCCGGTTCTTCCTTGAGAAAAAACAATTGCAGGAGAGACAACAAAAGTGGATCAGCAAAATCCAGGCCTATGATTTTGACATCGAGTATGTCAAAGGGAAGAACAATGTGGTGGTGGATGCCTTGTCACGGGGGCCAGCAACGCTTTCCTCGATGAGCCTTGACGCAGACTGGAGGGCTCAGCTATTGGTGGAGTATTCCAAGGATTGTTTTGCATGTGAGGTGTTGGATGGGCATGTGACAGATGACAGGTATCGGGTGATGGATGAGGTCATCTATTACCGAGATAGGATTTTCTTGACAGGTAACTCCCAGCTCAGGGAGAAGATCTTGCGTGCAACCCACGACTCACCACTTTCAAGCCATCAGGGGTTCACCAAAACTTACAAGGCCATCAGGGAGAGGTTCTCATGGAGGGGCCTCAAGGAGGGTGTACTCCGACATGTCAGGGAGTGCGAAGTTTGTCACAGGAACAAAGGGGAGCTGAGTCACCCTGCAGGTTTGCTAGAACCGCTTCCCATTCTGGAGGGGAAATGGGAAAGCATCTCCATGGATTTTATTACAGAGTTTCCCATGGATTGCATCTTTGTCATTGTTGATCGACTGACAAAGTATGCACACTTTTTTTCCATCTCCGCACGATATACTGCTTCACAGGTAGCCGATTTGTTCTTTCGAGATATTTTCAAGCTCCATGGCCTTCTGAAGACCATAGTCAGTGATCGGAACAGTTGTTTCATGGGTGGATTTTAGCACGAGTTATTCCGTTTGGTGGGTACCAAGTTGACACCCAGTACCAGTTATCATCCACAAACGGATGAGCAGACAGAGATAGTGAACAAGTGGCTGGAGGGCTACTTGAGAAACTATATCACGGGGCAGCAGAAGGCTTGGCTGCGTTGGCTTCACCTAGGAGAGTACTACTACAACACGACATTCCATATGTCAAATGGTATGTCTCCATTTTATGCTTTGTATGGATATAATGTTCTAACTTTTGTTGATGTCATGTTTGGAGCTAGCAAGGACCCAAGGGCCAAAGATTGGATCCAAGAGAGCCAATACATACTCCGAGCTCTCAAGGATAACCTAGCCACAACACAGAACCAACAAAAATTATATGCAGACAAAGGCCGCGTAGAGAGATAGTTTCAGGTAGATGATTTAGTTTACCTCCGTCTTCAGCCATACAAACAGTCCACGCTGAAGCAGAAAGGAGCAGAGAAGCTCAAACCCTGCTTCTATGGACCATAAAGGGTGATTAGACGAGTTGGGGAGGTAGCGTATGAGCTAGAGCTACCAACCGGGAGCCGAATCCATAACATTTTCCATGTCTCATGCTTGAATAAAGCTCTTGGGCAGCAGGTGACCGTAACTATGGAGCTCCCACCTACAGGTGATGAGGGGCATTTGGTGCTGCAACCAAAGGCCATTCTAGACACTCGGGAGAGACAATTGAGGAGCAGGACAGTCAAGGAATATCTGATCAGGTGGAGGAACCTTCCAGATGAGGATGCCACTTGGGAGGGGGAAAAGATCCTGCAACATATATCTTTGCAGTTGCTTGAGGACAAGCAACATTTTGTCAGGGATAACTGTAATATTCCCAATTAGCAAACAGCTAATTGGAATATTCATTTTTGTTAAATTTTTCCTTTCTAAAGTTCAGCAGGAAATAAGGGGTGAAGGGACCCATAACTCAACATTTTAATAAAAACACTTTCCTAAAGTCACTTAGGCAGAATAATTAAAAGGAAAGGCAAGGTCCATGAGGCCAAGTGACAGCGCAGGAGAGGTGGCAGCTGGGACAACGCAGAGGCAGCATGGGGACAAACAGCGTGAGGCCAGGTAGCGCAGTAGCAGCATGGGGTCAAGCAGCACAGAGCAGCGTGGGGAGAGCATAGCAGAGGGACAACGCAACACTAGTGGGCCCAAGGGAACGTTGGAGGCTCGTTAGCATAAAAAGTGGATGAAGGCAGCCATTCTCATTCATTCATACATCTTAAGATTTTCTGTCTATCAAGACTAGAGCACGCTTACGCTGTTTAGCTGAGTCTGCAATGATGTTTAGCACATGGGTGTCTCCGAGCAGAGATCCCAACCTCGGCCTCAGGGGACTTCAAATGCCCGCTCAGGAGAGGAGCCCTACCTTCAGTTTTTGAGAGCATCATCGTTGAGCCAGCCACCAAGATTACGCAGTCATCTCCACGGCAGCGCAGTCACTCAGAGAATTACGCAGTCAAGGAGGAGAGCAGCTTTGGGAGAGGAGGAACCTTGTGAGATTTCAGTCCAGAGGCTTGTGAGGGGATTAGCCCTTCCATAGCTGAGTTCCTTGGGTATTTGAAGGCCTTTCTTTCCAGCATTTCATCTCAGAGGCCAACATACCCAGCGGAATTGCGTAGTCATCCCAAGGGGGTGATTTTCCGGGGTCAGCCTTTCCAGAATTCCTTCACAGGTTATTTTGGGTTTTTGGAGGAGAGTTCGATGTCTAAGTTTCAGATTTTTCTGAGCAGCAGAACAACCCTATCTCGCAGTCCCTTTCCAGCCAACAGCAGCATATCCAACAGGACAGCGTAGAGGAGGAGCCATGCAGAGCATATTTGGAGCAGACTTTCTAAGTAGGGAGAGAGAGATCGTTTCAGCTTGCCTAGAGCAAGCCAAGGTGCTATCATTCTGAGCACTTCTTGTACTTGTCCCTCATTTCAAAAATATAATAAAATGGCTCAGCAGTTCTGGTTTATTTGCAATGTTTTCATTGTATGCTTCTATTTGTTGTAGTTTTTGTTTATGTTGCTTTATATTACTGTCTATTCCCCATTTGGGATATTACATTTTTTGGTGCCACATGACTTTGGGTAGCCATGTGGTATTGTCATGGAGTTGACATGGCTAGGAGCCACATCACCGTGGAGCTCATTTCCCCGACAATGTTTTGCAATGTCTCTCATAGTGGGGCGTGATGTTGATAGAAGTCGCGGTAGACGAAAGGCGCTAAACGGGGAATTTCCTTGGTGACTAATGTAAATATCTATGTCACGCCATGGAAGTTTTGGATCGAGAAATTCCTATAGGTGTAGTGCGATGGCGCTATGGCACTGTGACGCCACGCTATACCACAAGTGATGTGGCATAGCTGTAGAAAATTTTGAATCTTAATTCTTATGCAGAAATTATTTATGTTAACCCAGTTAAGCTTCTCCTACTTATACAAGTTATCAATTGAATAAATTCAAGTTAACATCAAAGCAAAACACATAACAGATCTCTACCAATTCAGATCTAGAATAAGCACATGCACACATAGACAAAGTGACAGTTATTTCTGGACAAACTGTCCCCGGAAAAACCCAATGTGGGAAAACCGGTCTCTGGCTGCTGGAGGGCTCTATTATTAAGAATATTTCTAAATACACAACTCTGGATTCCAGATCTGGAAAACCCTATAGAGAAAACTCTAGATCTGCAGCACCTAGCTGGTCTAAGACCAACAATACTGACTGATCTACACCCTCAAACGATTTGGCTAGTCCCAAACAGCAACTAGGCCTAGAAACCCCAGTCACGCTTCGAAGACACCGCTGCCGCTACTGGCTGCGCCGCCAGCTGCTATCGCCATGCCGTCTGCTATTGCCATCTGCCGCTGTTACACACCTAACCTTCTCGCGCTTATCCTTGTATAATCTTTCGGTTTGTGGGCTCAGACCTTCGAGATCGCATCATCCCCTGCCCAAATTCTCCCAACCAAAAGAAGGTCTTCCAGAATTCTTAGCAACCCCACCCTAGAATCTCTGCTTAGATTCAGTGCTCTGCCTCTGTGTGTCTTAAAAATGACCCCGAGCCTTTCCTTTATACTTTTCTCGTTGACAAATCAACGACCAAGATTAAATCTTTAATCAATGGCTAAGATTAAAGGAAAGCTTGATCCGTGTGACTTAAGACAATTTCATCACATGTTTAATTAAATTCACTTTCATTATTTTATTTTCCTAAGTTTTAACTTAGGAAATACATTAAAATAATTAATTAATTTAATATCTCCTAAACCAGATGAAATTTCCCAAATCCATTTGTGGGTCTTGTAGATCAGGTGAACTCTAGTCCTTCCTCAAAATTTGGGACTTAGAGCACAACTGATGCTACCCCGAATACACAAAATCTCAACACTCTCTCTTAGCATCAAGGGTGTGCTCTAGCAATACATCACACTTAAGCATTACATGATTTTGGGCACTAGTTCTGTGCTGCTGAAGCTTGGCCTCCTGCCACTCAAATCTGCACTACTGCTGCCATTTTGTACTGCTACCCATGACTCTAACACTGCCACTACAACTACTGTACTGCAACTCCCTCTCAATATGTTACATCTGCGTTGCTCATAGCACTGTCACTGTTGATCTCCTGCACTGCAACTTTAGTTGTTGAGAGTAACAACTGAATCTCCTACCCAATCTTTGACAAACAACTCAAATGGGCTGCATCCTCATCACTGGAGCTCCATAGGCTACAGATCTGTGTTGGCATCTAAAGAACGATGCATAGCTACAACTCTGCCTGCGTAATCAGATTCCCTCTGCACTACTAAAGTCACATCATCTCCTTGTGTTGAAATCTATCACGTTGCTACTGCACTGTGATGTCCCTCTAAAGCTCTCTGCATTGCTGCAGCTCTGCACTGCATAAGCAGTACTACACTGTACTGCTGATGTCACATCAGCCTCTGTGTTGCTACTGCTTCTACGCTGCTGCTGCTATGCTCTGCGCTGCTCCTCCCAGCCTCTAGATCTACCTATGCTTATGCCTCATCTGTGATCTATGCACCCACTACTCCACTTGTCCCGCTACCATCTTAAGGCTGCCTTAGCTCGCTTGTGATCCAAGAGATGAGCTGCTCAAGGATCTCGCCTTACTTCCATGTAGCTCCTCTACATGTCCATGTCACCCCACCTCCGTGGTTCATGAGCACTCATGGCTACATCATCTCCGGACCCATCATCTGCCACCGCTGCTTTGGAAGAAGATGCTTCCTTGTCCTTCTTCTTTTCTGGACAATGGCTGGCCAAATGTTCCATTTCGCCACACTGGAAGCACTTGATCTTAGAAAGATCCTTCTTCTTCTTCGGCTGCTTCTTCGATGCTAAGGTTGCATCTTCCTCCTCTTCCTTCTTTACTTTGTTCAACGCAGGGCTGTGTTGCTTCTTGGTGAACCTTCGTAGTTCTTCTTGCCGCAGGATCAACCACAAGCTGTCCCAATCTAGGAGGTCTGCTCTGCCCAGTATACTTTGGACAAAGGTTTTCCACTCATCTGTGACTGCATTGAGGGCAGTCCTGACTATCACTGCATCATCTACGAATGCACCCGTTGCAGTTAGCTGATCCCTGATTGACTGCAATCTGAAGAGGAAATGCTCGATGTCTTCTCCCTTGGTCATCATGAATGACGACATTTGGGCCTCCAATAGCATCTTTCTTTGGACTGATTTTCCCTCATATAGGGAAGTCAAGGCCTTCCACATCTCATTAGCTGTCTTCTTCTCAGCGATGTGTGGTACAATATGATCCTTGATACTGTCCATTATCAGCCGCTTGGCATGCCCAACAGCTTCTCTATGCTTCCGTAGGAGATCCGCATCTATCGGTGTAGCCAGGGTCTGCTCTGCATGGTCTCTTAGACCATATGCCTCAAGGACAATCAGGATCCTGGCTTTCCACACTGAAAAGTTTGAGAGGCCCTCTAGCCTATCCTGATCACGCAGTCCATGAGGAGCCATCTACTCAGAATGTGTCGGAGTTCCTCTTCTCTATGCTAGAGATCTTGGATCTAGGGTTCTTTTCGAACTGGGAACCCTCTGCTCCCTCTGACACTTGATTTCCCTCCTTGGAAATCTACCAAATCAACTATGATTCAGCTTCTTCTTTGATCCTCTGACCAAACTACAAGTTTCCTCTAGCAAGAAACTCTCTGAGAAGTTGATCTCTCCCCAACCTTTGTCACTTGTGCTAAGGCTAAAAATCTGAAAACTTCAAAAATTTAACCCCACCAGCTCTTCTGAATTTTCTGCAACTTTTCTGCAGACTGTTCTAGATCTGACAAATTCAGATCTAAATCACATTGGCCGACTTCAGACCCAACCAGCGTTGTTTATGAGCTGCCTCTGCGTAGTAATTGCGTGGGCTTGCTAAGACACAACGTTGGACGGCGTCACCCTTCCCTCTGTGTGAGTCTTCTCCTAAAAACTGCGCTGTCCCTTCAGATCTGCTTTTCTGCTACCATTCCAGCTACTTTCTGCAGCTAGATCCTTCAGATTCTTCAGTTGGTGACCTTTCTAGATCTGCAATTGCCCTGATACCATGTAGAAATTTATGAATCTTAATTCTTATGCAGAAATTATTTCTGTTAACCTGGTTAAGCTTCTCCTACTTATACAAGTTATCAACTGAGTAAATTCAAGTTAACATCAAAGCAAAACACATAACAGATCTCTACCAATTCAGATCTAGAATAAGCAAATGCACACACAGAGTCAGCGGGACACGCGTTCTCTCGACAACCGGTTCCCCCGAAAAACCCAATGTGGGAAAACCCTGCCTCTAGTCAGCCGGGAGGGCTCTATTATTAAGAATACTGAAGGACACAACCTCGGGGTCTGCATCCTGAAATCTTATGAAGAAAACTTAGATTCGAAAGATCAAGTCATCTAAGACCAATACTACTGGTTGATCCACACCCTCAAACGGATTTACAGAACTCAGCCAGATCTAGGCCTAGAAACCCCAGATCTGCCCCTGAAAGACACTGCCACCGTCGTCGGCTGCCTTTCTCTGCGTTGTCCTTGTTGATCTCTTCTCTGCTTCTTGTGTATTCTAGACCCCGGGATCAAATCATCCCCTTGGTTTAAATTCCTCTCTCTGCAACTGAAACACTTCTGAGAATTCTTAGCAACCCCACCCTAGAATCTCAGCTTAGCTTCAGTGCTCTGTCTCTGTGTATCTTACAAATGACCCCAAGCCTTTCCTTTATACTTTTCTCGTTGACAAATCAACGGCCACATGAGTGTGGTGGGGACCACGGGTGCATAAATGACAAATCGCAGAACACCCCCCCCCCCCTCATTATCTGCCGAGAAGGTAGGGGGGACTCCCTATTAATATAGGTCGCGGATGTAAAGAGGTGGCCACGTGGAGAAAATAGGGTAGGGGGCAACTGCGAGGGGTTTAGTCATAGAAGCAACAAATTGTGGAACCCCACCCCTTTGGTAACTAGAAGGCATGGGGGCACAATTAATATAGATCGTTGATCTATTCAAACTGGTCGCGCGAGGGGTTCAAGCTTAACCATTGGCCACACGAGTGCCATGTGGCACTACCTGATTGGTTAGACTTTGAAGTGGCATATCTCTTGATCTAGAGGTCGGATTGAGATAAAAATTATATCACTAGAAATATCTTGATGAGTTGGATGCAATGGCGTTATCCAAAGTGAGTTCCACACACTTTGGGTGAGAGGAAATTTTATAACCCCATTTCCGTAATGAGACCTTGGAGGTTGGGTTAAATGAAAGTAACACCTCCCATTCCACTTGGATTAATCCAAGGGGGTGGAAGGGAACATTACATATATTTATTGAAATTTAAATGTCGTTAATGTGATAACACCTTATCTTAACCATTAAACCAACTACAGGGCGTAGAATAGACAATGATGGGTTGTACCGTTAAGTCACTCTGTGATGTGAAAGTCACCAGTTTGAAACTCTGTGGGAAAAACTCCAGCCATGTTAAGGGTTGGTGTGACCCATGCCATGTGCGATCCCCAAGTGATTTTGACAACTTAGATGCCTTTGGGTCACAGTTTCTCAAGCCAAAGGTTAAGCTTGCAGTCATCTCAAGACTCAAACAACTTGACAAACAAACCAAAAAAAATCATTAGACCATATTCTAAAATCATAATAATTGAGAGTTAGTACGGTTTAATAATAAAAAAACATTTTCTTTTTAAAAAAATTACTCTCTTTTTTCTTGTAATTTATAAGAAAAAACTGATCCACTTGTCATAGGTACTCTAACTTTAGGATTTTGTAATCTCAACATCCCTATCAATTGGAAAAGGGGTGGATTATATTATGCATACATATTAATATATAGGGAAAAAGGGTATTAATCAGAGTTGTCTAATTATTATATGTTTTGGAGTTTTTAGCTAGAATTTGATGAAACAAGTTTTGGTCAATTCATCATTTTCTCCAATCTAAAATGTGTTTTTAACTACACATATGGATTCATAATCCTAATTTTTTTTTGGAACATTGTTCACAATTCAATCTTATAATTCCAAAATGTCCCTACCAAATTCTGAAAAAAATTGACATAAAAAAAACGAAAAAACTGCCAAAAGAACTCCAAAACGTATAACAAAATTCAATCAGACTTTACAATTCTTGCAATTTTGTCAGTGTCCCAAGCTCAATTGGATAAGGCGTGGATTATTTTATGCACACATATTAACACATCGGAAAATCTATATCGATAAGACAAAATTCAATCAGACTTACGATTCTTGCAATGTTGTCAGGTTCCCAAGCTCAATTGGATAAGGCGTGGATTATTTTATGCACACATATTAACGCATCGGAAAAGCTATATCGATATGATAAAATTCAATCAGACTTACAATTCTTGCAATGCTGTCAGGTTCCCAAGCTCTTCCGGAAGTGTCCCATTAAGACTGTTTGAAGCAAAGCTCCTGAAGATAAAAGCCCGCAAGTACGAAGTGATTATATGTTTTTAAAGCTCCTCAAGTCAGAAATAATTTCTTTTTTATTTATTTTATGGTTGCTTTTAGTGATCATGGAAACCACTTATCTGATATAAAGGGATGTAAGAAATAATTCATGTCTTCAAAGCTCCTGAAGATAAAATCCCTCAAGTGAGAATTAATTTCTCTTTTCTTTATTTTGTTGTTGCTTTAATTGAGAAATAGTTCCTTTTTTCTTTATTTGGTTGTTGCTTTAAGTGATACCACTTATATGATATAAAGGGATGTAAATACACACAGACGGAATGAAGTTGTTGGACTACAAGGAACTGAACTGACAGCTTGTTATATCTTCTCAAACTCAGAGATATAGCATATATGCATTCCATGCAAAAAGGAAATCACTAGGATAAGTGGGAAAATGTTCAACTATAAATGGTTCGACAGTTTTTTCCCTTTGCCATTTACTGCTAAATTTGATGTTTATACTATAAATATGCATCTGTGCAGAGAGAGAAAGAAAGAGGGGATCTCTTACAACACAATCAATTTTTGAAGATTTCCAAGCTCCTTTGGAACAGGGCCAGATAAACTATCTATTCCAAGGGACCTGAATCAATGTAATTAAATATCAGTGTAGCAACTGGGTTGCAGATAAACCGATTATCCTAGTAATAATTAATGATTTCAAGTAGTATGACATATATGAAAGACGCAGATCAACAAAATCTACCTAGGTAACAGAGGAAAAAGAGAAGTTCCTGCTAAAGAACATAGAACAGAAGGGGGGAGAATCTCACAAGTACTGCAGGCGTGTGAGGTTACCCAAGAAAGCAGGTATTGGTCCTGTTAAATAGTTTTGTGTCAAGTTCCTGTCATAAAAATTCCAGAGATTTCTGTGTCAAGATTTTGGAAACCAAAGCCATCACATGTTAGTTGTTTTTCCACAGGGAAACAGACAAACCCCTGCTGCCATTAGACAGAATAGTATTCAATTTCACTGAAAAATCAGAAACAGAGTTATTTTTCCACAGGGAAACAGACAAACCCCTGCTGCCATTAGACAGAATAGTATTCAATTTCACTGAAAAATCAGAAACAGAGTTATTTTTCCACAGGGAAACAGACAAACCCCTGCTCCCATTACACAGAATAGTATTCCATTTCACTGAAAAATCAGAAACAGAGTTATTTTTCTACAGGGAAACAGACAAACCCCTGACAGAATAATATTCAATTTCACTGAAAAATCAGAAACAGTCTTACAGATACGAAAGGAAAAAAAGACAAATCCCTGCATCCATTAGACAGACGAGTATTCAATTTCACAGAAAAATCAGAAACAGTCTTACAGATACGAAAGGTAAGTCAGGTTAGCCAGTTCTGCCGGAATTTGTCCCTTCGTGACCATTTGATTGACTTTCCTGGGAGAAAGAAGGCCGCCAATGGGTTAAATTTTGCAATTCTGAGTTGAAAAGACGCCACTTCGGCCGGGCTCACATCTAAAATCAATAAAGAGCACTTCATGCACTCCATTGAATCGAATTTAAGCTGATAATCTAAGAACCTAAAAAAATTTAAATAGGCCGATGCCAGAGAACTTCTTACATTTGAGTAATATGGCAAGTGGATCCATTGTTGAAGTTGCAGTTACACTTGAATGCAGGATTCAGAGAACTATCGGTAATGGGCGTACTATCGATGGCTTGTCCAGTGCATGGATCTCCAATAAGGTTCCATGTATTAATAGGCGACATACTCCACTTCTGAGAAAGTGACTTTAATGCAGCAACTGTCAGCAAGAAAAGGAAATGAATTGATCAACAAAGAAGATAATGAGAAAAACAGAAGACATGAGAACGCCTGCAGGCCGCTGTATGAGATTTTTTTTTTTTTGTAATTATATTTCGTGGTTACCTTCATTTGGGTCCGTGGCTGCTGCTGCTTGAGCTTGACCAAGCAAACTGGAACACCCAATACTGATAAAAGTGCAGAGAAGCCAAATCAGTGATGACAGCTTGAACATGATGATGGACGGGCTTGGTGGTCGCGATGGGAGCTGTGGATGACACAACAGGTTAAGTTAATTGGGATGTTTTAACTTCGTTTGGATGTTTGATGGTGTTCTGCGCTGTTAGAAACTACAGAATTGATGAGAGACGGAAGATGTTTTAACTTCGTTTGGATGTTTGATGGTGTTCTGCGCTGTTAGAAACTACAGAATTGATGAGAGACGGAAGCATGGTTTAAAGACCAGTAGCGTTGACAGTTCAAACATATATTAATGATACTCAGCACGTATGGCAGCATGTAAGAAAAAAATCACCTCAAAGCACGGAGTTTGTTTTTTTTGGGGAAGGTGGAGGGGGTTGATAGTTAATTTGAAAAGACTGTCGGACACTAAAGTGACATTCATTTGGAATAAATGGTTTGGATTTTTTTTTAAATCATGTCATTTTGAATTAGTCTATTGAATTGGATATAAGTAGATGGGCAGCATCCATCTTAATTCTTCTCCATGACATTTGAATTTGTTACTTGGTTTTATTTTAATTTTTTAATTCTTCTTTATGATGTTTGAACTTGTGACTTAGTTACTGAACTTGTGACTTAGTTACTGAAAGTAAATCTTATAAAAATCAATTTAATTTTTATGACGTTTGAACTTGTGACTTAGTTACTAAATGTAAATTTTACAAAAATCAATTCAATTTTTATGACGTTTGAATTTGTGACTTAGTTATTGAAGTAAATCTTCCCAAAAAAAATTAACTAATTTTTTATTTTTTATTAGTAAAGATTAGAGTCTCTTACAATATTATATTAATTTATTTTATATTTATCTTACATTTTATTTTAAAATTTTAATTTAATTAATTATTGCAATTATGGTTAAATAATTAATCAATTTTATAAAATAAAATAATAATTTCTTAATTATTATAATTATAGTTACATATTAATTAATTTTATGAAATGAAAAATATAATTTATTAATTAAATATTTGATAATTTCATAAAGTTAAATATTTGAATATGTGATTGTGGTTAAGTATTTTATTAATTCTATAAATGAAATAAAATTTCTTTTAGATTGACTAAGTTAAGTTTTGAACATGTTATCTTTATACTAAAATATTTAATAAAAATAACCTTTTATCAACTTATTAATACCCAATAAATTAAAATAATATTTTTTTAAAATGAAAATAGAGTATTACAATTTTAATGTTTACATTAATATTATAATATTTTTTTATTAAAATAATATAAATTTTAATTGAATTTTTAAGTATCTTGTCAGTTAGGAGGTTATTGGGTCAAATCTCCTCAACACCCTTGAGATTAGGCCCACTAGTAGATCCCTTCATATTGATCTACATGGATTTTCTCATTGAAAAATATATAAATTTTAAATGAAAACAAAACATCATAATTTTAAAGTTTATATTAATATTATAATATTTTCTTTCTAATTAACTTATATCTTGGAAATTGAAAATTGAATTAAGATAATTTTCAAAGACTTTTTGGAACGGATTTTCTCAGTGAAAAAAATATATAAATTTTACATGAAAACAAAACATCATAATTTTAAAGTTTATATCAATATTATAATATTTTCTTACTAATTAACTTATATCTTGGAAATTGAATTAAGATAATTTTCAAAGACTTTTTGGAAGTTTTTCTGGTGGATTTTTTAGGTCTAATTTCTCTAAAATCAGGTAGGAGATCATTGAAATCACAAGCTTAATAGGAAACCCATGCACAATCAAAGTACTCTAGAGATTTTTGAGGGTGTTGAATCCATATATAATCAAAAAAACAATTTAAATAATAAAAATCAAAATTTCACCTTAAACTTTTTCTCAAAATTCAAACACTTGAAAACTCCAAAAAAATCACCCAAAAACAACTCTCTTTTAAATTTAAATTTAAATATAAAAATTTAAAATAATATAATTTTTAAATAAAAAAAAAAATTATAATTTAAATGTTTACATCATCTAACATCTTACCAAATAACCTATGATCTTAAAATCGAAATGAGATATTTTTGGAATAAGACAAAAATGTCATACTTTTAAAGATAATATTATTTTTATAGTTAATAGTTATATAATATTTGTTAACCTTTATGACATTTTAAAAATTAAAGTCTCTTACAATATTATATTAATATATTTTATATTTATTATACATTTATGCTGATTGCGGTTAAATATTTAATTAATTTTATAAAACGAAATTTAAATATTTGATTGTTTCTAAAATAAAACAAAATTCAATATTATTCAATATTTGAATATATGATTGTGCTGAAGTATTTCATTAATTTTATAAATGATATAAAATCTTTTTTAGATTGATTAAGTCAAAGTTATAATATGTAATCTTTAAATTAAGTGGGTTTAATGGTTAAGAACATGTGCTTTTTCCAAAAGGTCATAGGTTCAAAACCAGACCAGGTGGGGGTAGAGTATGTATGTCTTCGTTCCCACAAACAAATGGGTCTCCAACACTAATCTGATGTCTGGTTGTGACCTTAAAAATGGATTGTCATTACTATTATTATAATATGAAAAAAAAAACCCTTTTATTTTTTAAAATGAAAACGAAACATTATAATTTTAAAGTTTAAATCAATATTATAATATCTTCTTACTAATTTAACTATACCTTGGACACTTGGACACTCAAACAGATAATTTTCAAATGAGAACAAAATATCATAGTTCTAAATTTATATGTAGAAAAATAAAATAATGTGATTTTTAAATAAATAACATTATGTAATATCTTCTTACCAATTAGCTATGCTTTGGAAATTGAAATAAGATAATTTTATAATGAGACAAAATGTCATATGGAAAATTAAGTACATATTGTTGGTCTTCAATTCTTCCTGCCGCACTCCAACCAGAATTGTTGGTTAGGAGAGCTAGAATATACAACATAAGATTTTTCAATTTTCACTTTATTTTCAGAGGGTTTCTCAGCCATACAAGCCAAAAAACAATCAAAATTAAGACACAACCTAGCACATTCATATCATGGTGGTGGACGTTGTGGATGCATGTCTACATGAGTTGGTTGCTCCCTTTGCATTTCCTGGTCATGTTAGTGAAATTCAATGTGCTCCAGATGCTCCTCAATCTCACGCAAACGATCATGAATTCTACATTGGTTGCGATAGACATGAGCTAGTTGCTACAAAATTTCCTCTTACTTGAATTGGATGTTCATTCCAGTAGGCAACATTTTCTTTGCGGTCCTCATATTTGTGCTCCCGGAGGATGTCCATGTTGGCCTGAATCCTCCTCAACTGTTCAACAATGGAATCAAATGTGTCTAGAGTACATGACCAGGTGGCGTTCCTGAAAATTGAGCGAGCCCCTCCTCTTTATCCGGGTTGGTTGAATGAGCCTCGTTGGAGGAAGAGGCACCACCATCTCTATTTTCAGCACGCACACGTTAGCCACCCTCTCGACGGGGCCTCCCTTGTTGTTGCCGCATACCTGCAATAAAAAAAACCTCACACTCCCACAATCCCAAACACTCACTTCCCTCCCACATGAAATTACGCACCCATGACCACTACCACTCAAATCCTACCACCCTCTTATTGTCAATGACACGTCCTAGGCTCTGATTATGGGAGTCGCCCGACCACCTCTAGGATGCCCCTAGCCACCCTACTCCACAAGGATGTTCCAACCTCTTGAATTCACAAAAACATAATGACCACTTAGCGCACTACCCTTGATTCCACTGAAATGACCACTCTAACTATAGAGGGTCTGAATTTGTGATACACCCACCCTTAAAACACTCCCAAGCATAATATTTCTTCCCCTCGAAACCCCAAGACACCACAATCCCTAGACCAGGTGAAGTAATGAATAGAGGGGCAATATGCAGGGACACACAGGAAGGACTTACTAAACACAGAGTGTGGCCCACCAGAGGCATACACATCCAACCTATAACGGCAAATTTTTTCCCATCCCGACGATTCCCTTACCAATTCACTGGTCCCTCAGACTCCCTCTCTGGGTGGTCGACAATCCTAGTCCACCAAAGCCACGACCCCCCTCAACTAGTGAACCGAAAATTAGCACCAAAATCTAAATCAAAACCAACCCACAAAACCCATATCGGGCAAGAGAGAATTACCCAAGCTTGGCAAATGAAAAATTTCCACTATTGCAGTCTACGAGTGGTCGTTAGGTGAGAAAACCACAAGTCGAGGAAGGTACATACAACTACTCGAATCTAAATCTCTGAACGTGATGCCTAGGTATCCCAGATAAATTCTTGGAGGAAACAACAGACGCACAGACTTATGGCACCCACTCGCAGTTTCTCGCTTCGGACTTTCGACTTTCAATGGATACGTGGCCAGTGAACACAACCGTCACCCTTCCACTCTCCCCGCATTCTCATCGCTCGCCACAGACACACTAAGGCCATCCTCCACATGCATAAGCACTTAAGGCACTTAAGCCTCCCACTCTCGCGATAATTTCTTTGATGGGCTAAGAGCCCCCCGTCTTGTCTCATTACTCTTCACATGATTAACAACCGGCAGCGGGTGGGGATCCCAAAGCCCCCTCGGTCTCGTGTTTGTCATCCCCATTATGGGGTCATATTTTTAAAGTTAATATTATCTTTATATTTAATTTCTATATAATACTTTTTAATAGGTATAACGTTGTATATTCCATATGAGGAATATGCATATTAAATTCCTTTCTCTCAACCAACAAAATAATCCCAATTGACAATTTTTATATAACATTATACTATTAAATTTTAATATTTTATATTATTACTAAATTTTACATTTTTCAAAATTATATATATAATTGTTGTTAAATTTTATATTTTTAAATTTTATTTTAAAAAAATAATATAAAATGAATAAATTAAAATGTTAATTTTTATTTTCTTTTGTAATTTAGAATTTTCTTTTCTATATAAGTAGTACCGTCATAACAAATCATATTTACTTAATCACAAGATTTTTAATTTGTAAATATGCTTTGTTGTGATACTATGGACCATCATTCCATATGAAACTTGTCATACAACCTTTTTTTTAATTAATAAATTAAATTAAAAGAGGAAAAAGAACATAACAATTTTGATGATGAATCTCAACCTTTGATTTGTGTATACTTTTAAGAATATTGTAAAACATTTTATGGAAGTTGAATTCTTACCATCCACCTAATAATTATTTTATTGATAATTATATTAAAATTGTGAAAGCTCTATTTCAAAATATATAAACTTATCCACGTAAAAACAAATTAAAATACTAAATTGTATTTTATTTTATATCTTATATATTTGTATATAAATCATTTTTTTTGTAAGACAAACTATATTTGGGCCCAGTGGTGCTCTCCAACTCACTATGAAAGAGATGTTGTAATGTCCTATTATGTTATGTTATGTTATGTTATGTTATCATTTCTAGCCCAACCCATTATGTAAGAGAGATGTTGTAATGCCTTGTTATGTTATATTATGTTATATCTAAACATCTTGAGCTCATTATGAAAGAGATGTTGTAATGTCCTATCATGTTATGTTATCTAAACATCTTTAGCCCAACCCATTATGGAAGAGAGATGTTGTAATGCCTTGTTATGTTATGTTAAGTAAATATCACCATCCCATTACATAAGAGATGTCTTGTTATGTTAAGCCCATCTTAACTTCAGATCTATTAAGTGAGGGATCAAATGTATCACGATGTAAACTTTTTTTTGAATGCAAAAGAGATTTGATCCCTATCAATGCTTGATGATAGACCCCGAACTAAAATATATGGACCAATATTTTTAAAATTAACCTCATCATTATAATTTATTTTATATAATATTATAATATTATCTAATTTTATATTTTCAAAACATTTAATATATAAAAAATGTTAATTAAATATTAAATTATGAAAAAGTAAAGATTAAAAAATAATACTCTTAATAGTTGAAATTTTTTTTTTTTAAACTCATTTTTCCCATTTATTCTAGGAAGAATGCATCAAGACATATTTATAAGTGCAGTTTAATTGTTATATGTTTTAGGAAATTTTTAATATAATTATTGGTGAACTTCTAATTTTGTGTTATTTAAATTGTATTGTTAGATGTACAAATAGATTCATTGTCCTGATAAGACTATATATCATTTTAATTATGAAAATTTGATCCAGACTTATGCAGGAACGCAATAAAATACAGTACTAAACATAAATGCAAAGATGCAACAGAAATAAAACTTCATTTCATTAATATCAAATAACTGAAATATGCTTGCAGACAGAATGGACATAAACTAGCTAGGGCGATGGAAACTTATTTTTTAGAAAAGATGTGGCGGCAACATGCCTCTGAACTGTGTTACACTGAGGCTCGAATGCCTATTTATTATTGAGAAATAATGGAAAACCCTAAACATCCAAACACCCAACCCTAGGAGATGAAACACCAAACTATGGGCCCAGTTGGGGTAAATTGGTACATCAATTTTCCGAGGTCGTAACTTTGGCATATGATCTCCGTTTGACGCACATGATACCTTATTAGAAAGATCTATCCAAGGAATAAAATTATTAACAACAAATATTGAGATGAAAACTATATCTCATCAATGGTAATTTTCCAAAAAAAAAGTTGTTTAGGGCCTCAAAACGGCTTCGGAAGTTTAGGAACTGAAAAACTACCAAAAATAGTAAATTGTGCTACAATTAAGGAAACTGAAAAATTGAAAGAAACAATAGTGGGGGTCCAAGTGGAATAGGCGGGTGGCTACCAATATCCACTTGGATCAAAATTACATAACTCAAATATGCAATTCCAATCCCCGATGGGGGTGAGAATCCTAGAGCACATGGAAAACTAAGCCCCGTGACTACAAACAACTGGCTTGCAGGTGGAGGACTGTCCCCATGTCCTCTCGTTTGAACCAACGTACTGGGGGGTGTAAAGGTGTTCGTGTGAAACATCTTACCGTCTTAGCGAGTGTGGACGAAAAATATCTAAGGAGCGGGATGGCTCATTGTTATGGCATTTGAGTTCAATGTTGTGCTCCTGGTTGGTATTATGTGAGAAAACGGAAGCAACAGAGGCATATTTTCAGTACAGGGTGGTAGTTGTCGAGCTTCCCCTCCGAATTTTAGCCATGGAAATTTATCATTATTCTTCTCTAAAGGCGACACCTCGTGCTTTTCTACGCATGCACAGTGCGACCGAAGGTGGTTTGGGCAAGTTGGTATTTCTAGTTACACTTGAATTTAGAAGGTGTGAATTGCTCGTCAGTCGGAGGCTATTGGAGGTGGTATAGTTGGTGGTGTTGTTCGGGGTGACGGTGGTTGTGCGTGGGATACTATGTCTCAGGCATTTGGACTAAGAATTGGCGTGCCTTGTGTCTCAGTGGGTGTTTCCTTAAGTGTTGTGGGGATAACGGATTTGGCTCCCTGAAGTTTACTGTGGAGGCATGCTGGTGTGGTCTACGAGCGACCCCTTGGAGAGCTTTGGCCATGGGTGAGATTAAATCACCCATTCTATTTCTATTTCTGAAGCTCTCCATGCTCATATGGACTAGAAACTTGGAGTGTACAATTTGTGGAGTGGCAATAGCCGGTTTGCTATGCATGATTATCTGTGGAGTAATTTGGGTGACCAGAGGTCTGAGATATGGGTGATGCAGTCCTAGCATTTTACAGTGAGTCGGGCCCTTAAGGTTTTTTGTGGCTACGACACTCTTGATTCAGGTTCAGATAGTGGTGTTGCTGGTCTGTTCAACATGCGGCCTTCCCCTTGGCATGGGCGTTCCTCCCTCCCTGCTAAGCCAAGCTCAGGGATGTGCGGGGACCAGGATAGGCCAATTCAAACAGTGGATATGGGAATGGTGGCACATGGGACGCATCAGGGTTGAAATATTGTCAGTCGCATCAGGCAGATGGGTGTTGGAGTGCGTGGTGGTCGCGGCGGTAGCGAGCAGACGACCTATAGTGGAGGGCGGTCTCAACAACCTCAACAATGTGGTGGTGCGCGACATGGTGGTAAGGTCAGTTGGGGTTCTGTCAAACGTTCAACTCCCAACCCAAGGATAATTCAACACTGTTGTCTGGAGAATTTCCACGAGCTAATTCAAAGTTTGTTGGATCGAGTGGAGTTGACTGAAAGGATCTGAAGGGAGGAGCATGCTGAGCTAGTGGCCACCCTGGATAGGATGCACTACTTTCAGTGCCAGTTAGAGAGTGTGTGGTGGTGGTCGGACGTGACCAAAACCATCTTTCAGAAAAAGTGGAAAATTTGGAGACATGGATGATGCACTTCAAAAGGCATGTCGAGTGCAACTTCCGCCCTCCGCCTCCTCCAGGAACAACCCCAGATAACCCAACATCCATCACGTCAGATGATTAGCATGCCCTTAGGTGTTTTCTATGTGTTGTTTGTCTTTTGATGTCTTTGAGCTTCCCATTTATGGACGATGTCCTTAGTCTCCTTTTTGTATTTTTTTCACATGCTACAAACAATGGTCAACAAACCTGGTCGGGGTGAGACCACCTGTTTTTTGTTACTCCAGATATATATCTCTTTTTCCAAATGAATAGAAGTTTGACTTACAAAAATAAAAATAAAAAAAACATGCAATTCCAAAGTTTTGCTAGATTTAAACAAAATTGACTAAAATATATATCCAAAAAAACCAAAACATAAAACTATTAGACCTCTCACACAACACACACTATATATATATTATATACTTTAATATAAATATATAACAAAATAGAGAAAATACATAATTATTTTCTAGATAAATCTCAATCTTTTATTTATAATTAATATTAAAAATAATCTAAAATATTTTATAGAAAAAAATCTTACCATCTATTCAATAATAATTATTAATTATTAAAGATTAAATTAAAATTTTAAAATAAACATACTTATCAACCTAATTAATAAATTAAATTAAAAAATTAAAATAAATTTATTTTAAATTCCACCAAAATAAATAAAGACATCTAAACTATCATGATTAAGAAAACCAAGTTGCAAAATGGGATGGCTACTATTCTCCAAATTATATAGACATCCAAACTATCAAGATCAAGAAAACCAAGTTGCAAAATGGGAAGGCTACTATTCTATGCTTATAATTGGTCAACAACAAGCTGCACGTTTGTGAAGAATATAAGTATACACATTTGCGTATGCATTATTCTAAAGTAATTATTCTCCTTTTTAATCAATGTACTGATGGCAATATCGATGAGTTCAGTTAGATTATGATTATATTACTAATGTGGCATTTTTGTTTTAAGAATGATTGAATCATCTTTGTAATAGAAAAGTATGTGAATAAAATATTAATTTGGCGTTGAAGTTTTGAATGTTTTATATGGTTAGTATTTCGAAATTATAATATATATGATAACTATAGGATATAGTAATGTTGTAGAGTTTGCGTTAGATTATGATTATATTACTAATGTGGCATTTTTGTTTTAAGAATGATTGAACCATCTTTGTATTAGAAAAGGATGTGAATTAAATATTATTAATTTGGCGTTGAAGTCGTGAGTGTTTTATAATGTTAATATTTTGAAATTATTATTGTGGAGTTGTGACACCTTAAAATAGTTACCATAAATTCGAAATATCTATGAAGTGACTTTGTCTTATATTATTGGTTCATTTATGTCGATGATGGAAGGTTTAAATATTTGTGGACCACATTGTTAAAAAATGCCTTTCAAAAAATTTCCATTATAAATCTGCAAATTTATGAAGCTACTTTTCTTAAATTATTAATTCATCTATGTCAATAATGGAATATCTTTGAATCAACTTTTCATCATATCATTAATTCATATATGTTAATAATGGAAGGTTTAAATATTTTTCCATTTATATTACATGCAAGGATTGAGTTAGAGTTTTTATTATTTAAAAAATAATAAAATATAAAGGAAGTTTAAAGTATTGGTTTATTAGGAATGATACTTAATAGTATTTTGCAAATGGAGTAGTAAATTAAATCTATGAAGTGACTACTCTTATATTATTAAGTCATGTTAGGTTAACAAAGGAATATATATGAAGCCACTTTTCTTATATTAATAATTCATAAGGGAAAGTTTAACTATTTTTCTTGTTGGAATATATATATATATATATATATAATAATTTTGTGTAAATAAAGTAGTAAATTAAATCACTAATAATTCATAAGGGAAAGTTTAACTATTTTTCTTGTTGGAATATATATATGTATATATAGAATCATACTTAATAATTTACTAGTAAATTAAATAAAATCACTAAAGAAATTTTGTGATTATTAATACTTTGTTATTGCCAAATAACATTTTCACATATGTAAATATTATTAAATAGAAAATAAATTATTTAGATTAATTAAAAAATCTATAATATATAATTAAAAAATCTATAATTTATAAAAAGACTTCATTAACCATATTGATGTTTCACAATCAATGCAATATTAAAAAATATTTAATTATCTTTAATTTTTAATATAAATTATGATAATTTAAAAAATGCCAAGATAAATTATGTAAAGAAAGAGTAATTTTAATATTTAAGAAGTAATTTTATAAAAATATGTCAAAATGATAATAGTTTATAATAAATATGAATAACAATCATAATTAGAAAAAGGTGATTAAATTTTTTAAATACAAACTTTGATATAATTTATTATAGATTTTAAAATCAATTTTTATTTATCTTTTTTATATCATTAGGTAATATCATAATCATGACTAAGAGAATAGTTGAATATGAAAATTATAGAATTAATATTAGCGATTATAATATATTTTTTTATGTTACTATTGTGTTAATCCACTTTGCTATTAGATGATGAGCTTATATTTAAAGTAGAAAATTAGTTTAAAAAATTCAACATAGATATATCTTAAATTCAAATTTATCAAATATTAAGAGGGATTAAATTTTTATATGTTGAAACTTTTTTTAGAGAGCTAAAACTTGAGAAAATATTTACATTTATAGGGATTTGATCTCTTTCAAGGCTTGATAGATCCAATATTAAGATAGATCTAAGTAAGGTTATTTCATTTTTTGTTGATGTTGTGTGTGTGTGTCAATTGGTGTAGCTCAAGTGGTGAAGAGGGAAGTTGTCGTCTCCCCTACTTAGGTTCAAATACAACTTTGTGGCATGCTTGCTTTCTTCATGGGATAATTGTTGAATGTTACCTAGCCTTTAGTACTAAAGAATTTGGTTTACCCTATGTACCATACCTGGAATGAGGGAAGACACTCAATGGGTTTCCAAAAAAAAATCATTAAATAAAAGAAAATTAATTAACTTAAATAGAATATATATATATATATATGAAAAAAATGTAATTTTTGTTTTAGTATGAAAGAAAGCAACATTCATAAAGAGAATAATGTTCTTTTATTTTCATATCCAATGAAAGAGATAGGGTTGAATCTCATGGCCACACTATCAAGAAATACAAAATTAAAAATCCAGAAGAATATAATTTGATATTGCATACAACCATCAATATGTTTCAAAAACAAAAACAAAGTTACAAGCCCATACATCATTAAAAATAATAATTGAACGCTCATGTATCCAAAGATATGGATTGATCACAACATTTTGAGCTTATTGTCCCTGAAGATGGGTGAAGTGTTCACCTAAAACATCGAACACCTCAGCAAAATTACACAATTCTCCAGACACATGCATCATCAATTTACTAACTGTGAAAATCTACATGCTAAAATGCAAGTATGTTAGTCATGTAGTGATCCAATAAGATCCAGAAAGGCCAAATTTTTTGAAGTCCTCAAACCTTAGAAAAACCGGTACCAAGTCGTAGATATCGGCGAGACAATTCCAACAACGTGAATGGCACCTCAAAGTGAGTACATATGACAAAGCTACACTCATTTGAATTTTTTGGCAAACAATAAAAATTTGGCACTATGGCATCACCAGGAAGGTGCCACGTGTAACCAACCAAAGGGTTTCATTTGTCACCCACCATACACATGGGAAAATTTGGCACTATGGCATCACTAGGAAGGTGCCATGTGTAACCAACCAAAGGGTGTCATGTGTCACCCACCATACACATGGACAAATTTGGCACTATGGCATCACCAGGAAGGTGCCACGTGTAACCAACCAAAGGGTGTCATTTGTCACCCACCATACCCATCCATGTGGCATCATGTTGGCAGTCCAGTGGCATCATGGTCAACAGGTGATGTGGACTAATCCACGAGCACTATGTGGCAACCTGCGGATGGCCACCTTTACTTACTATTAAAAAAAAAAAATGTATTACATAACAGTCGGGGTCAAACCCCTAACCTCATTGGGTATCAAATAATGGCATACCATTGAGCCGGAGGTGTCACATATTAAATATGGGGGTCTGTGTTCTATTTTAATACAATGCAATACAACAGTTTAAAAAAATAATGGGGCTTGTGATTTTGACACTGGGACCCCATTTGAAAGCCAACATACCAACGTTTTAACATAGTCAACGCCAACCAATATGCCAATTATGGTCAATGGTTTATTTGCTCAAAACAAATGTATATATTGGCTCCATTCAAACAGAGGAAGGGAGAAGGGCCACAAGTGCAGATAGTGAAGGTAGCGACATTGGATAGGTGGCAGGCCGAGAGGGGTCCCATGAAGACACAAATATCGAGGAAGACACTGGGAATATTCCTAGATAATATTATATGGAATATTCTAAGGAATATTCCAAGCATATTCTAATCTATTGTGGCACGCAAATTGAAGAGGAGGTGATAGTTCCAAAACCTGGTCAAGTTTATACTCATTTTTCTCGAAATTTCTTAAGGAATCCACTAGTGCAGTCAGAATTGAGATCTGAGCAGTGTAATTTTGGTTCATTCCTAGATGTGAGGTATTTCCATGTAATTTTTCATGTATTTGCAGTTATTTTTCTAACATAATAAAGAGGCATCTCCACTTTGAAGTTGGGGCCGAAGACGTAGCTCACACATTGTCAGTGAAATCCATTAACAAATCTTGTCGCATTACCTATGTTGCCTTATTTTTGTGTTATTTATTCGTGGTTGTTTCATTTATGGTATTTTCGTGCTCTTTAAGCGATTTTGTTTAACATCACCAAAGGAAATATCTGAGATCATGTAGCAATCTCAAAGTTCTTGAGAGAGGTGTACCCCAAATGTTTCTTCATTAATATTTAGTGTACCCTCTAGAAACTCCATCCTTTTTGTGGATTATGTGTCTACCTCTTTGTTGAGCTCTTAGTATATTTGCAAAAATGAAATAGATGAGAAATAGTATTCCAATGCCTTTGCTTGGTCAAAAAAATGATCCTAGAATAAGGTTATACATCCCAATGGATCCATTTACCTAATCAATGACCAACTTTGACTCTCTCATCACCTAAAAGTGAGTAATTCCCCATTCCTTTGTAATTATCAGCAATATTTCTAATGCCTTTGATTCTATAATGTTATTTGTGCCTTCCCTTAGACCTCCTCTGAAAAAAAAAATTATGTGAATTTTAAAGGAACACCATTCATCCAACTCTGCATGAACCAAGTCTACCTTAACATGCACCTTCAAAAAATACCCACACTTGAGTCTTGTTAACCTTTATTTCTCCCAACATTCTTTGCATTTTGATTTTAGGACTTATGTGATTCCTTCAAAAAGAAATTTTATTTGATGATGCAATTAAATAAGATGGGAGTCCTTACCTTAAAAA
This sequence comes from Pinus albicaulis, assembly GCA_034641835.2. Classification (NCBI taxonomy): domain Eukaryota; kingdom Viridiplantae; phylum Streptophyta; class Pinopsida; order Pinales; family Pinaceae; genus Pinus; species Pinus albicaulis. The sequence goes on from JAXQQM020073279.1 coordinate 37,605, forward strand.
ATGATTGCATTCTAGCTAACCATATAACCTAGCATATTATTGAGTATGATGTTTGTATTATTTTAAGGATTTATTCTCAAACAATATCTCCATGCATTATAGCTGTCAATTTAGGATGGTGGATCCTAGATTGATACATGCTCCGTTATATCCCAATCAAATTTATGCAACTCCAATAACTCATCAATTCACTATTTGAGAGTTGATTCATCTACATCTTCTTGAATATTTAAAATTTTATTATTCACATGGACACAAATCTTAAGGGATTATGTCCAACATCCCCCCCTTAAGTCGAAGAGGTGATTTTAAGCTCATGCATCATTTTGAACTTTTCAAACTTTTCTCTTCCAAGTTCTTTAGTGAATATGTTCGCAACTTAATCATTTGTGGAACAATGTATTAAATGAGTATTATTGGCCTCTATGTGAGAACAAATGAAACGACACTTTGTGTTTATGTGTTTGGTTTGATCATAGAATCTGGGATTATTGGCCAACTTGATTGCAAAATCAATTTCAACCAAAAGACGCTTAGAATTCACTTCTCCTACAAATATTCAAGTATTTTCCCGAGCCAAACAATCTCCTTTATTGCTTCTACAAATGCCAAATATTCTACCTCTATCTTGGAATTTACTGGAATAGTCTATTTGTTCGACCTCCATGAGATAGATGTTGATCCAAAACTCAAGAGATAGCCTAAATTTGACACTCCATTTTCTTTGTCTTTTTCAACATCCAAATCATAATTTCCAATAAAATTGAAGTCATCCATATTTGAATAATTAGTCCAAATTCTTGAGTTCCTTTCAGGTACTTCAAAACTCTTTTTGCAACAGACCAATGTCCTTCATAGGGATTTTGCATACATATAGAAAGAATCCCAACAATAAAGGAAATATATGGTTTGTACTAGTGAGGTAGATAATATTTTCACAAGTTGTTTGTACATGGTTGCATCCAAAAGTTCATTAAATTATTTTGATGTGAGCTTCAATTTATGTTCCATCAGAGTAGATAGAAGGTTGCATTAAACCATGAAAAACTTTTCTACGAGCCTTGATTTATGTTTTCCAAGTAAGCCATATGATTTGTAATTGTTCTTGTAGACCTACTTGTAGCCAATTGGTTTGGTTCCAAATGGAGGGCCCAACAACTTCCATGTTATATTCTTTATGAGAGCATCATACTCTTTTTGCATCGCTTATTTTAGTTCAACATGAGAAGAAACTTCTTTAATGGAGGTTGGTTCAAAGTTAGTAGATAGATTCAATTAACAATCATATGAAATATCCATTCCATCTACATCAACTGAAATAGAAACATCTAAATCACCTCTATCTTGTTTGGTGGAACCTTTGGTTCTTGTCTTTCTGACCTCTTGGAGATGACAATTTTGAAGCATTTTTGTGAGCAATTTTGATGGAACTTTCTAAGATGGTATAGGTTTCTCTACTAATTGAGATGGGGTTGAATCAATATTTATCCTTCCAATCCTCTCAATCACATCACTCAATAGGTCTTACTGATCTGAAGAAGTGGAAAAAAAATTCATGACGGGGAGATAATGTTTCAAAAGGAGATTCCATAGATTAATCCAAGATAGGGACCCCCCCTTATTTATGTGGAGTCTCATTATAAAATTCATGATATGTACTTGTGTGATTTAATCTATCCAAATGGTCAAGTTTTCGCTCAACAATGTTGTCAATCTTGGAAGATTCAAGAAAAAATGCATCTCTAAATAGAATTTTTTTTTATATTTATCTCATGATAAATATGATATTCCTTGGTGGTATCTGGATACCCTAAGAAGACGCACTTCCAATTACTTGCTTCAAGCTTTAGTATTTGTTCCTTGGGAATCAAGGAACAATAGGTGGAACCAAAAGACCCTAAGATGCCTTACTGAAGGAACGTTTCCATACCACATTTTATAAGGAGTATTATTTATGAGAGGATGAGATGGACATATATTTTTCACATGCTCTACACATAGAATGACATCATCCCAAAGAATCTATTTTACATTTTGGAAAAATATCATTGAGCAAACCATATTCAAAATAGTCTTGTTTATTCTTTTAGCTACATCATTTTTTTGAGGATTGTATGGAACTATGGTTTAATGATGGATCCCATGTTGTTGAAGGTAGTTTTCAAATTCATTAGAGGTGTATTCTCTTCCATTTTCAAAATGAAGAGAGTCAATATGTGATTGTGCTTCATTTTCAATCCATACATGAAAATTTCTGAAAGTTTCAAAAGCTTGAGATTTACTTTTCAACAAGTACACCCAACATATTTTGGTGTAATCATCAATAAATTCATCCTATATTTATTTTCACTAACATAAGTAACATGCATAGGGACACACAAATAAGAAATTACCAATCCAAGTTTTTAACATTCTCTGGAAGTATAAACATGGAAAGGTTGTTTTCTATGATTTATAGTGATACATGCATCACATTGCTTCAGTTTCAATTTCATAGGAATAGTAGGAAAACCTGAAACAACATTATCTTGCAATAAGGGAAGGTTTTCATGATTAATATATCCCAATCTAGCATGCCACAAAAGACTATATGGAAATGTACCTTCATCATGATGAGAGATGTATGAAAATTTTTGTATATGAGTAGATGTCACTTTTAGTTTCAATATTATTTCATCCTTCACTCCACTCATGACAACCATGTTGTCAAATGTTTTCCTTATTCCTAATTTTCCATCAAACATATGAATATAGTGGCATTGTTGGAAAATGTGAACTATCATTCCACCTACCCTTTCCATATGTTAAAAAATAGATAGATCTCCATGTCTCCTATGTGTCATCACAATGAACAAACAAGTGATCAATGTTTTTCCCATATTTCTTACACAAGGTACATATACCTAGCTCATGCCTTGCTCCTTTTTAAAGGATTCCCTATATTAATTTTCCCTAACAAATGACTATCACATGAATATTCTAGATTCAACGATGCCTTTACTTTCCAAAATGATCTCCACTAGCACCTTCTTCCTATATTGCTTCCTAAAACATGAATTTAGACCTTAATTTAGGAAAGAATGTACCCTAAGATATAATTTTGGACAAAATTAGTGAGTCCTCTTCTAGTCTTAGTCATATGCAGGTATGTGATAATCTCATAGTGAATCCCAACCATCATTCTACCAGCATGCCTTTTATACTTAGTGAATTTCCCATTTTCCATCCATGCCACCATATGTTGGTGTTCATAGCATCTATTACAGCATTTAGAATAATAATTCTAGGATTTTTAATCTAAATATTAAGTCTCACGGAAGAAGATAATTTATTGTAGCAACCTTCTAAAGATTGAACACTAATATCACCTTTTTTCCACCATCAACTCTCAATTATAGATAATTCCCCATGATATGGAAGGACTATACCAACACTTTCCAAATTATAGAGGCATTGACATATGATTTTACTAGATTTCTAATCCAATTTTCTGATGGGCAGAGGAATAACTCTATGTTTGGATGATTTATCATTAATTTGAGCTATACGTAAATACATTAGGAATATTAATCTTGGTTTCATCTTCTAAATGACTCCTCTTATCCATTTATGACTCTTCATATTCCTCCTATATCTATTTACAAGAATATTTTCAATTTACCTCAATCCCTAAGGGTTAGATATCTAACTTCCCCGTGCCCCCCCCCCCTTAATCTAAAGGTGTGTTTGTGTGATCCAAATTAGATAATTATATTACTTTTCATCTATCTTGATGCCTTCATAGTGGAAAAAAATGGAGGAATAAGCTTGTAGGGTCATTTTGAAATTGGCTCATATCTTGGAGAATTGAAGTATGAAACATTCCAAATACATTTTGAGGCACCAAAACATATTTATTGGGGTAACAAATTTCTCACTTTAGCATGGGGCCCTAAGAAAACTATTTTCACTTAGAGACCTTTCCAAGGGTGCAATAACTCTGTTAATTGAAGTTCATATGCAAAATTTATTCCCCCCATAAGTTGACCTACTATGTTGACCACCATGGTATAAGAGGATCCGATGTCAGCCCCCATTACTCATGCAAATGGGGTTATCCCTATGTGGACTTTAAAAAATAATATAAAAGGTCTAAAATTATAGCTCTAGTTGAGGGTTAAGGGAGTTAAACCTTACCCCTAGTTGGGAGGGGGGGTGGGGGGTGGATGGGATTTCCATTTTATGTTATTGCATTTTGTTGCATAATTGGGAGTGATAAGATAGAGAGAATAATATAAGGTGTTTAAGTTTTGTAGTGGCCTTATAGGCCGTAGGTCTCAAGTAACTTTATATCAAGTATTTATTCGTTTTTACTTTCATATTTCCATACTAGAGAAAAGAGAACAGGGTATCCTAACCTTCTAGCTAGGTTTTCATTCATAAGGGTTTCCTAGGGTTGTGTCTATTGTGGATGGTACATGTACATATTTCTTTCTATTCCATGTTTATCACGTTTTAACTATTTTATTCATTTAAGCAGAAAATCAACTATTAAATAATTTCATATCTAAAGGAAAAGTAACCTCTTCATAATGTAGATTTCAATTATTTTATCAGTGTTGATTTATGGTAGCATCAGATGTGCTCATCCTTGTAATTTTGTATATAGGCTAAGACACATGTATTCCATAAAACCCAGAAATAGTTTTGGAAAAATCCACTTAGAGATGATTTAATTAAATTAATTAATCATTTTTTAATGTTTTCCTAAGTCTAAACATAGGGAATTTGATTAATTAAATCAAGTGTGAATCTTCTAGATAAAGTCATGGATCGCCTCCAAGTTAATCTTAGCCCTTGATTATGTTTTAATATTGCTCGTTGAAGAGTCAATGGAAGATTATAAGAAGGAGGGTGAAGGTCCTATGGAAAATACACTTGACACTTGAGCCATTGAGCATTTTCGAATTTGTGTGAGAAGACACAGCTTTTGATCAAGAACAAATCACTAGGGTTGGGTTTGCTAAGTGATTTGATTCAATGATCAAATTTGGAGAGGGGCAGAAGCAGAGATTGGACAGGAGGGCCAAGAATACATTTCAGAGAGAGGCAGCATCAACGCAGGAGAGAGACAGTGCAATTTCTGGCTAGGGTGATGCAGTTACTGCAGAGAATCACGCAGAGCCAGCGCAGTGTCTCTTGGAGTCAGTCTGGAGAAAGATAGAGGATAGGGTTTTGATCCAGGAGGGCCAAGATCTAGCTTCAGATCAGCTACAGGAAGGGGTGACGCAATCCCTCTAGCTTACTTATGCAGGCTTACGCAGATCTAGCGTAAGCAATCATGCAAAGGCAGTGAGGGCTTCATCAGAGCTATTTTGATCAGCCGAAGATTTGTTGAGTGAGGTATACCTCACTGTCATTTTCGCTGTCTAGATCTCTCTAAAGGGTTTATTGGATGTTTGCACCCTAGTTGTATTCAAGATTTTGCTACTTAATAATACAAATCCTCAGATCTGCTTCAATGGTTTTCCCAAGTTGGGTTTTTTCAGGGACTTAGTCCAAAAATAACTGTGTCAATGTGTTGTTTTTCATTGAGTTTTGTTCAGTTTGTTTCAACACTTAGATTTATTCCACAGTATTATTTGTGTAGACTGCTTCAGTAATTACTTTGGTATTTCAATGCAATGAAATAATTATCAAATAATAGAAGAAATAATTCAGATTTGTTGCAGTAGGAATCCATATCTAGGATTTTTCACATGGTATCAGAGCTTATTTAAGCTGACATGCAGGAGAAACAAAGAGAACCAGCAGATCGGTGCTGTAGAGTCTAGGATCTGCGTAAGCAGCACTAGACCCTCCCGGAAATTTACGTTGTCTAGGACAAGAGGGAATTCCAGTGCAGAAAAGGCTCCCTCTGAGAGAGTTGATAGAGGGGTAAGCTTTTCAGTTGCAGAAGAGGTAGCGTAGCTAAAGGACGCAGTTACTACACAGTAGTAAGAGCTGGTGCATAAGCGTTAGAAAATTCTGAAAAACACAGTTGGGGATTTCTTGATCTTAGAGGGTTTCTTACTCAAAGAAACTCGGTTTTTTTTTTCCTGTGCAGCAGCAGAAGAAGTTAATTACTCCAGAAGGATTGCGTAAGTCAAAGCTGAGCAGAGGGTTATAGTAAGGTATCGACAGTTGAGGATATGGCTAGCAACGGACTGCCTGACGAAGATAGATTGGAGGGTGCCTCCAACTATTTTATCTAGAAATCAAGGATAGAATTTCTCCTTGATGAACACGATATGAAAGCCCTCATAGACAACGCAGTTGTAGAACCTCTTGATGCAGCATACCTAAGGCAGTTCAAGAAGAATATGGCTAGAGCCAAGAGATTGATCTTAGATGCAGTGAAGGATCACATTGTACCTCACATAGTAGCCAAAAACACTGCTAGAGAAATGTGGGTAGGGCTAGAAAAGCTATACCAAGGATATTCCGAGAAGCGGAAGATGTACCTTGAAGAGAAGATGCGAAATATTAATATGAAGAAGGGAGAGCATTTTGACTCCTTCTTGTCTCGGATTCAGGAGAACCGATATCAACTGTCTGCAGTAGGATCTGCTCCTAAAGACTCAGATCTAGTAAGGCTCACTCTGAAATCTGTTTCCAAAGATTATCAAGTCTTCGTCCAAAGTATATTGGGTAGAGAAAGGCTTCCAGGATGGGAAGAAATGTGGGCAGCATTACAACAAGAGAAGTTGAGGAGAGATCTCCTAAAAATCCACTTGGAGGATGGCAGTAGCAGTTCAAAGGTCAAGAAGGAGGAAGAAGATAACACTGCCCTTACATCAAAAGGGAAACAGAAGCAGAAGAATAAATATCTATCCAAGATCAAGTGCTTCCAGTGTGGAGAAATGGGGCATTATGCCACACAATGTCCTCTCAAGAAAAAGGATAAAGAGTAGAAGGAAGATCCACATGAAAGAGTTCCCAAGACTGAGGCAGAGAAAGATTGTGCTATGTTAGCTCATATTCCAAATGGAGAAAAGTGGGCTGATTTGGATTTGTAGATCTAGAATCTACAAGGAGGTGGGATCCTTGAGTGTTTCTGAACTCTTGGATCACATGTGAGCTATGACAGCCTAAAGATAGTACCAGGATGGACAGTTGCAGTAGAAGATGAGAAGGCAATGCAGTGGCTAGCAATACTAGAGCCTGATCAGCGCAAAGAGGGAGCAGTAGCATCAACAGTTGAGCAGCAGTATAGCAATGCACACTGGTGTAGTGCAGTGCAGAGCAGTGCTCACGCAGTGTAGAGCAGCAACAACGTAGTATTTTTAGAGAGCTAGTGTAGAAACTAGCAGTAGACAGTCTTATGTTTCAGTTGCAGATTTACTTGTCCAAATTTCATATGTTTTTCTGTTGCAATTAGCAATAGTAGCAGCATCAGAGATGAGCAGCAGCAGCAGCAGCGAAGTGCACAAAGAGGCAGCGCAGTGCAGAGTGGTACTCACGCAGTGCAGAGCAGTCTCAGGCAGTGCAAAAACATTGTTGCAGAATTTAAAGTGAGTTGTAGTACAATGGCAGTTGGCAGCAGCATGCAGAGTCAGTAATAGTACAATTGCAACATTTTTGTGCAGTGTTGGTGAACAACATCAACAACACAACAGAGATGTTCCAGAAGTCAGATCAACAGCACATTGAGGTGTTTTTTTAGAGCACTTTCCTCGCTAAGATGGAGTGTTGATTTATGGTAGCATCGAATGTGATCTAGCCTTGTGATTTTGTATATAGGCTAAGGCACATGTATTCCATAAAACCCAGAAATGGTTTTGGAAAATTCCACTTAGAGATGATTTAATTAAATTAATTAATCATTTTTTAATGTTTTCCTAAGTCTAAACTTAGGGAGTTTGATTAATTAAAGTGTATTAATTAAATCAAGTGTGAATCTTCTAGATAAAGTCATGGATCACCTCCAAGTTAATATTAGCCCTTGATTATGTTTTAATCTTGGCCGTTGAAGAGTCAATGGAAGATTATAAGAAGGAGGGTGAGGGGCCTATGGAAAATACACTTGACACTTGAGCCATTGAGCATTTTTTAGTTTGTGTGAGAAGACACAACTTTTGATCAAGAACAAATCACTAGGGTTGGGTTTGCTAAGTGATTTGATTCAGTGATTAGATCTGGAGAGGGGCAGAAATAGAGATTGGTCAAGAGGGCCAAGAATACATTTAAGTGAGAGGCAACATTAACACAGGAGAGAGACAGTGCAGTTTCTAGCTAGGGTGATGCAGTTACTATAGAGAATCACGTAAAGCCAGCGCAGTGTCTCTTGGAGTCACTCCGAAGAAAGATAGAGGCTGGGGTTTTGAGCCAGGAGGGCCAAAATCCATCTTCAGATCAGCCAGATCAGCTACAGGAAGGGGTGACGCAGTCCCTCTAGCTTTCCTACGCAGGCTTACATAGATCTAGCGTAAGCAATCATGCAGAGGTAGTGAGGGCTTCAACAATGCTGTTTTGATCAACCGGAGACTTTCTGAGTGAGGTATACCTCACAGTCATTTTTGCTGTCTAGATCTCTCTAAAGGGTTTTCCGGATGTTGGCACCCTAGTTGTATTCAAGATTCTGCTGCTTAATAATACAAACCCTCAGATCTGCTGCACCCGTTTTCCCAAGTTGGGTTTTTCTGGGGTCTTAGTCCAAAAATAACTATGTCAATGTGGTTGTTTTTCATTGAGTTTTGTTCAGTTTGTTTTAGCACTTAGATTTATTCCGCAGTATTATTTGTGTAGACTACTTCAGTAATTACTTCAGTATTTCAATATAATGAAATAATTATCAAATAATAGGAGAAGTAATTCAGATTTGTTGCAGTAGGAATCCAGATCTAGGATTTTTCACAATCAGATCTATTTTGATGAACCATTCCAATGGAATATGCACAATATTTTACAAAACATATTGGCAGAATATTAGTTTTCTATGGGCTATTTTATGGGAATTTGTAGGTGATCTATGTATTGATTAAGAAGAAAAACATAGAACTCTAGTTATGGCTGTTGATTTTATTCACAATAGCCCTCATGATTTGATGGATGAAATATTTGCAAGGCTAGAATTGCACATCACTGACATCAATTAGAATATGAACCTCCTCATGGCAGCTCTAGCAAGAAATATCAAATTGTTTAGAGGGGATGGAGGCACTAACTCAAAGGTCAAATTGGAGGGGAAATCAAGAGATCATGAAGACCCATGAAAGGAGTCACAAAATGTGCCCGAGAAAGAGTATTTGATCTCAAATGCCACTAACCCTTCATAATATTCATTCAATATGGAAGAAAAAGTGGACATAAAGCCATACCAAGTTGAGATCAACGCATTAGAATTTAACCACCGGTTGTAGCTAAAGGGAACCCAATTTGGAATCTTTCCAGTACTTGTATAAGACCTTTTTGCATATTTTTTTCCCATTTTCACCTCATTCCAATAACATTTTTGTCCATATAAATGCATTTTGGCCAAGGTATAGTTATTCTCTTTATATTCCATTCTAATCCTTATTATTATATGTTTAAGGATACCATTAGATTTATATTATAACTAGTGGTATTTAGGAGGAAAATTTGCATAGATACATTCAGATAAGAGCAATATACAAGCACTACAACTCACGATGAACAATTCAGTTGCAAATCCCTATTACGAGGTGTTGCAACTCTTGGTTTCTAGGTGTTACAATTCCTTGTTTCTAGGTGCTTTAACCCCTAATTGGTAGGTGATGCAACTCCTTGTTGCCAGTTTCTCTGACTCACCGTTCCACCACATTACCACAATTTCAAATTCTTCGACTCTATGTTGCTAACACGCAAGCTGGAACTCCAAGTTATTGATACTTGTGCTACAACTACAAGGTGTTGACACTCATGCTATGACTCTAAGCTACTAGCACTTGTGTTTCAACTCTAAGGTGTTGAAACTTATGCTAGGAATCTGAGGTATTAATGCTCATGCTATGACTTCTCATTGTTGCAACTCTCCACAACGTTGTTGCTGCAACTCACTCTAGAAAATATTTTTGCAACTCTTAGTCAGATCACCATTTGTAAAGATTTTGAAAATATAGATAGCTACTACAACGCATTATCTCTACCACACAACTATCGCCAACACATCACCAGGATCAGTCAAACAACCAAAATTATAATGCAGGAAAGTGATAAGGGCAATTGGTTGCTTCACAAGGAAAGAGCGACCCAATGACCACTTGTCACGCAATTGATCAAGTTAGCATTTTCTCAACTTTATATATTTTGAAGGAATTTGTTGTAACTACATACATCAATAATATTTTCTTGACTATCCATTGAACTCTTAATATTGTTTAGGCATTTGTATAGTTAGGACAATTAGAGATTAATAGAATAATCAATGAATGAATCAACCTTAAACCTAGAATTTGAAGAGACTTAGCTAGTTTGTGATTGTAATTTAATTTATGCAATATAACTTCATGTTTATTTCCAATTCAAATTGATGGTGTATTGATTGGATAGCATATTTTTGTTTCTTTAACCAGTGCCTCGTCTAAGGAAGTAGTGCCCCTCCTTAGTCACATACTATTTATACATTGTCGTGTAGCTATAGTTTTATTTCTTTATTTCAGGTAATTCCTCTATTTATCATATTGTTACAACTCTGATTTTGTTATTTTCACAATGCTATAACTCTGACATTTAATTTGGTTGATTACATAGTGTTCAACTCTTGAATGTATACTCAACTACAAATGTTACAGATCTAACACACAATTTGGTTACTGCTACAATTCAAGTGAAATTATTGTTGTAGCTTAAAGACCAAGTTAATGTTGTAAGTCACATTGCTATGACTTTGTAGTCAACATTACAATGCTCTGTTTTGCAGGTTTAACTAATTACTCTATTTGCGTATTTACTTTTCACTTTACCTTATTCTCTAGAAATTGCAATTTATTTTGGGGCATGATTATTTAAACCACAACTTGGTTTGAATCTCTTACAGTTTGTGATTTGCTATATATTTGTTAGCTAATTTGTTTCATGTGCAGTTCTATTACAAAATTCAAGATAATCTAAAACACTTGAACAAGTCGCCTTCTACTACTAGTGTGTTTACTTTCTTGTAAGTGTGAATAATTTCCTGCAAAGGTTTCTCTTTACTTTCATACAAGAGTGGTTTTGATTGCAATAGTGGCGTGGATTTATTTTGGTGACTTGTGAAAGCATATCAATATCTTTCCCCGCGACATTAATTTATAATACTACAAATACTTATTGTACGAACATATATGATGCATGCTTGGAATTTCCATACAAACCTTGGTTGATATAACTACACAGATTTTTTGGTTGTATTTCTGAACAATTAGAAAAGTAATTAAAAGGCCCATTAGCAATAACTATAATTTTATTTCAGCATTCACCATATATATGAAGAGAAAAAAAAATCATTTTCTTGACTAAAGTTAGACGACCATGCTTTAACTTGGTCATAAATTAATATGGAGACACTTAGGGTGGAGGGTGATTTACAATTAATTTTATGGTATAACTTCAAAACCCTCATTAGGTACCAATTTTACCTTATCAAGTATGTGCAAGATCAATGTATCTTGTGACACTACTTTAGGCTAAGGGAGGGGTAGAGTGTATTGAAGTAGACCATTGAGTTTAGAAATATGGCCATTATGATAGGTATCTCTCTCAAGAAGCTACATGTACTCCTCAAGTATTTGGGCGTCTACATAGCCATTTACAAAAGAAGGTGATGCTTTTCAAGCCAAGCATAAAGGACAAGGTATGTTTATAGGAGTCTAAAGGGGTAATACCAAGAGGGGAGTGGAGCATGAAATATAATTATTTATACACTCCATTGTAGAATATTGGGTTTTATAGATATTCCTTTATAGAAGTAAAGGAAGTGAAGAAGTAGCCATGGAAAACTGTTAGAATAGATGTGATTCAACCAGACACCTTACCTTGTGGGTCACCCATCATAATTGTACCAAAGAAGGATGGGACTTTTCAAATGTGCATTCATTACCAAGCATTAAACAAGATTAAATGTAGGAATAGGTACCCTTTTCCTAGGATTTATTATCTATTAAATCAATTGAAGCATGAAAAATACTTCACCAAGATGGATATGAAGTTAGGATACCATTAGGTTCGACTCAAAGAATAAGATACCTCAAACACTGACTTCAAAGTCAAGCAAGTTTGTATGAATGGTTTCTCATGTCAAATGGTTGATGAAATGCACTAGATATTTTTAAGAGACAAGTGGATGATGTATTATGCTCATATCTAGATTCATTTGTTATATCCTATTTGGTTGATATAGTGGTCTATAGTGCCACCTAGGAGGAGAATATCTCAAATATTATGAAGGTGCTAGAGACTTTTAAGAAGAACCATTTGTTGCATAACCTCGATAAATGTGAATTTTCCGAGCAATATTCAGTGTGTTTATGGTATGTGATGCCTGGAAGGGATATTGAGAAATATACAGTGAAGATTGAGGCCATCATGTAGTTCCTATAAGTGTCTATAAATTTAGGAGTTTTGTTGGATCAGTACACTTCTTGCGGAAGTTTGTAGCTTCCTTTAAAAAAATAGTTACACTATTCCACACCATAACAATGAGTAGCAAGAGTTTCCAGTGGGGGAAGAATAAAAAAAAGTATTTTGATGAGCTAAAGAGAAAAATCAGTCAAGTACCAGTTCTCACATTACGAAACTTGAAAATCCCATTCAAAGTGGAGATAGAAATAAGTGGTTATAACATGGAAGCAATCTTAATTCAAGGAGGAAGGCATGTATGCTATCATTTTGAAATATTTGATGGGGTAGTTCTCAACTACCCTACCTGTGACAAATAACTCTATGCCATGCTACAAGCTATTAAAAAGTGGAAAGTCTATGTAATGGGTAAGGAGATCATGATTCAAATAGACTGCCAATTGCTACAGTATCTTCAAGCCCAAAGTACACTACAACAGACCAAACGTTACAAGAAAATGAGGTTCTTCCCATGGAAAAGTTTAAGGATGAAAATTTATTTGAAAGTGTAGAAACCTTGGCGAATATTACTATTCCTTAACATGTAAATTGTAAAATTTTGACGATATTTAAAAAAAAAAAAATTATAAAGATTTTGTACAATTTTTATAAAATTTTGGTGATTTTAAAAGAAAAATAATTCTATTCTATAGAATTTGGGCAAATAATTTTTAGAAAAAAAACTAAAATTTGTGAATCCTTTTATTGGGAGAAAATATGGAAAATTAACCCATGGGTGAAATTTATCCCCTAAAATTTTCCATGGTTCTTACAAAAATTTCATCTAGTTATCAAGTATAGGAATGGTAGCATGAAAAATTTAGCATACATGCTTTCAAGGCCACCCACACCCAAAAATAAAAAAATTGGGAACTTTGATGCAGTTGGAGCCATTCTCTTGTGATGCATATAAGATGCACACACAGAAGGTGAGGACATCAAGAAGGTGTTTTAGCAACTATAGCTCCAAACTCATGGAGAATATGGAGACAAAAACGTTGAATACCATCTCAATAATGTGTTAATCTACAATTTAAAAAATATTTCTATTGTTAAAGGTTAGTGACTACAACTTATTAAAGAGTCTCACACCTCCGATATTACAAGACATTTTGGTGTTGTAAAGGTAGTTTCGAACTTTCAAATGTATGTGCATTGGATTAGAATGCAAGACCATGTAGCATGATCTATTATATGGATAAATATTTTGTTGTAACAACAAGCGTAACAACATGAAGTAATGTTGATATTTCTCCTTACCGATACCAAACCTTGGAAAATAATTTCCATGGAGTTTGTGGGAGGTTTACCAACAACCAAGATAAGGAAAGACTACATGTTTGTGGTAGTTGAAAGGTGTCGGATGCCCAATTTGGCATATCTCCAACACCCATATAAGACCATTTTGCATATCTTTTCCCATTTTCACCTCATTCCAACAACCTTTTTGTCCACATGAATGCATTTTTGTGAAGGTATAGTTATTCTCTTATTCTTATGAATTTAAGGAGATAATTACTTTTCTACGCTAACTAGTGGAATTAGGTAGGAAAAGCTACACAAATACTTTCAGACAGGAATAGGATATAGGTGTTGTAACTCACCATGGATAGTTACTACAACTCCCTATTTTCAAGTGCTACAACTCCCTATTTTTAGGTGTTGCAACACTTGATTTTCAAGTGTTCCAACCTTTGGTTGCTAGGTGTTGTAACTCCTAATTGGAAGGTGTTGTGAATCCATTTTATTGGTTGTTGAAACACACCATTCTGCTGCATTGTTACGATTCTGAAGTGCTATGTGTTTGAGTTGTTTACACCCTTGTTGTGACTCTAAGCTATTGAAACCTGTGCTGCAACTCTGAGATTATGACACTTGTGCTACAATTCCAAACTGATGACATTCCTGTTGCAATTTCATGAAGATGGCACTCACCTTGCGACTCCTCATTGTTGTATCTCCTCGACGTCGTTGTTGCAACTCACTCTAGAATCAGTTGTTGCAACTCTTAGTCAAGTGAATATTGTTACAACTATGGACAACTATTATATTGGACCATCTCATATACGCAATTTGTTTCCAACAAAGCACCATGGTCAATCAACCAACCAATATCCTAACACAAGAAAGTGACAAGGGGAAAAATTTTCTCCACGAGGAAATCATAAACCCAATTTCCATTTGTCATACAATTGATCAAGTCAACATTTTCTTAAATTTCAATCTTTTGAAGGAAATTCATTATAACTAGATGTAATAGTTAGATTTTCATGGTTTTCCATTGAAATATTAGTATAGTCTAGACATTTGTATAATTAGGACAACCAGAGATGAATAATGAATCATTTTTTTTTAGAATATGGAACCTAGAATTTAGAGAACTAGTATGTACTTGAAATTTAATTTCTGTAATACAAGTTCCTCCCTCTTTCCATTAAAGGTGTGTTGATTGGATAGTGTATTTTTGTTTCTTTAACCATTGTCTCATATGAGTAGGTAGGCCCCCCTCCATAGCTAGGTATTTTCTGCACATTTAGTGTAGCTTTAGTTTTATTTGCATTCCTTTATTTATAGTATTTCCTTTACTTATTTTATTGCTTAAAATTCTATTATTTACACATTGTCGCAACTCTGATTCCGTGTCATTTACATCGTGCTATTAATTTGGAATTTAATATATTTAATTACATAATGCTACAACTCTTTAATTTATACACAATTGCAACTCCTATAGATCTAACATTATATTTAATTATTGTTGTGATTCTTCTATAATTATATTTGTAGATTAAAGATCAGGTTAATGTTGCAACACGCACTATTGCGACTTTTCAATTAATATTATAGTACTTTTTTTGTAGGTTTAAATACTTACTATGTTTTCATATTCACTTTTCTCTTGACCTTATTTTCCAGGATTACAAATGCCTTCATGGTGTGATTCTTTGTTGTACAACTTGGTTTGAATGTCTTAAAGCTTGTGGTTTGCTATAGATTTGTTTTCTACTACATTTCATGTGCATCTCTATTACACAATTCAAGATTATCTAAAACAATTGCACAAGTCACCTTCTACCATGGGTGTGTTTGCTTTCCAACAATTGTGTTTAATTTCTTGCAAATTTTGTTCTTTAATTTCTTACAAGAGTGATTTTGATTGCAAGAGCGGTGTGGATTTATTTTGGTGACTTATGAAATAATCCAAATATATTTCCCTATGAAATTCATGTATAATACTACAAATACAAATTGTACTAGCATATAAATGATGCATGACAATTCTAAGTTTTTGTCGATGGCCAAAAATGACAGAAATCAACAATTGGGAGATCACACGGTCAAGGCCCCAACTAAGCCCTTATTCATTTGTTATGGTGATTCTGATTGGTTTAAATGGGTCCAATTACCCCCGCTCTCCTTGCTGACTTGCAATGCCTCTAATTACCATCAACACAAAGATGAAATCATACTTACTCTTGTGGTTGAAAGAAACTAGTCCTTAAATTGACACAAGGGCTCAACCAAGTCACCAATATAATTTCTCCCATTAAAGGAGACTTCTAAAAAATGAGAATTAAATCTAAATCTAAATCTAGATGCAATCCTACTTACTAATGTGGAAAATCAAGGTAAATTACTCTAACTTGATACGTAGGAGATAGCTCCTAAAAAACAAGTGCAAATATTAAATATAATTTGGATTTAACATGTTTTGTGACCAATACCAAGTCGTTGAATTAGTTCTAACAACTAGCATTATAAGTGCATGACGTGGTCTGATCATAAATTAAAACAATGAAATATGAGCCATTAAAGCTTGGAAATAGTTCACACGATTTCAATGACAATTAAATCATTTATGATGATAATTTTATGAGTATATAGTTACTCATAAATTTGATTAAATTCAGAGAAAATCAATAAACTAATAGCATATCGATGTAACTACAAGATCAAATAGTGGATCAAATAAACAACAATTCTCATATTTAAGAGAAGTGAAAAACATGGAATTATTGGCATAGATATGCCATTAAAAATCACATTTTATTAACAAATAAAAGTATTCGAAAATACAATCAGTGAACTTGGATATTTTGCTATGTATTTACAATGAATTACTCTAACAATCCTCCCAAGATCATAAGCTCTGCTAGCAAAAAAGAGACACATTAGTGAACGAGCTACTTCTACGAAAGAGATTGGATATCGAAAGGAAAACCCACAAAGCTCATATCTGAGTATTCTACCTAATACTGCAACAAAAAAACTCCTCACATAAGTGAAAAAAGTCTCCCTACATGCAAAAAAAAGAAACCCCGATCCCTTCTTCAAAAACTTATTTATAATTACAAAATGAAATCCCCAAAAAGGAGAGTTGTTGAGGGATGGATAAGATCTATGATTTTAGTTAGAAAAAAACCTTCTTTTCTTCTTGATGATGCTATTATATTGATCCAAAAAAATTTGGGTTTGATATTCCAACCAACTCTATAAGGAATCGTCCAAATACATAATTAAAAATCAAACACGTTTTTACAAAAAATTGAATATACAAAATTTCCACAACCAATTACCAAATACAAATAAAAATTAATAAACTAAATAAAATGATACCCATGGTTCTATTTCTCCCTATATATATTTATTTTGAAAAATAGGATAATCGCCAACAAATTTGTAACAATAAGAAGCTTTAGGAAAATGAAAAAATTCCAAAACAAACTCAAAAAACTATTTTTTTTGTTGCAAATTCAGGGCTGTAAATTCTACTATTTTTTTGTAGTAGTAAATGAAAAAATCTAGTCAAATAACCACTTCTATATCTTTCTCCTCGAAAGTAGCTTTTCAACGAGCCCACATTTTCCTCATTTGGTCAAGTAAAACTCGAGATATCACTCTCAAAAGTCTAGGTTCCAAAATTAATTACTTGATAGAAAAATCATAGTGCTGGGTGGTTTGTTATTAATGTTTTATTTTAGATTTTTATTAAATTTAAAAATTTATAAAATAAAATAACATAAATCAAAATGAATTAAAACAACAAAAAAATGAAAAAAAAAAAACAAGTCAAAATGGGGGAAGGTTTAATTAGTGTTTAATGGCAATGGTAAGTTATAAAGATGCTATGTAGTGGGGAAAAGGGTTCATCAGTGCTTAATGGTAATGGTAAGGATTGATTAGTGATTAGTGGGAATGGTAATGGTTCATTAGTGCTTAGTGGTAATGGTAAGTTATAAATACGTGTTGTAGCAGCTACAACCACCCTCCAAAATTTTGCCTAAGCTTATATTTTGGAGCTTAACCTTCTACTCATAGGAGCTTATATTTCACTGCTATCAAGTATTCATGGTGTGATTGAGACTTATCCTTCCCATCTGTGCTTGTGTTCACTTTTTTTTTACAATTAGCTAATCTTTCTAAGACATAAGATAACCTCATGACTTGGTTGCACAATAGTTACAGGCTTGCCTCCAGAAGTTACGTAATCCTTGAGGGCAAGCAAACTTTATGATTGGAATTGCACAGTTCAGATTGGCAGTCAGCCTTGAGCCCAGAAACTATGTAGTCATGGAAGACAACCCAACACTAAGCCTAGAAACTGCACAATCCCTCACTGAGCTCAGAAATTGTGCAATGCTCTGAGCCAGAAAGTTTCCCATTTCCCTAGAATTGCGCAATCTTTCCCGTTAACGTGCATGGAAATTTTTTCCGAAAAATAAAACAAAATAAAAAAATCAAACCCTAAAAAATCGGGACGATTTTTAGTAAGTAGAAGGAGGCACACTTTATATTTTTATAAACTTCCGCATGTGTCGTTTTTTCCTTGATTTTAGGCATGCATGTCATAAACCCTAATTTGTTCAAATATATTTAATCGATGAATATAGAGCTCATTTTCACACTCGATCTTGGAGCTCTAACATTCCCGAGGAGATCAAGGAACCTTTGGTGTGGTCATCGTCTCTTTTCCGGGTGAGTTTTGATTTTATCGCCTTTTGCCACTTTTTTTGTTACTTTTTGTCATTTTCCTTGTTTGAGTGATGTTTTTCTTATTTTTATGCATGCATACTAGTTATTTAACATGTTTTAGATAGTAGAAGCGTTGTTTCAAGTTTTTTCTTTCCTTTCACAAGTTTCACGTCAGTTTCTTTACTTTTGCACCAATGGTCGCCATTGCAACGAATCTCCTCACCGATTTGGTTTTCTTCCCGCTTATTTAGTTTTTGTACTTGATCTACATTGATTCAATCACACTTAGTCATATATGCACTCAAACTCTCATTGTCACTTAGAGCTAATCGTTTTTCACACCTCCATTGGGTAGATCTGCACTTTCCTTGATCGATTTTCACTTTACCCAACTAGGAATTGAGCAATCCTAAGGCTCAAGAGGAGAGCTTGGCCTCTATAAATACGCATTAAAGGCTGGCCTAACTATTCATTTCATAGTTACAGGGCTCAACCTGCTCCCCTGGCCGCTGAGACTACACAATGCGCAACCTCTCCTAGTGCAATGCCTAAGTTGAACTATGCATTGCGTAGTCTTAAGCCACAAGTTTCATCCCTGACTGCTGGGAATGCACAATGCACAATTCCCACAAGCAACCAATACCTCTTGCTGATGAAAATTGTGCAATCATTCTCTCTAGTTTTCTAGTTTGCAGCTTGAACATGCCTTGAAAGTATATTTGAAAATTATTGATGTTTGCTTCTTATGGGTGCATTTTATTTCCCACAGGTACCACAGTTGATGAGCACCTCTCCCTAGTAGTCATTGTTACTATGGAACCAAAGAGAGTTGCTTCAAAAGAGACCACTGAAAGAAGTTAAGCAAACGCTAATTAACTTGCCAGTATATGCGAACACTCGGATTTTTATAGAAAACGAGTCAACACTGACATGGAATTTGGTAAAAGATGCTCTTTCAAAGGACTTTGAGGCAGATCTTGAAGATCGACAACTATATATCAGTTTCTAGTGGTTAGGATTATACAAGGTTGCATGAAGATATGCAGCCTTTCCATGTGCAGATGTCATCAGTTGGATTGTTTTGCACATTGATGAGAAAACTATGTCATTGAGCAAGGCCAACGGACAAAATATTGATACCTTTCTGGAAACATATTATCAGCGTATGTATCATCTTCCCGAGCTAGTAAATCTCATGGAATCATTCTTCTATGCCACCCACAACTATGTGAGCATAAAGGATATTGTCAAAGGCTAGGTGAAGGAGCCATCGAAGTTTCGAAAAATGCCCACCCACTCATACAAGACAAAGTCACCTAAGAATTCCTACCAACTCTTGGTCATCTTAGCTTGTATAATATGCCGTCAGGAGAGCATGAAGAACTTCCTTGAAGGGTGGGAAATATTACTAAACAGGTGATGAACGAGGGGAAGCCATTTAACTAGTCATATTTGTTGGCTCATCAGTTGAGATCCTTGGTAGCACAATCCTAGGATCCTCCCAAGGGTGAGAAGGTAAGGTTTTATATGTATGCATACTTCTTACTGGATGCAACCTGTGTGCAAAACGAGTTTCCTGACATGAACTAGACATGAACTCCACGAGAAATTTCTATGCATATCTATTGTATGCAGCTTTTGGATTGCAACCATAGGGGAGTTATGTAAGAGTTAAATGATCACTTCATCGTTCAACTATACAAGTTTATCTTTGAGCAGGACCCACCTTGCATTTCATGAGGATAAATGGAGGCAATATTAGAGATCATATATTGGTTTTCATTACTGGATGGCACACTTATTAGAGTGTTCAGTGGACATAACCCACCGACTCTTTTTCCAATGTATGCCACCGACAAGCTTGTCATGCAAGAAGTGTCATATCAGCTTGCCATAGGGTTGGCAGTAGCACTGCACATGAAGAAGACAACACCATTTTCCACTCTTCCTTTGCAGATCATATTATACGAGATTAAGAATCTCAAAGTTTCATACATCGAAGTGAAATCCATAATAAAGTTTGAGTTCAATATAAAATACTTCAATCCATATATTCTGAGGGGAATTTTCAAGGACCATTGTGCGAGAATCTACTACAATTGGGTTATCAGGGTATTTCATTGGTTAGAGGAGGATCCATGGAAGAATTTATACAATGATTCCAGATCCTGCAAGTCGATCAGTATAGATGTGACTTCACAAGGTGCTCCACAGATGACGAGAACTCTAGAAGAAACAACAATAGAAGGCATCATCCCGGTACAAGACAAGGGAAAGAGAAAGGTTGGTGATAGAAAAGAGGAAGAACAAAGCTGGAAGATGAAATAAAATCCACTTCTCATGAAAACAACTTTGGAAATAGAAGAAAAGAGGAGGCAGATGCAACAACGAGAAGAGCAGAGAAAGAGAGAAAAGTAGAGTTTACAGGAAGAAGAATTGAGAGTGCAGAAAGAAAAATAAGAACTAAGGGTATAAAAATAACAAAGGAGGAGAGAATAGGAGGAGAAGCAGAAGTAGGAAGAAGAAGGAAGACAAGATGACATAGTGGAAGAAATGACACCCATATAGGTTGAATAGAATGAATAATACCAACTAGAAGCAGAGGGAGAGAGTGAACATATGCAGGACCGGGAGCTTGCTCAGTAAATTGAAGAATTGATTGAAATTATGGATATGCAGTTGGAGCCAGAAGCGCAAGATGAAGATGTGGATCTGATTCCTAGCACACCACAGGTCACCGTTAAGAATCCACCACCTCCAACAATAGAGTTAGCCTCGAGTGAAGAAGGAGACATATTACCTCTTAATGATGATTTGGTAATGGATGTGTACAATCTGTCATATGATGAACTCTAGAAGAGGATTGTACAAGCATGGAGAAATAATTTTCTGGATGATCATGCATCACTTGCATTCGTAAGAGAGAGGATGATAGTGGTAGACACAAGGAGGAATCCAAATGATATTTTTCCAAATACAACTTGGCCTTCACAAGTGCAGTGAGATCTAACACTTAGTATTTGACGGCTGAGAATAAGCAATTGGTACATAATTTACAAGTTTCTCGGCAAGAGATAGAGCAACTCCGCAGCACAAAATGCAGTTTCTGCACAAGTATACTTCGAGGATATGAGAAGAGCAATACTTGATGAAGTATCCACACTTGGAGACACTATGCGCGACCTCTATGAGGAGCTCATGACCATACGTAAGGCAATCATCCGCTTGCATAGATTCTAGTAGAAAAGAAAATAATATGTCAAGATCCTTAGGAATGTACAAGTTTCCATCACCATCGTGCATGAGTGGACAATGCAATACAAGGGGGCACCACTTACCTTGATGAAGAAAATGAAACCGCGGGTAGAGATGGAGAAAGCAAGAGTTCAGATATTGATCCAGAACAACAAGAAAATCGCCTCTTTCATTGGAACTATTCATGCCTCATATGTATGAATATACAACAGTTTGGATTTCATGGTGAGAACCCACAAGATACTATCATTCGGATCACTCACCGAAGCTAAACACAAGCATCAAGTCAAGTAAGAGATTGATGAGTAATTGGAGCACCTGAAATAGATCATCACACAAGAGGACTTAGAGCTGAATAGACAGAACATGTAGAACTACATCGGTGGTCTAGTCCAGATCAAAACAATGATGTGCCTGCTTGAGAAAGAAGTTGAGACTGGTTCTAAATCATTGTACTCAGATGCTATGGAGGCTAGAGTCCGCTTCCAGCCAGACACCATCACACAATTTGGGGATGTCATTGCACAATACCAAGTTTGGCATCAATATGTGACCAAGAAGCATAAAGTAGAAGTTTTTGAACTAGATTTCACCCAAACTCAATCATCATAGTATTTCTTCTTGTTATTTTTCCAGGTTGTCTCTACCTTATTTTGTCTCATATGGGTATTAGTGGAAAATGTAATTTTATCTGTAATTATTTGTAAAAGTGAAATTCCAAGTGTCCATATTGGAATGTCAAGAGTCATATTGTGATGTAATGATTAATTTTGTAAAGAAATTTAAGAGTCATGAGGGGATTCCAAGAGTCACAAAGGGGCATGTGAAGAGTCATCCCCCCTTTTTATAAATATATCCTCATAACTAACTATTGGGCCAAGTGGTTTGTCAATGTTGTATGTATGATTGGAACTATCACTTCTAATATAACTTAGAGTCAACACACTTTCATGCATATGTTGTGGATATAGTAGGAATACTCTTGTTGGATTTGAAATATATGTTATTTAACTTACACATATGCTTATGAACTATTTCGTTTGCATTTGTATGAATTTTGTTGGATGCGTGCTGATGTATTAATTCATCACCTCAACTTGTGGACTATTCCGCATGTTAGTTCGCATAATTTCATGTTGCTTGTGTGTTCCTTCCAAGCTACGTACTATTATAGGTTTCCAAGGGGCACACTTCCTTTCCCCTTCATGTTTTGGAATCGTCATACATCGCACTTGACTCTCCGCAGGGTCACACACTTGTTCTTAAGAAAGACATCATGCACCAATATATGCGTTTTGAAAACCAAGGAAGATCATTAACACCCCACTACTAGGAATCCTACTCCAAATGGTGTGAGGTCTAGTTGGGACTTCATATTAGGGAGATTCCCTTAATGTTTCTAGGTCCAAAATTGTCAACATTTCTAGTGCTAGAAGGAGGGCCAGATGACAAGCTAAGCCCTTGAAGTATGTTTTGAATTTCACACTCATCTAATGACTTCTTCCACAATCATAACCCTGACATCTTTTACCAGAAATGAAAGAGTACAAGTGCCGACGAGTATCATTGATGACTTGTCATCTCTTAAATTCGATGGCGAGGGTGAAACAACCTTATTTGAGCATACTGCCAGTTTCCTTGAATTCTGCACAAAACATAACGTCCAATGTGAGGATGTTGGTTGTAGGATTTTCATTCTCACCTCAGAAGGGCACGTAAAGCAATGGTGTCACACATTGACTGATGCCTCCATACACCCTTTGGAACATATTGTCACGAAACGGTTTTGCACTTTTGATATGTATGATCGTAAACATCTGTGCAAGAAAATTTTGGAATTACGAAAATCACCTGATGAATCATTGCACCGCTTTCACAATCGTTTCATGCATTTTTTATTTGAAATTCCTATAGATGAAGTTGATTGGCCTTTCTTGGGAGGAATATTTCAATATCTTATTCACATTTCAGAAATTTCGCACAATCTTGAATGTTTTGAACCTCTCCCAGCATACCTTAGTGTTATAGCTTCTAAATATGTGAAGAACAAGGTTGTTGTTCCAAGTGACCCTTCGTCCCCTTCTCATCTAATAGCTCTAGTTCCGCATGCTGAGGTGGGAGAGATTAAGAATTCATCCATTGATATACCACCATGTCCTCCCACCCCACATAATAATACTTTTAGCGTAGGTTTGGAATATGAGTCGGATGGTTACGATGAAGTTTTATCTCCTCAATCTCCATCCTTTGGTCCCACGGATCCTTCGAATTGTGAGTTTTTGCATTTACCTATTTCAAATATTTCTGTTGGTGTTCATGAGGATCAAGTGTTGGATGGAGTTTGTGTTGAAAAAAAAACTTGCGTTATCATTTGCGATGATTATGTGTGGGAGCCCATAGTTGAACAAGAATCTGTGATGAAGGATCACTTTTTCTCTTCCGCACCTCTCCCACATAATCTTGACATTTTCCATGATTCTACCATTTCTGTCGAATCTTGTGAAAATTTGGTTTCTGATGATGTTAATACTTTTGATCAGTCATAGAACACGTGGGGTGTTATTTTTTTATCTAGATGTGGAGAGGATGAATCTTCTACTCTTGATCTTCCCAATATCTCATTTGATCTTTCTAAAAATAGAGAGGGTGAAATTTTTCATTTTCTATCTTCCCCTCTTTACGATTAGTCAAATCATGAAGATGCCTCCATTTTTAATCTTGAACTTTATGACCATGGTTTTCGAGACCTTTTCAATGATTCATTTGGTCACAATTTTGATTTTTTCGTTGATGATCTTTATAAGCCACTAATCTTTGGCGATCTACCTACTGATGAATTGGAACATCCCCAAGTTTTCGAGGAACTTCAGCCTGATCTGATGGTTATCTCAGGTTCTTGTAGTATTGAGGTAAGTTCCATTTCCGATTAGAATAATGTCAAATATTTCGAGGCTCCTCATCACTCTATCTAACGTATTGAAAATCAAATTATCTTACAATTTTTGCATCCTCCATCTACATTACACGATCCTTTTGCTTAGTCATTGGAGGAGTCATATGTGGTGAGCATTGTTGAGAAACAAAAAAAATCTTCTTTCTTCATGTTTTCCCGTATTCCTAGTTCAAAAGTTTGTGCCTACATGACTTTGACTCGCAGTGTGTTGAAAAATCATGATGCATCCACAGAGTGTCTTTCATGCGCATTTCGTCTTTAATTTTCTGCGCATACTTTCAAACTTAAAACGTTATGGTGTATATTATCTTATGTTTTTTCTGTATTTTTATGCTTGTGTATATTTATTGACTTGAATTTCCTCACTTGCATAGGCCAACCAATGCGTTGATAGCTGCATTGGAAGTATCAATTCACATGAGTTTGACCTATGCTTTGTTTAGGGTAGGAGTAGGAGAAGTTCTTATTTTTCTTAGTTGTTCGCATTGTTTTGCTTTAATTTGATTTTATTTCCACTCTACTCTTTCCTTTTATTGTTTTCTTCTTCAGTTATAGGATAGATTTCTCATGAGACCGTGTTTGGCTTATGAAGTAAGCATGGTGAAATATAAGAGGAATTTGTACTACTATCAACGCTTGGATTTATATATATTTTATCTCTTTGTGTAAATATTGCATTCTTTTAGTCAATGACACTATGATGGAAAATGCGTTCCTTGTCAGAAAAAATCACAGTGAAATCACAATGTTTGAATTTTAACTAGTACCACCTAATCTAATCGGTTTTTTTCGGTTGATCCTTGTCAACTAGGTTGAGTAGTTTAAGGAGGGGAGGAAAATCTTAACAGGCATGTCATATGTGTATATAAAACATCCTTTTATGAAGGAAAAAACTCTTCTTCTATCAATAAGTTGAGATCCCTCTTCCTCCCCATAAAATAAATATGTGCATATTCACAGAGTCTATGAAAAATGAAAAAAATTAAAAAATAAAATAAAGCACGACAGAAGAGAAAAAATTCTTGCACAGAGAGGTGAAGCAAGTAAATCCATCGAGGTACTGTCCAAGCTTGATGGAAGTGGAGAAATGTTTGTGTTCATGAAGTGACATCGTCGATGTAATATCTAGGCCCACTGGCAATAGAGCAACACCATAGATGAAAAATAATACTTTGACAATTTATTTTACTTGTGCATTGATATACTCCTCATCCCCAATCGAAACAACTCAGTTTGAATTGGCTTGGTTAGTGTGCCACCAATAACAAGAATGGAGGGGACTATGTCTTTAACTTAGACTACGTGAAGAAGTTGTGGTAATCACTTAATTGAACAATACTTTTGGAAGGGTTAGACTAGTTTTGCATGAGACGAGATTCATTCAGAGAGCTGGAGTTCTACCATTGTGTCGCCAGGTTTGTAGTGACTACAACCACCCTCTAAATTTTTTCTTAAGATTAGATTTTGGAGCCTAACCTTCTACTCATAGGAGCTTATCTTTCACTTCTATCAGGTATTCATGTTGTGATTGAGACATATCCTTCCTGTATGTTCTTGTGTTCACACTTAGCTAATATTTATAAGTCATAAGCTAACCTCCTAACTTGGTTGCATAGCCGTTCTAAGATTGCCTCCAGGAACTGCGCAATCCTTGAGGGAAAGCAACCTTGATGATGGGAATTGCATAGTTCAGTTGTGAAGTCATCATTGAGCTCAAAAACTACGCAGTCATGGGAGACAACCTAATATTGAGCCCATAAACTGCGCAATCCCTCACTGAGCTCAAAAACTACATAGTGCTTTGAGCCAGAAATTTTCCCATTACCCCAGAATTGCAGAATCTATCCTGGAAACGTGCATGGAAAGTTTTTATAGAAAAGAAAAGAAAATCGAAAAAACATCCCAAAAAATAGGGATCTATTTTTAGTAATGAAAAGGAGGCACACTTGCTATTTTTAGAAACTTCTGCCATGTGTCACTTTTTCCTTGATTTTAGGCATGCACGTCATAAACCCTAATTTGTTTAAATCTATTTAATCGACACCTCTAGAGCTCATTTTCGCACTTGACCTTGGAGCTATAGCATTCCCTAGGAGATAAGGTAACCTTTGGTGCAATCATCGTCGCTTTTCCGGGCAAGTTTTTCTTTTATCACCTTTTGCCTCTTTTTGTCGTTTTCCTTGTGTGAGTGTTGTTTTGCTTATTACTCTTCATGCATGTTGGAGTTTTAACATGTTTTAGCTAGTATAAGTGATGTTCTAAGTTGTTTTACTTTCACAAGTGTCACATCGATTTATTTGTTTTTGCATCGATGGTCGCCATCGCTGTGACTCTCCTCACCGATTTGTTTTTCTTCCCATTTATTTAGTTTTTGCACTTGATCTACATTGATTCAATCAAACTTAGTCAGATCTACACTCAAGATCTCACCATCACTTAGATCTGCTCATTTTTCACACCTACATTGGGTGGATCTGCACTCTTCTTGGTCAATTTTCATGTTTCCTAGCTGGGAACTACGTAATTATAAAGCTCAAGATGGGAGCTTGGCCTCTCGCACTATGCAGTGCGTAATAAAGGTTGGCCAATTGCACATTGTACAAGTACAGGGCTTAGACTGCTCCCCTGGCCACTGATACTGCACAATGTGTATTCTCTCCTAGTCCATTGCCTAAGCTGAACTCTGCATTGCATAGTCTCAAGCCACAAGCTTCATCGTTGGTTGCTAGGACCACATAGTTCACAATTCCCACGGTAGCTAGTCCCTCTTGTTGATGAAAATTGTGCAATCCTTCACTCTAGTTTATCGGTTTGCTGCTTGAACATGCCTTGAAAGTATATTTGAAAAGGACATATGTTTTCTTGCCATGAGTGCCTTTTCTATCCCACAGATACCAAAGTTATTGATCACCTCTCCCCAATAGTCACTATTACCATGGCGCCAAAAAGAGCTCCTTCAAAAGAGACCACTAAAATAAGTATCGGGGAAGCAGTTAATCAAGCGCCAATTAATTTACCAGTATATACAGACACTCAGTTGTTTATAGAAAAGGAGTCAACACTTACATGGCAATTGGTTAAAGATTATCTTTCAAAGGAATTTGAGGCAAATCTTGAAGATCGGCAGGTATATCTCAATATCCAGTGGTTAGAATTATACAAGGTTGCATGCAGATATCCAACCTTCCAGTGTGCATATGTCATCAGCTGGATTGTTTCGCAATTTAATGAGAAAACTGTGGCATTGAGCAGTGCTAGCGGACAAAAACTTTCCTACATTTCTAGAAACTTATGCCCCACATACCTATGTGAGTACAAAGTATATTGTCAGAGGCTAGGTGAAGGATCCATTGAAGTTTTGATAGAAAAACACCCATTCATATAAGACAAAGTAACTCAGGAAGGCCTACCAAGTCTTGGTAATATTAGCTTGCAAAATTTATGGTCAACAGAGCACGATGACCTTCCCTGAAGGGTGGGAAATCTTACTGAACCAACTGGTGAATGAGGGGAATCCATTTAACTGGTTAGATTTTTTAGCTCATTAGTTGAGAGCCCATGTAGTACAAGCTTAGGATCCTCCACAAGCAAGGTTTTATATGTTTTCATGCCTACTGGATGAAATCTGTGCACATAATCAATTTCCTAGCATGAACTAGACATGCACTCCACGAGAAAATTTGGTGCATATCTATTGTAAGATGCTTTCAGATTACAACCATAGAGGAGTTATGTAACAACTAACTGATTACTTAATCATTACACTATACAATATTATCTTTGAGAAAGGCCCACCTTGCATGTTACGAGGAGAAATAGAGGAAATATCAAAGATTGTAGATTGGTTTGTGTTACAGGATGGCACACTTACTATAGTGTTGGGTGGACAGAAGTCGCTGCATCTTTCTCCAAGGTATGCCACTGACAAGCTTGTCATGCAAGAAGTGTCATATTATCTCGCCATAGGCTTGCCAACAACACTACATAGGAAGAAGGAAGACCATGCCCCACTCTTCCTTTGCATATCATATTATACGAGTTTAAGAATCTCAAAGTTACAGATACTGAAGCGAAATTCATAGTAAAGTTTGAGTTATGTACAAAAGAATTCAATATGTATGATCCAAGGGGAATTTTTAAGGACCACTGTGCGAGAATATACTAAAATTGGTTCAGATGGGTATTTCATTGGTTGGAGGAGGATCCATGGAATAAATGCTACAATTCCTCCATACCCTGTGAGGTGACCAATATAGCTGGCCTTCACAGGCCATTCCATGGATAACAACAATCCCAGAAGACAAAACAACAAAAGGCAAAAAAACGATACATGACAAGGGAAAGAGAAAGGTTGTTGAAAGAACAAAGCTGGAAGATGAAATAAAATCCACTTCTCATGAAAAAATATTTATAAATATAAGCAAAGAGGAGGCAGAGGAAACATAAAACAGAGCGAAGAAAGAGAGAAAAGTAGAGTTTGCAGGAAGTAGAATTGAGAGCACAGAAAGAAGAACAATAACTGAGGGAAGAACAAGAGAAAAGGAGGAGAAGTAGAGGAAGGAAGAAGAAGGAAGGAAAGGTGCCATAGCAGAAGAAATGATAACCATACAGGTTGAATAGAAATAATAGGACCAGCCAAGAACAGAGGTAGAGAGCGAATAAATCCAGGATTCAGAGCTTTCTTAGCAGATTGAAGAATTGATTAAAGTTGCGGATATGAAGTTGGCGCCGAAGCCGCAAGATGAAGATGTGGGCCTGATTCCTAGTGCACCACAGGTCACCGTTTAGACTCCACCACCTCCAGCAGCAGAGTTAGCCCTGAGTGAAGAAGGGGACATAGTCCCTCTTGATGATGGTCCAGTAATGTATGTGTACAATTTTTGATATGATGAAATCTAGAAGAGGATTGTACAAGAATGGAGAAATATTTTTCTAGATGATCATGCATCACTTGCATTCGTAAGAGAGAGGGTGATAGTGGCGGAAACCAACAGGAATCCAAATTTTATTGCTGAATCAAACTTGGCCTGCGCAAGTGCGGAAAGATCTAGCACTTAGTATTTGACGATAAAAAATAATGAGTTGGTAAAAAATTTACAAGATTCCTGGAAAGAGATAGAACAACTCCGCATAGCAACACAAAATGTAGTTTTCGCACAGGTCTATTTGGAGGAGACGAGAGAAAAAATAGTTGTTGAATTATCCACACTTGGAGATAACCTCTATGAGGAGCTCATGATCGTACATAAGGTAGTTGTATGCTTGCAACAAAAAAGAAAATATTTTTTCAAGATCCTTAGGAATGTGCAAGTTGCCATCACCACCGTGTATGAGTGGACAATGCGACATAAAGGGGCATTGCTTACCTTGGTGAAGAAAATGAAGTTGTAGGCATAGATGGAGAAAGAAAGAGTTTGGATGTTGATCTAGAAAAAAAAGAAACTCACTTCTTATATTGGAACTATTCATGCCTCATATGTATGAATATACAACAATATGGATTTCATGGTGAAAACCCATAGGATCCCCTCAATCGGCTCACTAACCGAAGCTAAACACAAACATCAAGTCAGGTAGGAGATTGATGAGTACTTGGAGTACTTGAAACATATCGCCACCCATGAGGACTTAGAGCTGAATAGAAAAAACATGCAGAACTACATCAGTGGTCTGGTCCAAATCAAAACAATGATGTGTCTGCTTGAGAAAAAAGTTGAGACTGGTTCCAAATAATTGTACCCAGATTCTATGGAAGCTGGAGTCCCGTTCCAACCATACACCATCACATACTTGGGGATGTCATTGCACAATACCAAGCTTGGCATCAATATGTGACCGAGAAGCATCAAGTAGAAGTTGTTGAGCTATATTTCACCCAAACTCAAGCATCATCGTATTTCATCTTTTTAGGTTGTCAAGTTGTCTCTACCCTATTTTGTCTCATATGGGTATGAGTGAAACATGTAATTTTATTTATAATTATTTGTAAAAGTGAAATTCAAAGTGTCCATATTGGAATGTGAAGAGTCATATTGTGATGTAATAATTCATTTTGTAAAGAAGTTGAAGAGCCATGAGGGGAGTCCAAGAGTCATAAAGGGGCATGTGAAGAGTCACCCTCGTTTGTTATAAATATATCCTAATAACTCATGTAAGTGGATTTTGGGAGCCAAGATTTTGGCTAGGCTTAGGCTTAGAAAGATCTTGGGAGTTTTGTGAGAGCCTTTAATTCTCCGTATCGTAGAGGGAGTATAGTTCTTTGGAGGAGAAGGTGTTGTAGACTTCACGTTCCACTATTAGGGTAAGTGGTTTGTCAATGTTGTATGAATGATTGGAACTATCAATCTTAATAAAACTCAGAGTCGACACACTTTCATGAATATGTTGTGGATATAGTAGGAGTACTCTTGCCGTATTTGAAATATATGTTATTTAACGTACACATATGATTATGAAATATTTCGTTTTCATTTGTATGAATTTTTTTGGATGCGTGTTGATATATTAGTTTGTCACCTCAACTTATGGACTATTCCGTATGTTAGTTCATGTTATGTATTTTTTCTCATGTTTTCCTTCCAAGTTGCGTGCTATTACAGGCTTCCAAGGGGCACACTTCCTTTCCCCTTTGTGTGTTGGAACCGTCATGCATCACACTTAACTCTCCGCAGGGTCACACACTTGTTCTTACCAAAGACATCGTGCACCACTCTATGTGTTTTTCAAACCAAGGAATATCATTAACACCCAACTACTAGGACTCCTACTCGAAATGGTGTGAGGTCTAGTTGGTACTTCATATCGAGGAGATCCCTTGAATGTTGGTGGTTCCAGCATCATCAAAATTTCTGGTGCTAGAAGGAGGGCCATATGACAAGATGAACCCCTGAATTTTGTTTTGAATTTCACACTCATCTAATGAATTCTTCCACAATCATAAACCCAATATGTTTTACCAAAAATGAAATACTGCAATTTCCGACGAGTATCATTGATGACTTGTCAACTCTTAAATTAAATGGCGAGGGTGAAACAACCTTATTTGAGCATACTGGTCGTTTCCTTAAATTCTGCACAAAACAAAACATCGACTGTGAGGATGTTGGCTGTAGGATGTTCATTCTCACATTTGAAGGGTGTGTTGGGAGTCAAACCTACACATATTTTCCTTTTATTATGTCCTATTTCCTTTCTCCATTTGTACCATTAACATTCAATTCATGTTATAAAGTGCACAGATAAACCCCTTTGTCATGTATTTATGGAATATTTAGTCAACAAAGAATATTCACAGGGATTATTACCTAAGCGGTTTACTAATTTAGCTTTTTTTGCAGATTTGGGGGTCAGATGATCACATTTGCAATTCCAGGAAGAGCTATTGAGCTGGCAACGCTATCTTGGGCAGCACTGCAACGAAAAAACAACTTCAGATCCTTTCCTCTGCTATCTTTCACATTTAGTTTTGTCTATCATAACCAATGTGCAATTGTAGGCAATAATTGGAATGATTTCATGAACTACCATTGTAATCATTTGTATAAGAAAGGGAACAAGGATGTGAATAAGGGGTTGGCTACTAAGGGAATTGAGATATGTAACAATAATTTTCATTCAAGTTAATGCAAATCTCATTTTTGTCTCTTTCGTGAGTCTGGGATTATACCACAACCCTGATCAGGGAGTTGGGCCCGCTCTCCTAACCAGGTGCTATGTAACTTATGTGTGTGCTTAGTTTATTTTCTGCATTAGGTGTTTCTTTAATTGTTGTAACAATTAATGTAATTGTTGTGAATGTATTAGTGATTTTACAATTGATTTGTGTTGTCCTCTCATTTTTGTTAGAGTGGTTTGTCATTTTACATAGCTTATCGAATCCACGTTAAATATAGAACTGTATAATTTTCATATGCATATATTTTGCACATTAACCTTGTAATAACCAATGCATCCCGGATGGATAATTAATGTGGGAAAGAGTTGAGTAAAATCATTCACACTTGCACACCAACATTTTGGTGTCGTTGCCAGGGAGGCTATCAAAGGTGCAAGAACACAATTCATATTGGTTTAAGGATCAATCTCTCATCCTGGGGAGGGAAGTTTCACCCTAATGCAGGTCCTAAGGATTATTTTTTTGTTTTCTTTTCTTTTGTTGACTTCTTAGGGGTCAATCTCTCGTCTTGGGGAGGGAATTTCTCTTTCCCTACTCGAGGTCTCGAGCTTAAGATTTCTTGATTGTTTCTTTTATTTATTTCTTTCTTTGTTGTTTTAAACACCCAATTTCTCATCCCGGGGAGGGAAGTTTTACCTTGCTCCAGGTCCTGAGCTACAAGGATCGCTTGAATGTTTTTATTCTCACCAATTGTATGAATAGAGATCTGAATAAAAGGGGTAGAGGAGGAATCCCAAAGAGAGGAAGAACATATTTAGGAAGGATTACCTATATCCAATAACTCATTGCAAAATATGAATCAGAAGCATCTTCACGAGCCACTGTCAGGGTAAGAACTCGAACGAAACCCAAATGGCAGTCTGTTGTGCAACCAGTACTACTCGTGGTAGCAGAAGAACCCCTTTTCACTATAGAAGAAGAAGTAGCAAGCATGGTACCAGAAGAAGAATAAGTACTCGTGCTGACGACAAAAGGAGAGGAAGTAGCAAGTAGGAGATCAGAGGAATCGATAATTCCAAGTGCAGGAGAAGAATATTTAAAGGAATTTGCATCACCACGCGTTAAACAACCTCAACCCTTTATTGAAGAACGAATTCAGTAATCTGTTGCAGAACCCATTGAGGTCCTGAGTGAATACTGGAAAATATTTATGGCACCTGCAACTTCCTCGATTTATTTCCCAATTGGGGATATTAGAGATGATGCGTCGATGAAGCCCATTCCTTTGAAAAAATTTCCTAATTTCCTTGGGATTTCCTCTGAAGATCTAGATACATTCCTTTTTGAATTCAACATTGTCTGTTGAGGGTACGATAATATAATTGATGCTCAGAAATTGAAAATATTCCCTGCCACCTTAAAAGGGACAACCCTGCGAAGGTGCATGGGTTTAGCGGGGAAAACTATCTCCTCATGGGATGACATGAAATTTTTTTTCCTAGAGAAGTATCAGGATTACTGCAAATCCCGTGATATGAAGGAAGAAAATTTTAAATTCATGCAGAAGGAATATGAGAATATGGAAGATTATGTGGAGAGTTTCAAATATACTTTGCAGAGGTCAGGCCATAGTAACTTGAACAAGGGCATATTGAAAATCATCCTTCTCTGGGCATGAAGGGAAGAATCTCTAGAGATCTTGAACATAGTAGGAAAATTGGATATATCGAAAGAAGATTTTTATACTATCTGCAAGTTGTGCATTCAATGTTCGCGAGGAGCTGCAAGGAACCAACAGGGAATTTGGTCGCTGAATACATCCAGTGGGGGAGTTAAAAAGGCAGAAATCAGAAATTTGCTGGACAATTTGGGGACCGATATCTCGAGCACATTGTCTACTCAGATGGACATGTTGAAAGCAAAGTAGAAACAAATGGAATTGGAGAAGACCATGGCCATATTCTTCCTAAAATGTAAGAAGAAACATCTGTTGAAGGAATGTCCATTAAATATTGTAGAAGCTTGTGCAATCTGCGAACATAGTCATTCAACTAGCTCATGCCCTTCTCTTCCATGATTGAAGGTAGTCTTTCAGGGAGAAAATGAAGAGGTGGATCAACTATATTCTATGGGAGACAAGAAATCCATGGCAGCTGCGGCCACTAAATATGAATCAAGGTGTGCCTTAGGACCTTTCTCAGTATTTCAGTAATTTAAATATTAGTACTTAGTCAGTACATTTTTCACCTGCATGGCCCTAGTATTGTCAATACCTACCTTGGTAGCCCTGGTTCCCTCAGACCAGTTCAAACCCTTCATGGCCCCAAAATTGTCATGGACCTTCTCCTCCGAGACAATTTCCCCAACCTATGCCACAACAGCAGATGCAACTGCCTTCTAATATTCCTTCCATTTATCCACCCCTTCGTCCTCAGCTTCCTATCCAACCTAATCCAAATCCTAACAATAATGGAGTTCAACAAGATGACACCCTCAACCTTCCTTTGTATAGCATCTCTACCGCAGAATGTGATGAGATAAATATGCAATCTGGTCAGGTAGTGAATGCTCAGACTTCACCTATTATTATTGAACGGGTTGATGACAAAGTCATAGAATAATAACCTCGGGTAGTTGGGGATAAACCAAACCAAGAATCTGAAAATAAACCACCTCCTCAACCAATTGGTATTCAAGTATGTCAAGCTAACCCACCTTATCTTGAAATTTTAACCCTAATTAAATAGAACCCTCAAGCATTGTTTTACTTTTTAGGGGAATTGCAAAACTTGTTTGTCAAAATTACCCTACTTCAAGCTATGAGGGATGTATCACTTTATGCAAAAACACTCAAAGAATATTACTCCAAAATCCTGGAAAGAAATAAAGGGACCCTCTCACCATTCATGTTATGGGGAACCTGTCTGACGTCATGCTGGGAAAGTCTATACCTGTTAAATATGGGGATCTAGGTGAACCCAATCCTGACAATACAAATCAACGAGATTGTTATCCCAAATGTACTGGTATATTTGGGCGTCGTAATAAATGTTATCACCTCTGAAACTATGAACACATTGGGTCTTAAAAATCTTAAACTGACCCCTATTATCTTATAATTGGCAGACAAATCTATAGTGAGGCTAGTAGGGAAGTTGGAAGACATCACTATTTAATTCGACTCATGGCGCTATCCTGTTGATCTCCTTGTATTACAAATGCAGTCCCCAACTGGTGGTCACCATTTGATTTTAGGAAGGCCTTGGCTTGCAACTACAGACGCCTATATTGGGTGTCAGTTAGGAAATGGTTATATCTAATGGGGAAGGTCACAAAGAATCTCGTTCTTTATCCTCCTACAGAACCAAGCCCATCAGGGAAACCATCATTTAAACGAAAACGCCCTCCAATAGAAGGATCATAACCTGAAAATGAAGAACTCAGACCAGTCCTTACCATTGGGAAGACTCTTTATTTTAAAACAGAAACGAAGGATGACGCCATTAACATTTTTATCAACAAACCCTATTCTGTTTCTGACTCAACTTGCCAAATCCTGGAATTTTTCATGAGCTATAAAATGCATGAAACCATTGAACCAGAAGATGAAATTGAAAATTTACCTCCAACTTCATCTCATTATAGTATCCCCGTTGAAATCGAACTAGGGAAAACATTGAACATTAACCTGAATCTTTCAGCATCCTAGACCAAACAACTCCTAAAAGTCATTCAAGACCATAAGGAAGCCTTCGCTTGGGATTATAAAGATATGAAGGGGATCCGTGTCAATTTATGCACTCAACATATATATATTAAAGAATATTTCTGACCTATGATAAAACCCAAGAGAAGAATGAACCCCACCTTAAAGAACATTGTCAAAGACGAGCTTCAGAAGTTACTTGATGTGGGATTCATTTACCCCATCTCGGAAAATAAATGGGTGTCCATCTCGTTATTTTTCCTAAAAAGAATGGTAAGTGGTGGATCTACATGGACTATAGGGAATTAAATAAAGCAACTCAAAAATATCATTTCCCTTTGCCATTCATTGACCAAATCCTTGATACTTTGGCCAGGAAGAATTTCTTATCCTTCCTGGATGGTTTTAGTGGGTATAATCAAATCCAGATATCCCCTGAGGATCAATATAAAACCACCTTTACTTTTCCTTGGGGAAATTTCGTATACCGAGCCCTTCCATTTGGTCTTTGTAATGCACCTATAACATTTCAGAGTGAAATATTGGGAGTTTTTTCTAATCTAGTTGATGACAGTGTCGAGATTTATATGGATGACTTTACTCCATACGAGGACTCATTTGAAGAAGGATTGGAAAACTTAGAAAAATTACTCAAAAGATGTGAATAGACACATGTTTCTGTAACTACAGTCAAATGCCACATGATGAGGGAAGAGGGAATAGTTCTCGGACACTTGCTCTCGGTTGCTGGAGTTCGAGTTGATCCTGCCAAGGTAGAGGAAATACTGATCATGCAACAATCAGGTACTTGATGAATAAACATGTCACCCCTAGTTGCATTATAAGATGGTTATTGTTGATTCAGGAATTTGACATTACCATAGTAGACAAACCAGGGAAGGATAATATAGTTGCTGATTTTCTGTCTAGATTGGATACTAGTGATGAAGGCATATCCATAGAAGATAGTTTTCCGGAGCATCATATTTTTTCAATTTCTACTAATACTCCTTGGTATGAAGATATTGCTAACTATCTTGCTACAGGGAAGATGCCTTATTATTTGTCATACAGGGAACATCGAAATATTATTCATCATAGTGCCCGTTATTATTGGATAGTAGGATATATTTTTCATATAGGGATCGGTCAACACATATGATGTTGTGTAGAAGAGGATGAAATCTATGATGTCATAAAGGCTGATCATGATGGCCCTTGTGGAAGGCATTTTGCAGATAAGCAGACAAGGCATAAGGTGTTACAAATGGGATATTATTGCCCCTCCATCTTCCAAGATGCAAGAGACTATGTCCGAAGGTGTGATAGTTGCCAACAGACGGGTCAGCCTAGTCGATCAGATGAAATGCCATTGCCCTAGGTAGTCCTTGAGCCTTTTGAAAAATGGGCTAATGATTTTTTTGGCCCTTTTAACATATATTCACATCAGAAAGTTCATATTTTGGTCTACACGGATTATGTAAAAAAGTCGGTGGAAGCCAAGGTTATTGTGAAAGAAATAGAATAGGTCGTTTCAGACTTTTTATTTGAAGATATTTTTTATCGATATGGTGCTCCGAGAGAGATTGTTTCAGATGGAGGGGCGCAATTCACATCACAAATGATAGAAAGGCTTATGAAGAAGTATGAAATCAAACATAGGATGACATCTTTGTATCATCCCCATGCGAATGGTCAAGTGGAAATCAAGAACAAGGTATTAGAAAATATTATCACAAATACTGTGGCAAGAGATCGTCGAGATTGGGCTGAAAAACTTCCTGAAGCTCTCTGGGAATACAAAGAAAAATTTCCAAATACAACAGGGTTTTCACCATTTGAGTTGGTTTATGGGAAATACCCATTGTTTCCAATAGAATTTGAGATTAACACGCTTATAAAAACTCTTGAAGTAGGAATAGATCCGTCAGAAGCTCAGAAACATTGACTGGAACAACTAAATGAGCTGGATGAAAACCGTTCATTGGTTGTTTAGAAAATTGTTGCAATTCAACAGCAGAGAACAAAACGACATGATAAATTTATTAAGAATAAGGTGTTTCACAGAGGGGATTGGGAATTACTCTATGATTCCCGCTTTAAAGATTTTAAAGGAAAGCTTTTCTCTCGTTAGATGGGACCTTATGAATTTGATGTGGTGTTTGATAATGGAACTGTTAGACTTGTCACAATTGACGATACACATGCTTATTTCACAGTAAATGGACATCGTCTTAGATTGTATCACCGTGAAGCTTCTAAGGAGGCCTTCATCAAACATCTCTATGATAAATCAGGTTTGAAGGTTATCAGTGTAGAGAATTCCTCCTCTGCATCCTTGAATTTAAAATAATAATAATAATAATAGTAATAGTAATAATAATAATAATAAAAATAATATATATAAATAAAATATTGTTACTACTCAATTTTTTTTTTTGCAGGAACTACTACTGGTGTGCAATTATGCGGAGATTGAAAATTTTCAAAGTACCCA
Source organism: Pinus albicaulis (assembly GCA_034641835.2). Classification (NCBI taxonomy): domain Eukaryota; kingdom Viridiplantae; phylum Streptophyta; class Pinopsida; order Pinales; family Pinaceae; genus Pinus; species Pinus albicaulis. The sequence goes on from JAXQQM020073279.1 coordinate 76,180, forward strand.
GTGCTGTTACTCCTCCGATGCTGTTATTCCAAAATATTTTGTACGTGTCTGGTGTTGTTACTCCTTCAATGCTATTACTCCTTCGGTGATGTTACTCTGTAAAATTTTCTAAGTACCTGGTGATGTTACTCCTCTAATGTTGTTACTCCTTCGATGTTGTTACTCCTTCAGTGTTGTTACTCTATAAAATTTTCTAAGTACCCGGTGTTGTTACTCCATAAAATTTTCTAAGTGTCTGATGTTGTTACTCTGGAAAATTTTCTAAGTGTCCAATGCTATTACTCCTTAGGTGTTGTTACTCTGTAAAATTTTCTAAGTACCCAATGTTGTTACTCCAGGAAAATTTTCTAAGTATCGAGTGTACGGTTACTCCTCCGAGGCTGGTACTTTTGAGTATTTGATTAAATATTCCATTTAAATGACATTGACATGAGGTGTTGTCATAATTGAAGCAACAATGTAATCAAATCATAATAATGATTTACCGATGTCATCATCAAAACTTGCGCTAATAAGTACATTCCACGATTCTTACCCCATTTCAAAAAATTATTAATATGCATCGAGACTAGAGATAAGTATGGTTTTTTAGTTAAATAGTCCTTTCCAATCCCGTGAAATAATTACCATCATTATCCACCATTATTACCATAATTCACCATGATTTTTCTCATTTTCCAAAAAAACCACTGTCTGTATTTTACTATTACCATGATTCATTTTCTACCACATTATCATCGCAAGAATTACCTGTCGATACTCCCTCCCAACAGTTCTCTACTACTCCAAAGTGTTGTTACTGAGATATGATGGAATGGGTGGAATGTATGTGAGACACGAATCAGATAATACAAATCTGGCTCGCAGAAATGCAGATGTATGGAAAGTCTTTGTAGATGTAGGTTGGGATGTGTACTTTGACAGGTTGCAAGGATTTGACAAAACTATCACAGCCGAATTCACATTGAAACTAAAGGGAAATCACTCCAGAGTGTAGGGTTTGGATATTGCTGTCACAGAGGAGGTCATATCAGTGGTTAGTGGACTACCACATCAGGGGCAGAAATGGTTCTCTCGGAAGTCCCCTTTGCCAGAATTCCCATAATTGTTTTTACAGGCTAGGAAAACAATGGTTCATAAGGGAAGGGGATTTGATCATAAATCCTTGCCATATCCATGGGGCAAGGTGGCATACTTTGTGATTAGATATATAATTTATGAAGGGAAACTTGCTGCTCTATTTAAATACCACTTCAAGATCTTGACACATCTTTGGTTTTAGAAGGCACAAATTCACTCATTAGAATGCCTTTATTCCTATGGAAAATTCTTCAGCTGATGGCACAATCTACCCGTCACTCCCAATAGGTATTAACGGTCCTTACAAATCATGGGTTGGTTCAGTTATTGGTAATGCATGCGCTAGCTCAAATCCCTGTGCCCTAGTCATAGTTTGTTGAATTATCAGAGAAAGAACTTGAGGCCGTAATATCTGCAAGGGAGGTGGACGAAGCATAAGAAATGGAGGTAGAGGAGGCCAGATTTGATGCTTCCACACAAGAACCAGCATCACCTATTGGGTCAGCACGGGAAGAAAGAATGGAAACATAATGAAATATTGAAGATGTTGTCACACAAGAACAAACATCGCCTGTGGGTTCATTAGGGAAGGAAGTAGTGGATATGAAGGATGAAGTTGCTACTGTTCCATGAGAATCAGTGTCAACTAAAAGTGCACAAAGAGGATCATCACCAGTCAGGGGATTGATAAGTGGTGATGTCACAAAAGAACCAACACTGCTTGTCCAAGAAAATTTGGAGTGAAGCAAGCAATGGTGCTACATAAGAACCACCACCACTAGCTCAAAAGAACCATGAAATTATAGAAGGAACAGGTCCTGTGGTCGAAACTGCTCCACAAGAAACAATGTCAACTACTAGACAAGCAGACGATATAGAAGAAAGCTTGGTCCAATCAGAAAAAGAAGAATATGAGGATAAAGAACCTGAGGCAACATGCATGGTTAGGACGAAAATTGAAGAAGAGGTTCCTCATTCCGCGTTTCTTGCAACCTTACCAAAAGGGGCAAAGAATTTCGCTCCCCTCGGCGTTCGGTGGAAGAAATAGTTGTTCCCCAAATTCTAGAGTTTATTGGGACTATTTTGGATACAATGGATGTTACACTCACTAAGGAGCTAGTGCTTGCTGATATGCAGACATAGCAAACTGGAAATGTAAATTTTAGCACTGAGATACGAGAACCTATGTTGACAGAAGGTCAAGTCGAATAAATGATGGGTGATGCTACCCTGTCAGGGCCGCTAGAAGAACTTGGTCTTACAGAAGCTGACCCGCAGAGGTAAAAAAAAAAATCCTTGGACCTTTAAGAGATGACCTTGTAGCAGAACAAGTGCAGGGAGAGGATGTTTAGGGCACTACGCAAATGACTACAGAAATTTCTGAGCCAGAAAGATAAAAATGAAGAGGTTTCTCCCCAAGTGGAGGAGCAATTCAAAGAGGGCAGGGTGAAGGAGGAGCTAGTTGACATGTTTATTGACAAAAAGCCACCAAATCCTGAAACAACTACGGGACCAACTAAATAAGTCATCGTTCAACAAGAAATTATAGAAACGTGTGCAAAAAGAAGGCCCCCTCTCAAAGAAATGTACCAGATTCAATTTAAGGAAGTTATGCAATTAAAGATGGAAAATCGTAAGTTAAGAAAGAGGGTATCACATTTACAGAATAAAGTGAGGAGATATAAAGTAAAAGCTACAAAGCCCAGGGCCGAGGCTGTCTCGTTAGCAGTACAGACATAATACATTCCTACGACCTCTACTGCTGCATAGACTAACTGTTCGAGGCTCAAGAATTATTTTTATCTGCTGAAATTCAGAAATGGTACACTGCTGAATCCTATCTCCAGCAAGGAACAATCACTTTAAAGGCCCACCAAGAGGAGGTAAAGAGAATCTGTGAGTAGGTCGCTTAGGCCATCACTAGGTATATAGACTAGATGGATAAAGAAAAGAAAAAGCAGGAGAAGCAGCAAAAGAAGATCGAGAGTTTAGAAGAGCAGGTGCGAGTATTGAAGGCTAACAAAGAATACATGTTTAACTTGACACAACAGGTAATGGCTTTCCAAACTCCTCCTCATAGTTATGCCATGTTTCTTCACGAGCAATTTCTTTTCTTTTGTCTGGAGAGCATCTGTAACGATATTAGTCACGAAATTGAAGACTCGATACAGTTTATTTTCATCTTAAGAATTCACGATGTCGTGAACAACCACTTGATGTGAAAACTATAGATGCATGACTATTTCTTAAGTTATGATCAGACATTTAATCCATTTTTGTTTTTAGGAGATGTTCAGTTAAGATCTTTTATCTCCTACACCATTAATCAGGTTAAGTGGAAGAAGGCTTTCGACACATTTGAAGAAAACCAAGCCATGAAGCCACTTGTCCTTAGATAGGAAAATGACCAGTCTGTGAATATTTATAACAAGCACACCACCTTTTTACAGATTGAGGGACGTAAAGCATAGATGTTGGTAGAAAAAAAATGGTGTACTAATTTATGTACCAAACAAGTGGTCACTTTCCAAGATGAGGCTCGGGACATCTGTCAGAAAAGATGGATGTTGTCATCGTCAGTCGTCAGAATCCGAGAACCTTTTGGGGCCCCTAACTTTGCACAAGCATCAGAGTGGTTGCCACATTATATTTCATGCATCCACACCCGCGGGGTCCGGTGGATGGGTTTGTGATTCCAGTTTCCCATCGTTTGGCTGCCAACAGATCAGTATACTCTGGCTTACAATGTGGGAAATGATTGGTGGAAGGAATTTCTTCTGACATACGAGTATAAACCCCCAGGGACAGAGATGGCTGGGAGATATGACCTTTCTCAGCTTCACGCTGACCACAAATACTCCAACCCAGACCTGCGGAGGCGACAAGCTGCATGAGGACATGCAGAAAGACCGGTTGGGGGGAGATGTTGGGAGCCAAACCTACGCATCTTTTTCTTCCATTCTATCCTATTTCATTTCTCCATTTGTACCATTAACATTCAATTCATGTTATAAAGTGCACAAGTAAACCCCTTTTTCATGTCTTTATGGAGTATTTAGTAAATGAAGCATAGTAACAGGGATTATTACCTAAATTTTTTACTAATTTAGCTATTTTTGCAGATTCGGAGGTCAGACGACCACATTTGCAATTCCAGGAAGAGTTATTGAGCTGGCAGCACTATCTTGGGCAGCGCTGCAACGACAGAAAAAATTCATATCCTTTCCTCTGCTATCTTTCGCATCTAGGTTTTTCTATCATAATGACTGCGTAATTGTAGGCAATAGCTGCCATGATTTTAGGAACTACCATTGTAATCATTTGTATAAGAAAGGGCACAAAGTTGTGAATCGGGGGTTGAATACTAAGGGAATTGAGATCTGTAACAAGACTTTTCATACAAGTTAATGCAATTCATATTTCTGTTTCTTTCGTGAGTCTGTGATTATACCACAACCCTGATCAGGGAGTTAGGTCCACTGTAACTTATGTGTGTGCTTAGTTTCTTTTACTACATCGCGTGTTTCTTTAATTGCTGTAACAATTAATGTAATTGTTGTAATTCTTAATTGTTATGAATGTATTCATGATTTTACAATTGATTGTTGCTGTTCTCTCATCGTTGTTACAGTGGTTTGTTGTTTTTACATAGCTTATTGAATCCACGATTAATACGGAACCGTGTAATTTTCATCTGCATATATTTTTCATGTTAGCCTTGCAATAACTAACGCATCCCGGATTGATAATTAATGTGGGAAAGAGTTGAGTAAAATCATTTGCACTTGGACACCAACAGGGTGCGTAAAGCAAAGGTCACACATTGAATGATGCCTCCATACATTGTTTCAAACATCTTGTCACAAAACTATTTCACGCTTTTGATATGTACGATCGTAAACGTCTGTGCAAATTTTTTTTGGAATTGTGAAAATTTCCTGATGAATCATTGAACCACTTTCACAATTGATTCATGCATTTTTGTTTTGAATTTACTAAAGATGAAGTTTATTGACCCCTCTTGACAGGAATATTTCAATATCTTGTTCACATTTCAGAAAATTTGGATGAGCTTGAATCTTTTGAACCTCTCCCAACATACCTCGGTGTTAGAGCCTCTAAATCTGTGACTCACAAGGTTTTTGTTCCAAGTACCCTTCGTCCCTTTCTCATCAAATAGATTTAGTTCCGTAGGCTAAGGTGGGAGATATTAAGAATTAATCCGTTGATATACCATCATCTCCTCCCACCCCACATACTCATAATTTCAGCGCAGATTTGGACTGTGAGTTTGATGGTTATGATGAAGTTTTATCTCCTCGTCATCCATCCTTTGGTCCCATTCATCCTTTAGATTGTGATTTTTTGCATTCACGCGTGTCAAATATTTCTCTTCGTGTTCATGAGGATCAAGTGTTGGATGGAGTTTGTGTTGAACAAACAAATTGAGATATCATTTATGATGATTATGTGTGGGAGCCCATAACTGCACAAGAATCTATGATGAAGGATCACTTTCTTCCTTCCACACCTCTCTCGCATCATCTTGAATTTTTCCATGATTCTGTCATTTCTATCGAATTTTGTGAAAATTTGGTTTATGCTAATGTTAATACTTTTGATCATTCAGACAACATGTGGGATGTTAGTTTTTCATCCAAATGTGGAGAGGATGAATCTTCTACTCTTGATCTTTCCAATCTCTTATCTATTCTTTTTTAAAATAGAGAGGGCAAAATTTTTCGTTTTCAATCTTCCCCTCTTTACGATTCATCAGATAATGAGGATACCTCCATCTGTAATATTGACCTTTCTGATCGTGGTTACCGTGACCTTTTCAATGATTCATTTAGTCACAATTACGATTTTTCTATTGTTGATCTTTCTAAGCTACCGATCTTTGACGATCTACCTTCTGATGAGTTGGAACTTCCCCAAGTTGTCGAGGCACTTTCACCCGATTTGATGGTTATGTCAGGTTCTCATAGTATTGATGTCAATTCCACTTCTGATCAGAATAATGTTGAATCTTTCGAGGCTCCTCATCACTCTATCACACTTATTGAAAATCGGTTTGTATTACAATTTTCGCATCCTCCATCTGCATTACACGATCCTATAGATGAGTCATTTGATGAGTCTTACGTGGCTAGCACTATTGCAAAACAAACATTTTCTTCTTTCTCCATGTTCACCCATATTTGCAGTTTGAAATTTTGTGCCTGCATGTATTTGACTCGCAGTGTGTTGAAACATCATAATGCATCCGTAGAGTGTCTTTCATGCACTTTTTGTCTTTACTTTTCTATGCATACTTTAAAACTTCGAACATTCTAGTGTTTATTGTCTTATCTTTGTTGTCTATTCTTATGCTTATATATCTTTCATGAATTTGATTCCCTCTCCCACAAAGGCCAACCAATGCATTGGTAGCTGCATTGGAAGTATCACTTCACGTGAGTTTGGACTATGCTCTGTTTGGGGTAAGAGTAGTAGTTTTTATTTTCTTAGTTGTTTCTTTGTTTTGCTTTAGTTTGATTTTCTTTCTGCTCCACTCTTTCCTTTTGTTGTTTTCTTCTTCAGTTATAGGATAGATTTCGCATGAGACCGTGTTTGGCTTCTAAAGATGGTGAAATCTAAGACGAAGTTGTACTACTATAAATGCTTGGATTTCTTTCTATTCACTCTCTTTGTGTAAATATTGCATCATTTTAGTTGATGATACTCTGATGGAAAATGTGTTCCTTGTCGGAGAAAATCGCAGTGAAATCACAATGTTTTAATTTTAACTAGTACCGCCCACTCTAATCAGTTTTATTTTTGCGATTAATCCGTGTCAAATTGGTCAAGTAGAGTAAGGAGGGGAGGAAAATAGTAACAAGTATGTCAGAGGTGTATATAAAACATCATTCTATAAAGGAAAAACCTCTTCTTCTCTCAATAAGTTGGGATCCCTCTTTTGACCCATGAAATAAATAAGTTCCTATGCACAATTCTATGAAAAATGAACAAAATGAAAAAATAAAATAAAGGGTGAAAGAAGAGAAAGTCTTCCTACATAGAGATGCAAATCAATCAACTCTGACGGGGTATTGTCCAGGCTCGATGGTAGTGGAGCAATGTTTTTGTTCCTGAAGTGACTCCATCAGGGTATTATCTAAGCCTGCTAGAAGCGGAGCAACACCAGATATGAAAAATAAGACCCTGACCATTTATTTTACTTGTGGATTTATATACTCCTCATCCCCAATAAAAAAAACTCAGTTTGAATTGGCTTGGTTAGCGTGCCACTGATAAAGGGAATGGAGGGGACTACATCTTTAACTCAAACTAAGTGAAGAAGTTGTGGTAATCAATGAATTGAGCATAACTTCCATAAGGGTTAGACTAGTTTTGCATGAGACGAGATACATTCAACAAGATGGAGTTCTACTAGTGTGTCATCGGTGTTGTAGTAGCTACAACCACCCTCCAAAATTTTCCCTAACCTTAGATTTTGGAGCCTAGAATTCTACTCACAGGAGTTTATCTTACACTTCTATCAAGTATTCATGTTGTGATTGAGACTTAACCTTCCCGTTTTTTCTCGTGCTCACTTATTTTCACACTTAGCTAATATTTCTAAGTCACAATCTAACCTCCTGACTTGGTTGCACCACAGTTCTGGGCTTGCCTCTAGAAACAACACAATCCTTGAGGGTAAGCAACCTTGATAATTGGAATTTTTCACTTCAGACTGACAATTAGTCTTGAGCTTAGAAACCACACAGTCATGGAAGACAACCCAACACCAAGCCTAGAAACTACGCATTCCCTCACTGAGCTCAGAAACTGCACAATGCTCTAAGCCAGAAAGTTGCCCAGTTCATGAGAATTGCGCAATATTTCCCGGCAAGGTGCATGGAAAGTTTTGCTGGAAAATAAAAAAAAGCTAAAAAGCTAAAAATCTAAAAAAAATCCCAAAAAATAGGGATCTATTTTTAGTAACCCAAAGTAGGTGCACTTGCTATTTTTAGAAACTTTTGCCATGTGTCACTTTTTCCTTGATTTTAGGAATGCACGTCATAAACCCTAAGTTGTTCAAATCTATTTAATCAGTGCCCCTATAGATAATTTTAAAACTCGATCTTGGAGCTCTACCATTCCCAAAGAGATCTGGAACCTTCAGTGCGGTTGTCATCGCTTTACCGAGCGAGTTTTTCTTTTATCACCTTTTGCTGCTTTTTGTCGTTTTCCTTGTGTAAGTGTTGTTTTTCTTCTTTATCTTCATGCATGCTAGTGTTTTAACATGTTTTAGCCTATAGAAGTGTTGCTTCAAGTTGTTTTTTTCCTTTCACAAGTGTCGGATCATTTTATTTGTTTTTTCACTCACGGTCGTCGTTGTGGCGACTCTCCTCACCGATTTGGTTTTCTTCTTGTTTATTTATTTTTTGCACTTGATATACATTAATTCGATCACATTTAGTTAGATATGCAATCAATCTCTCACCATCACCTAGGTATGATCATTTTTCACACCTCCATTGGGAATATCTGCACTTTCCTTGCATGATTTTAACTTTTCCAAACTGTGCACTGTGTAATCCTAAGGATCAAGCTGAGAGATTGGCATCTAGAACTACACTGTGCTAATTATAGGCTATCCCAAATACACATTGTGCCATTATAGGGCTCAAACTACTCCCCTAGCCACTGAGATTGTGCAATGTGTAGTCTCTCCCAGACCACTTCCCAGGATGAACTGCACATTACGTAGTCTCAAGCCATAAGATTCATCCTTGGATGCTAGGAATGTGCAATGTGTAGTTCCCACAGGTAGAAATTCCCTCTTGCTGGTGAAAATTGCACAATTATTCTCTCCAATTTGTCGGATTTTTTCTTGAACATGCCTTGAAATTAGATTTGAAAAGGACTGATGTTTTCTTGCCATGAGTGTCTTTTCTTCCCCATAGGTACCACAATTGTTGAGCACCTCTCCCTAACAGTCACTATTACCATAGCACCAAAGAGAGCCTATTCAAAAGAGACCACTAAAAGAAGTAATGGGGAAGCAGTTGAGCAAGCACCAATATATGCAGACACTCAGTTGTTTATATAAAAGCAGTCAACACTTACATAGAAGTTGGTTAAATATGCTCTTTCAAAGGACTTTGAGGCATATCTTGAAGATCAACATGTATATTTGACTATACATCAGTCAGGATTATACAAGGTTGCATGCATATATCTCACCTTCACATTGCAAATGTCATCAACTGGATTGTTTCACACATTAATGAGGAAACTATGACATTGAGCAGTGCCATCAGACAAAATCTTGTTACCTTTCTGGAAACGAATTATCAACGTATGTATCATCTTCCCGAGCCAATAAATCTCATGGAATCATTCTTCTATGCCACCAACAACTATGTGAGCACAAATGATATTGTTAGAGGTTGGGTGAAGGAGCCATTGAACTTTCGAAAGACACCCACACATTCATACGAGAAAAAGTCACTCATGATGGCCTACCATCTCTTTGTAATATTAGCTTGCATAATGCATGGTCAACAGAGCACAGAGACCTTCCCTGAAGGGTGGAAATATTACTGAACCAGGTGGTGAACAAGGGAAAGCCATTTAACTGGTCAAATTTGTTGGCTCATCAGTTGAGAGCCCATGTAGAACAAGCCCGAGATCCTCCCAACGACGAGCAAGCAAGGTTTTATATGCCTGCATACTTACTAGATGCACAAATAAGTTTCATGACATGAACTAGACATGGAATCCATGAGAAAATTTCGTGTATATCTATTGTAAGCTACTTGTGGATTGCAACCACAGAGGAGTTATGGGATAACTAACTTATCACTTCATCATTCCACTATACAAGCTTATCTTTGAGCATGAACCACCTTGCATGTCATGAGTTGCAATGGAGGAAATATCACATATCACATATTGGTTTGCATTACCGGATGGCACACTTATTAGAGTGTTTGGCAGACATAAACTGCTATATATTTTTCCAAAGTATGCCACTTACAAGTTCGTCATGCAAGAAGTGTCATATCATCTTGCCACAGGATTGTCAACAACACTGCAGAGGAAGAAGAAAGTACGATGGCCCAATCTTCCTTTTCATATTGGATTATACGAGATTAATAATCTCAAAGTTATAGATACTGAAGTAAAAGCCATAATAAATTTTGAGTTCGTTACAAAAGACTTCAATCCATATGATCCGAGGGGAAATTGCAAGGACCACTGTGTGGGAATTTACTACAATTAGGTCAGCGGGGTGTTTCATTAGTTGGAGGAGTATCCATGGAATACTTTCTACAATGCCTCTAGACCTCGTGAGCTGATCAATATAATTGGGACTTCACAGACTGCTCCGTAGATGACAACAACTCCATAAGAAACAATAGGAGAAGGAAGCAACCCGGTACAAGTCAATGCAAAGAGAAAGGTTGCAGATAGAACAAAGGAAGAAAAAAGTTGGAAGATGAAAGGAGATCCACTTCTCATGAAAACAACTTTGGAAATAAAAGAAAAGAGGAGGAAGAGGCACACAGAGCAGAGTAGAGAAAGAGAGAAAAGCAGAGTTTGCAGGAAGCATAATTGAGAGCACAAAAATTAGAACAAGAACTGAAGAAGAAGGAGAAGCATAAGCATGAAGAAGAAGTAAGGAAAGGTTCCATAGTAGAAGAAATGGCATCCATAAAGGTTGAATATCAAGAATAGGAGCAACCAACAACAGAGCGAGAGAGAAAACAGATTTAGGATCAGGAGTTTTCTCAACAGATTGAAGAATTGGTTGAAGTTGTGGATATGGATTTGGAGCTGGGGCCGCAAGATCAAGATGTGGACCTGATTCCTAATGCACCATAGGTCACAGTTCAGACTCCACCACCTCTAGCAACAGAGTTAGCCCTGACTGAAGAAGGGGACATAGTCCCTCTTGATGATGATTCAGTAATGGATGTATACAATCTGTCATATGATGAACTCAAGAAAAGGATTGTACAATCATGGAGAAAGATTTTTCTGGATGATCAAGCATCAACTGCATTCGTAAGAGAGAGGGTGATAGTGTCAAACACCAATAGGAATCCAAATGCTATTGCTGAAGATAACTTGGCCTTCACAGGTGTGGCGAGATATAACATTCAGTATTTGACAAGCTAGAATAAGTAATTGGTACATAATTTACAAGTTTCCCGGAAAGAGATAGAACAACTTCGCGCAACAACACAAAATGCAGTTTCTGCATAGGTCTACTTAGAGGAGATGAGAGAAGAAATAATTGTTGAAGTATCCACACTTTGAGATACTATTCGAGACCTTTATGAGGATCTCATGACCGTACATAAGGCAGTTTTCCTCTTACATAGATTGCAACAAAAAATAAAATAATTTGTCAATATCCTTAGGAATGTGAAAGCTTCCATCACTGTCGTGTATGAGTGGAAAATGCGATACAAGGGGCACCGCTTACCCTAGTAAAGAAAATGAATTTGTAGGAACAACTGCAGAAATCAATAGTTCAAATGTTGATCCATAAAAACAAGTATCTCACCTCTTTCATTGGAACTATTTATGCCTCATTTGTATGGATATACAACAATTTGGATTTCATGGTGAGAACCCACAAGATCCCATCATTCGGATCACTCACCAAAGCTAAACACCAATGTTAAGCCATGTAGAATATCGATGAGTACTTGGAGTACTTGAAACATATTGCCACCAAGGAGGACTTAGAGATGAATAGATATAACATGCAGAACTACATCAATGGTCTAGTCCAGATCAAAAAAATGATGCACCTGGTTGAGAAAGAAGTTGAGTTTGGTTCCAAATCATTGTACCCATATTCTATGGCGGCTAGAGTCTACTTCCTGCCAGACATCATCACACAGTACCAAGCTTGGCAACAATATGTTACCCAACAACATCAAGTATAAGTTGTTGAGATAGATTTCATCCAAACTCAAGCATCATAGTATTTTGTCTTGTTAGGTTGTCATCTCTACCCTATTTTGTCTCATATGGGTATGAGTGGAAAATGTAATTTTATTTGTAATTATTTGTAAAAGTGAAATTCCAAGTGTCCATATTGGAATGTGAAGAATCATATTGTGATGTAATGAGTCATTTTTTAAAGAATTTGAAGAGTCATGAGGGAAGTCCAAGAGTCACAAAGGGGCATGTGAAGAGTCACCCCCCTTTGTTATAAATATATCCTCATAAATCATGTGAGTGGATTTTTGGAGCCAAGATTTTTGCTAGGCTTAGGCTTAGGAAGAGCTTGGGAGTTTTGTGAGAGCCTTGGATTCTCCGTAGCATAGAGGGAATATACTTCTTTGGAGGATAAGGTGTTGTAGACTTCACATTCCACTATTGGGGCAAGTGGTTTTTCAATGTGGTGTGTATGATTGGAACTATCATTTTTAATAGAACTCAGAGCTGACATGCTTTCATGCATATGTTTTGGATATAGTAGGACTACTCTTTTTGTATTTGCAATATCTTTTATTTAACTTACACATATGCTTATGAACTATTTAGTTTGCATTTGTATGAATTTTGTTGAATGTGTGTTGATGTATTAATTCGTCACCTCAACTTGTTGACTATGCCGCATGTTAGTTCGCATGATATGATTTTGCTCATGTGTTCCTTCCAAGTTGCTTACTATTAGAGGCTTTTAAGGGGCCACTTGCTTCCCCCTTCGTGTGTTGGAATTATCATGAATCACACTTGACTCTCCATAGGGTCACACACTTGTTCTTACCAAAGACATCGTGCACCACTCTATACGTTTTGAAAACCAAGGAAGATCATTAACATCCCACTACTGGGACTCCTACTCCAAACGTTGTGAGTTATAATTGAGACTTCATATTGGGGAGATCCCCTGAATGTTGGTGGGTTCAGCACCATCAACAAGACACTATGTCAATGTGGAAGGTGGAGGAAGCTAGTGGAGGAGGGGACCCACGTGGGATCATCTCTCCACTATGCTTTAAATAAAATGTATAATATACATCCCATTGTTTAACTATGAAATTTGGTTCCCCTTATTTAATACGCTCATGTTCATTTATTCTACATAATATAAAGGTATCTTTACACATCATGATTATGTCAGGTAAGCTCGGTTTGACCTCCCTAGATGAATTCACATGACCACAATAAAGAAATTTCAGAGACGAGAAACCGAGGAATATACCCTTTTATTTTTTTTTCCAAGGAAAAAAGGCGAGATCTTTATTAAGTGAATAAAAAATTATATATCAAATGCATTTAAGCATTTAGAAGTGATAAGAACTTCGATTCTAGAATGAACCGTGGCAGGTTTTTATAGCAGTGCTCAAGAAGACACTGACCATGAGAAAACTAAAAACATATTAAAAAATAATATAGTGAAAATCAAGCCTCTCCAGAGAGGAGAAAACAACCCAAATAATACATAAACATGTCCCAAAAAGACGCAATGTTTATCCGAAAAACGAGAAACAAAACCTGTAAACAAGTTTGTAACCAACTGCCCCAAAAGAGGCATAGATCGATATAGTAGCATCATGAAATAAAATATATACAGAAAACTACCTGGAGGAAAGATTCTACCCAGTGTAACCATCCATGACAGATAAAGAAAAAAACCATGAAGTAAACAAACCTCCACAAAAGAAATCAGAGTATAATGGAATTTATATGTTGAATGGTTTGTTGGCCGACACATAGACTCTATCTCCCTCTGTTTTAGTTATGTACCATCTGTCCATATCCTGCTGAATACCCTCCTTAGATAGGAGGTCTACCAAATTTTTTGGTTCCTAGTAGATATGGCACATAGATATAAAATCAAAATATGACTTTGAAAGTTGTATTTCGTCAACTATAGGAATCAAAACATGATTCACACATCTCTAAAATTTGTTGAACCAATTAATTATTTTTTTGGAGTCCCCAAAAATTTGGACCTTGAAAATATCCCGATATATAAGCCAAAAAAAAACAATTTAAGAGAAAGTAACTTAGCCATGTTGTTTGTCCCAGGGCCAATACCCACAGAGGCCTTAAGAGTTTTATTTTCAAATAAATGAATCACCATGCCCGAACCACAACGATTGTGTGCATATGAGGCCCTGTCAAAGTATGCCCAAGGCATCTCCGAATTAATATGTTCTGGGATGATGATGCGGGGATTCAAAGTGGTTATAGCTTTTGGAACGAGTTCATAGATTGAGACACATTCAATTGCCACCAAATTTGGGATGGAAATTGTATCTTTGAATATGCCTTTATTCCTCGCCAGCCAAAGTCCCCATGTAATAATTAGAGGAATGTTTTTGAAATTTTCATTTGAGACCTCATTACACCAATTTTTCTAGGCATCCTCAACTGACGAGCCATACCATTTAGTTATGCTATTTAGAAGGGAGAGGGAGGAATCCCAAACTTTGATGAAAAAACAATAGTTTAGAAAAATGTGGATCGAAGACTCCTCCACAACTTTAAAATTGGTACACCAACTAAGGCCTTGTTTCATCTGGTTTTGTAAATTGTCCCATGTTGGGACTTTGTTTTTTAGGACACACAAGAGAAAAATTCTAGACTTGGAGGGACTATTTAACTTCCACAAACTCGTATGCCACCATACTAGAGAGCCCCTACCACCGTTCTCCATCAAATATTTTGGAGCATAGAGCCCATTTGGAGCAAAGAGCCAATGAAGTGTGTCTAGCCTATCTATGATTCTAAATTTTGAACAACTTAGTTCTTGGATATAATTCAACCATTCATTCTCCCACTGTGGATCCAATTGAAGTTCATCCCCCATTTTCCACCCTTGGGATCAAATAGACGTACTCTCAGGTTTTGCAACATGGGACATATGATGAAGCCCTTTTGAATGGAGGGACTCAATCATCCCATGGTGGAGAGAAAAATATTTGCTACAACCCACCCATGGGTCACTTCCAAAGCTTCTCCCCATTGCCCACATGCCAAGCCAAACCATCTTCCACCAAACTGAAGGAAAGTATAGTGGCTTTCCAAATCACCCAGACATTTGCAATATCCTTCACTGGGTTATGGATCAAGTCCTACATGGGAGCGGGGTCAATGTATTTGTGCCTTACAATTGTAGTGTATACGTTATATTCTGAAATGGTTCTCCAACCTTATTTCTATACTAAATATTTTGCAAAAATTTGGAGCTCCTTTATACCCTAACCTGCCCTCTCCTTCGAGCAGGAAATTCTTTCCCACACAACCCATAGAAACACCTTCTCCTCCTTCGTCCCGACGCAAAGGAAATGACTGCATAGTTTCATAAATTTGGACAGAACACCCTTAGGGACCCAAGTGAGCACCATCTAATAAACCAGAATGGTGACCAAGACTAATTTTATAAGGACCAATCTCCCTACTCTCGACAACCATTTGTAGCTCCAGTGATTAATTCTCTTCTCTATTTTTACCAGTAGCTAGTTCTAGTCCTGCTTTTTGTTTGAATATGGTTTTATGTAAAATCCCAAGTATTTTAAGTTGTCCCCCATTAGGGGACACTTTGAATGGAAACAACGCCACAATTCTATCGAGGTCCCCCGCCGAGAGCCCCTCATAAGCTATAGACGACTTTTGTGCATTAATAAGCATCCCTGTAGCTTTGAGAAAAAGATCCAAAGAGTTTTTCAACTGAGACACCTCCTCCATGGAGCCATTTTAAAAAGGAGTATATCATCCACAAAGATGAAATGAGAGATAAATAGATTCGTGGCCACTTAAATACCTTTTAGATCTCCATTCCTCTTAGCTGAGAGTAGGAGCTAGTTAAGCCCTTCAACAGTAAGTAAAAATAGGAGAGGAGAAAGAGGGAAACCTTGCTTAAGGCCTCTTTGGCTGGAGAAAAAAGGAGAGGCAACCCAATTTATGAGAAAAACAAAGGACACATTACTTATAAAACCCATTATACAGTTTGTGAAACCATTACAGAAGCCTAAATGTGTCATGAGTAAACGCAGGTAAATCCAGTTGATCATGTCATAAGCCTTTGATAGGTCAATATTTAGAATTATTCCTTTGTTTTTTGATCTCTTAATGTTGTGCATAAATTCCCGCGCCACCCTAATTGCTTCATGGATTTGTATTCCATCCAAAAAACCAAATTGTTCTTTAGAGATATTTGAGGATAAAATTGGCTTTAGGCAGACGGAAATAATATTGGCTATTATTTTGTAAATACAATTACACAGAGAAATATGTATGAAGTATTCAAAAGATCCCGGAGCATCCTTCTTAGGAATTAGGGCAATGAAGGTTGATTTAAAAGGCTCATGAATGCCACCCCTAGCTCTAGATTCCTCCACCACATCCATAAGATTATTCCCAATGAGATCAAAGAAATGTTGATAGAAATCAACTGACCAACCATCTGGTCCAGGGCTCTTGTCTTTTTTCATCATTTTCAAAACATGTTCTACCTCAATTTTAGTGACCAGAGCCATTAGCATCTCATTTTCCTCCTCCTCCACAAAGCGAGGAAAGAGTTGGGCCACCCGAATTACTTCAACAATTGTTGATACTTCGGGGGCTCTAATTTTTTTTTGAAGTGGTCACTTCCCAGCAAAGCCAGACCCCTGAAATTTTTTTCCATTTCACCTTCTGGCGTCCTCATTTCCCAAATGGTATTTGATTTTTTCCTTCCTTTAACATAGTTCTGGAAGAACTTTGTGTTTTCATCACCAGCTGATAGCCAGATCGCTCAACTTTTTAGTCTCCAATTTTATTCTTGATCAATTAAAATCTTCCTTCTTTTTAGTTCCAATTTTTTTAGCCTTTCCCTCTTCTCCTCATTTTAATAACTATCTACCTCTGGAATTTCCATCCTTTCTAGAGCCTCAATATTTTTTAGTTCTTCTTCCTCTTTCACCTTTTTCTCTTTTTTCCTAGAGAATCATTTTGGCTTTCAGATATTTGAGATTACACATGAAATACTGTGCACAAGAGAGGTTATTGGACCCATCCCTCACCCTCCAAGGGTACTTAACAAGGGAAATGTAACTAGGGTCTTTAAGCCATCTAGAGTTGAACTTGAACGAGGATCTCGATTTTTTTTTTATCAAGAGAGCTCTAACAGGATAGGAAAATGGTCAGAATCCCCTCCTGAGCCCACCCATTGCCTGAGACCGATATTTCCAATAAAAAAGATCTCCTTGTTGAGATAAAGGTCCAATATTTTTTCCACTCTCGCTTCCCCCACTCGCTTGTTCCTCCAGGTAGGGGTGGTTTTAGTGAGATTTATGTTGATAAGCTTACATTCTCTGATTTTGTTTATAAAATAGTTAGTAAGAGGGTCAACTTGTGCCGAAGGACCCTAGGTTTCAGATATGCTAAGAGAAAAATTTAGGTCCTCGCCTACCACCAGGTTATGGAACTGCATACAATTATTCACAAATAATTTTTTCCAAAACCCCACCCTATCCATAACCGGGCCATAGATGTTAATCATAGTAAAGGCTGAACATAGCTCAAGAGAATAAACCTCCACCCCTAAGATTGAATCCGATATCTAGGAGTTATTCAACTGGATCTTACTGTCACAAAGCCAAATAGCTAGACCACTCGATCTACCTTTAGCATCCACAGTCACCAAATACCATCCAGGCAGAAGTTTCCCCAAAGAAGTAGATATAGAGGCACCCACCCCCATGGTTTCTTGGAGCATTATGATATCAAGATTATAAAGGTTTAGAGAGACTTTAGTGCCAGCTTTTACAGATGCTAGCGAAATCACGACATTTAAAGGAAAATATAATCATAGGGGAAAAAAATGCGAGGATCACGCTGCTCTAAGCACCTCTTTTAAATATTTTTGTTTAGTACTGTCTGCAATATCTATTTTGGCTTTCAATTGAGCCTTGGATATATCAGTTTTCCTACCTCTAGTTTTACAGGGTCCAGATTACTCCAAGATTGTCACCAGACCACCTACAGGCTCATCAGCTAAGGGTCATTTGTCCCGTGGACAAAGATTATAAGGAGTTTTGTCAAGCGACCGAGTAAGAATTGAGGTTAGGATTCTTTCCATTGTTAGAGATAAATTTTCAATGCAGGGAAAAATAAAAACAAAAGGCCTGGAGGGGTTAGGCATATGTAACACTTTTAATA